>CM056610.1:5079846-5124846 GCA_029721355.1 Tegillarca granosa | reverse complement strand
TGGTTGGTGAACGAACATATCTTCTGCCATTTCCAAGTTTTAAACACTAGCAAATTAATGTAACATTTGGAATGAAAACTCAGAATATTGCATATGCTAAAAGAAATTACGTTAATTTTGCAACTTTTCTATATCAATAAACAGTAAAGTTTAAAATATAATCTCTGTGAAATTAATTAGGTAATGAAATACATGTATTACCTCTGTGAAATTGATCAGGTAATGAAATATATAATCTCTGTGAAATTGATCAGGTAATGAAATATATAATCTCTGTGAAATTGATCAGGTAATGAAATATATAATCTCTGTGACATTGATTTTTATTGCTATTCATCAGGTAAAGAAATATAATTTCTGCAAAGTTCATTTCCATTGTTATTCATCAGGTAATAAGTAAAATCCTCTATGAAATCCATTTTCATTGTTATTCATCAAGTTATAAAATAAAATCTCTCTGAAATTTATTTTAATTTATATTCATCAAGAAATGAATAATAATCTCTGTACATCTTCCAATTTCGAAAAATTGCCGTAATTGCAATTTGCAAGTCATGATAAGTGATTTACACATGTACATTACCTTAATAACATCCACATCAATATTTTCTTCTTTGATCACTGGAACTTTTTTCACAACACTTTCAGATTTTTCTTTTTTCGCAAAAAATGAAGGTGCAACAATAAGTTTTTTCTTTTTCGGAAACAGAACTGTTCTAGATTTTGAAGACACAGTCTGTGATTTATCCTTAGATGGTAAGTGTTTCGTTTTGTCTCTCGACAGCGCCACTTTTCCCGATTTTTCACTTTTCTTTCCTTCCTTTATCCCACTCTTCTTAAGTTTCACTGTTCCATCTGATTTCTTTAAGACTTTTTTAATTTTACCTGGAGTAATTTCTTTCTTTTGATTGGATGATCCAGCTGGTTTATCTGTCGGTGTCACAATTTTCTCTGCTGACGTGCTTGTTGATTCTGTTTTTACTAGAACAGTGGTGCCATCTATGATTTTAACATCAGTAGTCTTTTCTCGTTCGGCCTCTAAAAATAAAAAATCATAAAGAGAATGTAAAGGACTTGTTCCTGAAAGACAACTTTTGTCTCTTTTGTGTAATAATTTTCATCTTAAAATATAAACTTAACCATGATTTTTAAAAGTAAAATTTGTAACACAATATAGTGTGGTTACCAATAATCAGAATAAAGTCTGATTAAATTAGACCCTTATACCCCATCCACCTACAACCTTGTGACCTTGATCTTTGACACATTAACCAAAATTCAGTTAATGAAGAATCATCTCTATGCAAAAAACAACTCACAGTAGTATATATTTGTGCAAAGTTTAGACAATTTGAAATTAATGGAGCAGACATGTAATAGACCATTTGCCAATTAAATGTTCCAATCATTGTGAATCATTTTCCTATTTAGATATTACAATGACGGGGGACAAAACCTCTGAATTTTCGGGTTTTTTCGTACAAAAGCACTGTTTTTACCAAGTGTAATTTCTATGTTGTCATTTTATTTAAAACGTTTACCAGACAAGCCTAAATACATTTGAGACATTATATGCAAAATGAAATGGTTTAAAAGATGAAAATCTTATTTTTAGCTTTTTGTTTGCCAAGAGAAGTCATGTTTTATGTAACGAAAAAACCTGAGAACTGTCCGGCCAAGTTGTAACATCTTAATAGAAAACAGATTCATATTTTGGTCGGAATTTAAATTGGCAAATCCAGTATTGGAAGCATGTAGACTTCTGACCCAGTCCGTTTCTTGAAAAATGTTTGCAAAAAAAAGTATACATATATTTATTTTACAAAAAAATACTAGCAAGTTATCACATGGTACATGACAATTTTTCAAATCGTGTTTATTTAAAATCAAGCAAAGATAACAGCTCATGCATAAAAGCATATTTTGCAATAACAACATTGGGATCTTTATTTGTCACATATGCTACGATAAACCAGGATATAGATAAATATTTCTGCATAGAAATATCAATCTAATAATGATCTAAAAAATATGTATATATTTTGAACCCATGGTGTAAGATAAAAAAAATGGAAAAAGTTTGACCTTTAGCTCATATTCTATTTCTGAAAGCACAAAGTAGATAAAAAGTGAATAACGTAACTATACAGTCAAACCTGTATTATAGGAACAACTCTTTAAAGAAGCCACCAGTTGCTATTGTATGATATAATACATGCTCACAAAGTCTAAGTCCTAAGTCCAAGTTTTTTGAATATCTAAGATGTCCCCATTAGACAAGTTTGACTGTACTGTTTTGCAGAAAAATACCCAATACCTAAAAGTTTAAGCAGCAAAATTAGCACAATTAGGAAGGAGAAAATGATGTACAAACTTTAAAACAAGCACTACCAAAGCTCACCTTCATTTAAGCAAGTTCAAATTTATTTATCAAATTATTTCAAATTTATCTTACTATGCAAATTATTGTAAAATTTCTCGATCTTCAATTGAATAAATATAATTTATTTCTTATGACTTCATTGCAACATGGAGGAAGTGACTATAAAGAACGTGACAACTGCATAACTTCAACAAGAAGCAAAATCTAGCAGCAAAGCTTTTTTGTGAAAGCAAGAACAATACTAGTCAGGAACACAGCTTTGGTGACAGCAACATCAGCTATACCTTTGACAACTTTACTGGTTGTTTCTTGTGGTACAAGTGACTGTCTTCTTGATCTATGATGACCTTCTTGTAAAATACAAAAATCAAACCACAACATGAAAATGACATAATCTTTGTCAACATTTTTAAGGTCATGTGATTTTTATATTTGGAATGGGTTAATGAATTTGTTTCTTACTATTGTGACCAAAATCCAATTACTATCATAGTTTAGTACATCACATGATAATTTGCACAATACTGATTGGTCATGTACATGAGTTCTATTTCATATAGTTTCTCACATTTCTTAACAACAACAAAAGTGCCCTTGATCATGACTGCATGGTACTATTGTTTTTCAAGACCAGACTATACTCGGACATGTGTCACCTCTGAAACGGTTATCTCCCCTGTGAATAGTCTGCCATTTGTAAAGAACATGACATCACGTTTTGCAGATATGAATATAAAGATATGATAGAGCAAGATGTGAATTTTGATTTCCAAAGGAATAATTTGTCTTTTTATTTGACAAATATGGCTATCTGTACTATAACTTGTAGTGTCATGTGGTGTACTAAAAATATTATGTTTTTCCTCAGGACCTGTGCTACTATAGTATTGTTTTGAAGTATAGCGCCTTTTGGCTACAGCTCAGGCACTATAGTCCAAAGACAAATCTATAGTAGCACAGCCCCCTTGTTAAAACATAATAATGTATCAATATAAGGCAGAGGCATATTGGCTGGACGTGTAGCTCCTATAACTAAGTAACTTTTTTATTTAAAGGTCAATGCATTAGAATGACTTAAAATAAATCATGCATTTTCAAATAATTTTTCTCCAAATCAATGTCATTTTTTAATTCTTATATTTTCTTTTCTATATAAATGTAATTCTTTTCATTGCCATAGTTTATAGTAATCAATTTTTTCAAACTAATTTTAGTTTCATTTGACATATTCATTATCCAAAAGTACAGGTATAAGCTGTCTTGCAGTAAAGCCATTGGCTGGCTAAAGGTTTCTTCTTTTAAATTCTTAATAATATGCAAACTTCAGCTAAGAAAGGTCAAAGGTCACTGAAACTAATACTGCCCAAATTGAAGTAAGAAATACAATAGTTATTATTCATCAAAGATTTATAACAATCTGAGCTCATTTTTTTAAGCTTGATTAGATTAATCACTTGATTTGACAAAAGTTGCTTCTTGCACACTAGCAAATATTTTTTGAAATTGATGTCCAAAAGAACAAAAATTAAAATATTTTTATCAATCTGAAAAACATAGTTTTAAAATTGTCAAATTAATAATGGTATGTCCCTTTTTATTAATTGTCAAAATTTGTGTTAATTACTGATTAAACAAATGAAGCTTCACACATGGGTCCCGTATTTCTTGCATTCACGACCCACAATGTCTCAATATGTCTTAATTTTATCTTAAATTGACTAGTCAACTTGGTTCAGCAGTCCTTGACAAACTGACAAGTCAACTTGGTTCAGCAGTCCTTGACAAATTGACTAGTCTACTTGGTTCAGCAGTCCTTGACATAATGACTAGTCTACTTGATTCAGCAGTCCTTGACATAATGACTAGTCTACTTGGTTCAGCAGTCCTTGACATAATGACTAGTCTATTGGGTTCAGCAGTCCTTGACATAATGACTAGTCTACTTGATTCAGCAGTCCTTGACATAATGACTAATCTACTTGGTTCAGCTTTTTGACAAATTGACTAGTCAACTTGGTTTAGCAGTCCTTGACAAATTGACTAGTCAACTTGGTTCAGCAGTCCTTGACAAATTGACTAGTCAATTTGGTTCAGCAGTCCTTGACAAACTGACTAGTCTACTTGGTTCAGCAGTCCATGACAAACTGACTAGTCTACTTGGTTAAGCTTTTTTGACAAATGACTAGTCTCCTTAAGCAGTCCTTGGCAAAATGACTAGTCAACTTGGTTCAGCAGTCCTTGACAAAATGACTAGTCTACTTGGTTCAGCAGCCCTTGACAAAATGACTAGTCAACTTGGTTCAGCTTTTTTGACAAACTGACTACTCTACTTGGTTCAGCTTTCTTTGACAAATTGACTAGTCTTCTTGGTTTAGCTTTCTTTGACAAATTGACTAGTCTAATTGATTAAGATTTCTTTGACAAATTGACTAGTCTACTTGATTCAGATTTCCTTGACAAATTGATTAGTCAACTTGGTTCAGCTTTCCTTGACAAATTGACTAGTCAACTTGGCTCAGCTTTCCTTGAAAAATTGACTAGTCAACTTGGCTCAGCTTTTCTTGACAAATTGACTAGTTGACTTTATTCTAAACCAGCTGTTGAGGAAGTAATTTTTCTGGTTGGTCTTCAGTTTACAGAAAACATACAGTCTAACTTGTGTTAGCAGCCACTTGTATAAAGCGGCCACTTGTCTATAACTGCCATATCTTATTCCCCCCGATGAATTTTGTTCTTTATTTCACCTCTATATAGCGGTCACTGTCTTATGCGGCCAGCGGCCACCATTTTTCCGACCCCAAGCTTCAACAGAACTGTCTATAGCGGCCATTTGCAATGTTTACGAAACTTCGTCAGTTTCCGGAAACCAGTCGACATAAAACAAAAAATCCCATAATGCAACACTGTTTATATGTGTCTAAGCAGCCATATTGGGTAAAGCTTACATCCCGATGAGACATTGACATTTTTTCAATTTTATAACATGCAGTAATATTTGATGTTTTTTCTTTATGTCATAGTAAACGGAATGCATTGACTTTAGAACAGCGAGTAGAAATGTTTAATAAAATTGTATGGGAGAAATTAAGTACTAGGAAACTCGCGGAAGTTATGGTGTTGGACGAACCCAAATCAAAGCTGTGTTATCAGACTATGAAGCAAATGTATCTTGGGAAATAAACCGGTTGTGCTGTTCTACCTCTAACGGACATTAATTTCGTTAGTTTGGAAATCGTACAACGATGCGATATCAAGTCATCTCGGCACCAGTGTAAAAAGTCATTTCGGCAACGATATGATTTTGGCATCAATTTAAATTCAATTCGGCACCGACTTCGATTAAATTCAGCACCAGAAAAAAATATTTTATCATTTATTTTATGTTTGTGTACGATTTTTATATTAAAAATTAATAGTTATATTTAATAAAGACATGAAAATAGTAAATTTGACAGCTACATATGACACAGATAAATACTACTCTGATCACTAAACCGTGTAATTCATTATGTAACAACTTCCTTTGAAGTCTGAATTAGCAAGAGTGTGATATGGGTCTGAAGTGACCTAATAATGTTTGTATAGGTGTAAGGAAGCGTGATAAGAATAATACTTCACTATGCAACACCCCTATAACTAGCAAAAAAAAATAGAGAGAATAGATCATGTAGACATATGAATGTTGCCAGGCCGGTGTGGTGCAAAGGATTTGTAAATTTCTGAAAATGTTGATTAAATTGATGTTAAAAAAATTTTTTTTCTTGGTTAATCTCAAGTTATAAAAGAAACAATTTCTTACAATATGGTTAGCTATATTCAGTTTAATTTTGGTACTAAAATGAATAAAAAAGAACGGTTCAGATAATAATTTTTGACGATCATTGATCAGAGAACTTGTCTATAAAGACCACCTGTCTATAAAGGCCACGTTTGCCGTATCCCTTGAGTGGCCTTTATAGACAGGTTTCACTGTAATAAGTGCTGCCAAACCACAAATCAGGAACTAAAATCAATGCATTGACTGTGCTGATCGTAAGAAAGTAGTGATGAAAGTCTGGAAACCAGGTAATATCCATACTTGGTAATTAAAAAAACAACATCTGTAAATTGACAGTGTGAGCCCTGATAAATATATAGAAATTGCTGATAAAGATATAGAAATTGCAAAAATAAGAGTTTAATTAGTTTTTTAATACATTTAAACATTGAATATACATTGTGTAGATTACCATTATCTAAATTAACCTAAATTGCTTTAAAAGCTTCTTTTTGACTACAAGATATACAGTGAAACTAAATATTTCTACCAAAAAGGGAAATAACTCTATAAGTATACATACTTTCATCTTCATTAGACAAAGATCTCTTTCTGGCATCTTTAGGTAACACATGTACAATCTCCACTTTCTGCTTTAAAAATACATGAAAATATACAATAACTACCAAACCGAATATTCTAGAATCTTTAATATACATTTGGCTAAAATTTTGTTGTTTTCCAATTACAAAACAATTTTTAAGTCCTTAACTGCATTTAGAGAATCCAGAAGCCTGTTCAAGAGATTGGTTGCTTTCCACTCTTGCACATACTTATGTCTTATGAATGGACGCAAGCAATCAAACTGAATCTAAGTCATCATAATCATCCAGATCCTTTAAAAATAACCTCCCTTAGATTTGAATGCGTACACTAGACTGGAGAATAAATGTCAAAATATAAATAAAATCAGGCATCTGTACACAAATTTTAACTAATTCTATCATTTAAATCCTGCAATGAAATATAAATTTATTAAAACATTTCTTATGAACTCTGTTGGAAGAACACCATCTTCAATATAAGGTGAACAACCTTACAATAGTGATAGAAGTTGCACATGTGCATGTGGGCAAACAATCATTCCTGAATGGCTTGACAGCAAAAGCGAGACTATTTACACTGACTTGAACGGCCTCTAATAAGGTAAGTGGAGTGGAGTCATGTGCTTTTACACTCCAGTCAAAATTTTTTCCATTACATTAAGGTGGTCACTTCTGAGATTGTGGAGGAAATTAGAGAGCTTGGAGAAAACAACTAACCTTCAACAAGCATTCAGTACAAGGCACAAGCCACCTACTTAAAAAGGATGTACTAGAATGATGCGTTTTACAATACTGAAATTCACATTTTTTTTATCAAACCTGTCTTAAAGCTTACCTGGGGCCTCAGTTGCCAAGTGGTCTAAAGCACACATGGATCACAGTGCCTCTCAAAGCTCAGGTCCAAAACCTACTCTAACATATCCTAATGTTAGAAAGCTCATCATTTCGTCGCTGAAGGTCATGAAGTTTTGACTGGACTATAGGGTTTCAAACCACAAGACCTTTCAACAACAGACTGAAAAATGTATATAGTGGTGGATACAAATAGGATAAAAACAAAAGAAATTAAAACACAAGTACCTGTTTCTGCATCCCCTGTGGCAATGGTCGCACGTTTATTGGTTGAACTAGCTTCTTAAATCCATCATAAAATACAATTTCAAATGTTCCTGTAAAATACCAAATTTTGACTTAAGTAAAGAATTATCTATCTAGCATATGCGAGATGTTTACAAAAGCTTGATTAAATTAACATAAAATTAGCTTTTACCTGACTCCTAACACAAGACATACAGGAGCTTAAATATAAGGGAAGGGTTTCTTCTCTGATCAGGCCATTAAAATACTAGTAGTTATTAAAATAATCATTTGTTTGCTAAAATTGGCATCATTACTGTCACCGTAAGTTACTTTTATTACAAGAAGGTTTTGTTTTCCGTAACCTTATATGACAAAAAAAAAGTGAATATCAATTCTTAAAAATACTACATGTATCTTGAAATCCATAACATCCTTCCAAGTGTGGAGTTCCATTCCATATATAAAATTGCTTAAATTATTTTACTGAAAAAATGATTTTATTCTTGAAACTTATTAAGTAAACATTTTCCATATTGTTCTACAAAAACATATAAACTAATATGGTGCAGACCATGTGATACCCTGGGGAATACCCACCCCCTACCCCTATTCAATGGGTTATTTCATGTAATAATAATCTTTGAAATTCATTTACATTGTTATCCATCAGGTAATAAGTATAAACGTAAAATTCATCAGGTAAGAAATAAAAATTCATTTCAATTGAAATTCTTCATTTAAAAAATAAAAATTCATGTGAAATTCATTTTCAATGTTATTCATCAGGTAATGAATACTAAAAAACACAGGAAATCATCAGGTAATGAATACTAACAAGAGACCCAATTGGGCCTGTGATGCTAAACTTGCTCCATATGTAAGACCATGTTTATTTTTGTTTGCAATGCTGTTTAACGTTCAACTCAAGAATGTTTCACTTATACGGAGACTGTCAGTTTTGGAAATGGTGGAGGACACTGGAGTATCAGAGAAAACCACAACCAAGCAGCAAGTTAACTGACAAACTTTCAAAGATAAAGTGCTAGCGCCACTGGGATGTTAATGCGTAATGTCAGGGGTGAGAGGCGCTGTGATCCATAACATTGAATGCTTAAGACCACTCAGCCACTGTGGCCCCTGTAAGACAGTGTGATCTGGTTCATCAGCTAAAGATGGCAAATAAATTGAGCTGATGTACATTTTTGCTTCATTGAAGCCTACTTTGCAACACACACGTGCAGACATGCTTCGCCATGCCATAAACTCAGCTGGGTTTAGCCAGTTGAGCTTAAAATGGATCAACCATGGCTATTTTTTTCTTAAATCTAGTAACAACTGGCATCTTGGACTGGTACAATCTTATTTTAGGCCTATGTAGGAACCTTTCATACGAAATTTGGTTCCAATTGGTCCAGTGGTTTCAGAGAAGATTTTCAAAGATCTCACAAAACATTGCACCTAATTTGCATAATTCGTAAAAATTGGGTCAATGAAAAAGACTCAGAAAAACCAGTTAAATATGTTAAATCCCCCACAATATACTTTTTACATTTCGAATTTGAACTAAATCGGTGGAAAAACGAATCTACAATGGCCATTTTTGTGTTTTTATCTACATGTGTATTTATAGTAACGGTGGCCATCTTGGAAGTTGGGAGGGTATGTCTGGTATAAACTCAGTCGGGCTGATATAGGGACCTTCCACACAAAATTTCATTCCAATTGGCCCAGTGGTTTCAGAGGAGAAGATTTTCAAAGATTTTGCTAAATATTACACCTAATTTGCGTAATTCTTGAAAATTGGGTCAACTAAAAATTTCCCACAAAACTTGAATTTGAGCTAAATCGGTGGAAAAATGGAACTACAATGGCCATTTTTGTGTTTTTTCTATTAATAGTAAGGGCGGCCATCTTGGATGTCGGGCAGGGTTGTCTGGTACAAACTTTAGTCAGGTCGACATAGGGACCTTCCACACAAAATTTCATTCCAATTGGCCCAGTGGTTTCAGAGGAGAAGATTTTCAAAGATTTCACAAAATATTGCACCTAATTTGCATAATTCTTGAAAATTGGGTCAACCAACAATTTCCCACAAAAACTTGAATTTGAGCTAAATCGGTGGAAAAATGGAACTACAATGGCCATTTTTGTGTTTTTTTCTATTTATAGTAAGGGCGGCCATCTTGGATGTCGGGCAGGGTTGTCTGGTACAAACTTTAGTCAGGTCGACATAGGGGCCTTCCACACAAATTTTCATTCCAATTGGTCCAGTGGTTTCAGAGGAGATGATTTTCAAAGATTTCACAAAATATTGCACCTAATTTGCATAATTCTTGAAAATTGGGTCAACGAAAAATTTCCCACAAAAACTTGAATTTGAGCTAAATCGGTGGAAAAATGGAACTACGATGGCCATTTTTGTGTTTTTTCTATTTATAGTAAGGGCGGCCATCTTGGATGTCAGGCGGAGTTGTTTGGTACAAACTTTAGTCAGGTCGACATAGGGACCTTCCACACAAATTTTCATTCCAATTGGTCCAGTGGTTTCAGAGGAGATGATTTTCAAAGATTTCACAAAATATTGCACCTAATTTGCATTATTAGTGAAAATTGGTCAACAAAAAAATACTGGGAAAAATCCGTTACATATGTTGAATCCCCCACAATATACTTTCTACATTCTAATTTGAGCTAAATACATGTAGGTGGAAAAATGGAACTACAATGGCCATTTTTGTGTTTTTTCTATTCATAGTAAGGGTGGCCATCTTGGATGTCAGGCAGGGTTGTCTGGTAAAAACTTTAGTCAGGCCAACTTAGGGACCTTCCATAACAAATCTGGTTCCAATTGGCCCAGTGGTTTTAAAGGAGAAGACCAAAGTTTACGCACGCACGCACAGATGCACGGACGCACGCAAAACCATGCCAAAAGCTCAGTTGGCTTTAGCCAGTTGAGCTAAAACACACAGGAAATCATCAGGTAATGAATACTAAAAAACACAGGAAACCAACACCTATGACTGATGGAGTGTGGTGTTGTTAACAAGTGGATACCAAGTGGTATACAGTAGAGTTCTAATACTACAATAAGAATTGTAAGAAATAAATTAGATTTCAACACTAGTTAAAAATATATCAACACTAGTTAAAAAATATATATCTACTTTTTTTTAAATCATTGACTAGTTTTGCCAGAATATTTCTGGCATCTTCAGGACAATGTAATACAAAAATTTAAGACCCTAGGTACAAATTTACAATTACACCAAGAATAGAGTATAAGCTTTCTGTATTGATGAGCTTAAATAATAATGACTTACCATCAGATAAAATATTACTGATTTTCCCGGGATACATCTTACAATCAGTCCATTTAGCATATACATGTTCACCAACTTTATATTCCTATAACAACATAAAGTATATTATATATTTTATATAATTATATATACATTATACCAGTATACAATGTATTAAGAAAACATGAATATGGATTGTTATAAAAATTCAAGTGTTAATAGTAATGGGATGTTTATTACTACATCTCTATAAAACAATTTGCAGCAAAATTGGGTACAAAAATTGGTCAAATGGATTCTGATCCAAAAATAGCAAAAACGTGGGGCACAACTAAACATACATACATCTCTATGAAGTTTTGAAAACATTCAACAAGTCACCTCTAAGAAAAGCCTTTATGTCTTAAAACTTGACACTGAAATAATCCCTAATTTGAGTTGAGTGTACACTCAAATGAGTGAATGATTGTGAAACTGGGACCAGGTGTTTTATATCCCTGATTCCTTCAATAACTTATAGGCCAGAGAAATTCATGTCAATATAACCAACACTTAAAAGTTAAAAAGATAGAAAAAAAATACTGAATGTTCATAAAAAAAATTGTTGTTACATAAAAAACAGATAATTTTTAGAGTGTGAAAAACTTCTGATGAACAGAATAAACTGTACTTTAGTATAGACAAATTCTTACACTGTGTAACTTTTTCTTCTTCTCTTTTCTTTCTGAATGTCTCATTTTAGGTCGTAATTTGTCACTGGTGACCGGTACCCATTCGTCATATCTCTGGTTCCAACCTTCAAAATGTATCAAAACTTCACCCTCTTCTTCATCCACTTCAACTATCTTAGCTGGGTACCTGTTTTTCAAGTCACAATATGTAAATTATATAACAACTAGTTTTTATTCCTTGAACCTTTTTAGAATTTTTCAATAATTTTTTTCAATTTTTCTCCTATTCTTTCATGGAAATTCCAAAGTATGATTTTATTATTCAAGACTAATGGGTCCCATGGTTTCTTTCACCAATCATCAAAAAACACTTTTACGACACCATAACCATAGCAGTAATAATCTTGATCACTTCACAACATTTAAACGAGAAGAGTGGAGTAATGGTGTTTTATACCCCAGTAAAGATTCCTTCCTTATTTCAGGGCGGTCAGTTCTGGGATGGTGGAGGAAACCGAAGTGCCTAGAGAAAACCACCGACCTTCAGCAAACGGACTGACAAACTCTTTTACACTAGGATCTGTCCTGAGTGGGATTCGAACCAGGTGGTGAGAGGTGAAGTGATCCATAAGTGCATGTTTTCTACAAAATTTTTTTTTATTTTCATGTCAACTGTTTGGCTTATTTTTTTTATCTATCAAACTTTTCGGCCCCTAGTGTTGCTGAAGAGGAATCATTTTCCAAAATGTGCACATACTGCACATCAAAATTTAACAGGTATTTTTTGTTATATGTTATAAGCATCAATACACATATCTAACAGCACAATTGCTGATACATTACCATTTCTTCATGTAGTCCATGGCTTCTACCTTTTCTCCCTTTTTCCATTGTATCCCAGGTCTTGCAGGTAATTTCCCTCTAGTTGTAAAGGATGTGTTAGAACAGGTGCTTGCTGAATCAAAATTGTCCCCTAGTTTAACAGAACTACCCGATTCCCTTCTGGCTTTATTTGGAGTGCTTCTTTCAGAACTTGTTCCACTACCAGCTTCTGATCTTGAAGGTGTACTTGACAAACTGTCATCAGAGGTTTTGGAAGGGGTATTCATATCAAGATATGAAGTCTGGACTAAAGCTGTTGATGTTTCTGGTTGAGGAAGTGATTCCTCCATAGGTTCAGAATTAATTTCTTCCTCCATAGCTAAATTATATCACTCTTTCTGATTGATATATCCTACAAAGATAAATCAAATTATATTAGTTTTATTGCCACATCTCAATGTTTTTCTTGGGAACTCCGATTTCCTCCACAATATTTCAAATGACCACTCAAAACCCATACTGTATTTGTGGCTACAGAATCTAGTTTAATGGATAAATTTTATGTTTGTGGTCTATTTATATATTTGTTAAGATTCGCTGATCAATGTACTATTTACAAAAATTTTATTCAGAACTTTATTTCTGCTAAAAAAAAAGTCTTAATTATGCAACCTGACCAATCACTTTTATTCATTTTTCCAGATTGGTACATGCTTAACGCATTATATCACCAAATTGGTACAGTTTTAATATGCAACACTGCTCTGTAGGTACATTTTAACTATCAGCATTGCCTTTTTGCTATATCATTAGAAGTCAAAAATGGGAATCAAGTTTTTTTTATACTTTTCGCCATTTTTTTCCATTTGAGCGGTACATTTCCGTCGAAAACATAAATTTCTGTCGAATTGGTCAGTCTGATTATGACTTTTGAAAGCATCAACATATTAATATTAGATCTAATATCAGTGATTTGATAGGCAAATATTACCAAATAAACCCAAAAAATCTGAAAAAATACACTATATTTATTTTTAGCATATGATTTTTGTGTTCTATACAAATTATTGCATTATCCTCAAGATGCCTAAATTCATGGTAGGGTCAAATTCATGGCAGATTGTTTACACTGGATATCATTTACAGGAAGTACATCACTGCACACACTCAAAGTCAAATAGGCGCCCAAAGTGTTTAACTTTACATACTTAGTTAGAGAAATTTTAAATATGTCCTAAACTAGTAAGAAAATACAAAAATATCAAAAGTTTTAATTTTTGACAGATTTCATTATTGCCAAATTATTCTTGAAGTTATATCTTTATTTTTAATCACAAGTACAATAAATGAACGATGTAAACTATATTGTCTGGAAGAAGATAGTCTCACCTATTTACCCGATCAACATCTGAAACTTTTGTGTCAAGTAATAATAGTTTTTGAGTGTCATCAAAATTGTGTGTCTCTTATGCTATATTCATTTAAATTCATGCATTTTTCACTACATAATACGATGTAAAATGACGTGAATTCCGTATGTCACACAGGAATGCCTAATCATTTTTAATTCTTGTAATAATTGTGTAATCAATAATAATCCCAAAATTTGCGTTGTTAATTTAAACTAGATCATTGAAATATAATTTTTTAAAACAGTCAGTGTTTTAAGTCCTAACCAGGAGAAATCTTGTGATCCGAGAAACTTTCCACATATTTGGTTACGTTTTTTCAAAATGGCATCTGCTGAGAGGGTTCCGGTATATTCAAATGAAAACAACTAAATTTTTCGGAAATTTTTCTTCATTTTAAAGCAGAGTGGAAGAAATGTAAAACGGGATTAACTTTTTTACTATTTACTTACGATTAACCATTAAATTTAGCAACGAACTGTTAGTACCACGAATACTAGAGACAGGAGGATATGCTTATCACAAAAATTATCGAAATATCTTGCAGTAAGTCCTGATCTGGTGCCAATTTTGGTAATTAACACAAAACAATGACTCGCTCAGTATGCATTAAGTATAAATATGCCCATGACTTGTTATCCTTGTATAGGTACTTCAACGGAAAATTTAAGTAATGCTAATTAAATCTAAACTACTTTGTTTGTTTACTTGTCCTTATAATCAAGCTAACCCCCCCCCCCCCCCAAAGTCAGTTTTACCGAATCACACGCTTATCCGACATATATTTCACAGCATAAACCGGCTATGCGAAAGTTGCAAGTTTTTAAACACTGTTTAACAAAACTTTACGATATAACAATTTGAATTTTACCAATAAAATCTTGAAATAAACAATGCACCTTTCAGATGGGCGCCATTTTTCACCTTTTGTATAAACCTTCTTTTCTTTGAGGCGCACCAAATTCGTCTTGACCATTTCTTGATATTTTTCTAATTTAATTTCCTAAAATGGCAAAAAGATAGATAATGTTATTTGCGTTTTACATAAAATTCAAATATTTATCTATTACTTTTCATTTAGTGTAAATATTTCAATAGAGTCATTGAAATTCCGGATTATTAGGCCCGTTTCTCTTCCATTTTACATTACGTGATATCTTGCAAACTTCCGGTCAATGCTTGGCGAAAGAAGTGTATAGAAAGGTAGTCGATTTTATCTGCTGATGGTAGACTATCAAGGTAACAATTATACAATTTCTTCAAGTACAATTTATTTGAGTTTTACAAATCATCAGATGATTTATGGAAGCCACACAAATAGTTAAATAACAGATTAAAACGTTAACTGTTGCCACTGTGTCCTACCGCTACTGACTCCTACTGTAGGTTAGTCAGGTTTTTTTTCCTGCCCCAGAACAAAAGGCCCGATCGACAGCTGATACGTACGCTTTCGCTTAAATGAACATAATAGTTTAAAATAGACTATGTGTGGAAACACAAGCACAGTCACCAGGCGTGTTAAAATTTGCTTACCAAAAACACAAATTATTTGTGTGGCATCTTGAATCTCAAGGCCAACTACCTAACAACACTGCAGTAACTTAATCCAGACAATTCGCCCCTTAAAGACGGTTCCCACTGCACCTTCACGATGCAAAGAGGATATAAATCCTAGAAATATCTTACCATCCATTGGAAAATGCTATATGCATCAGTTGTGTACTCAATACATACATGTTTCATACGCCATCCATCAAGCATCCATCCACTATGTATGCAAAAAGTTTTATATATTTATTATTTATATAAGTGTTTGTATCTGGGATGCATCTGGTATATTTATGATGTCTGGAGTATGTTGGAGCTTGCACTTCCATATGCTTTCATCCACTTAGCTTCTGATCTACATCTGTTTAACAGCCCCCTACATACTATCCACATCAGTTCTTTTCTGTTCTGTTTTGCAAATTTTCGCCAATATTGTCTATTTCTGGAGCAAATGAAAATGGATGGAGCTGCCCCCAAAGTTTTGTTCATCTACTGAGTCCTTTTTGCATGTTTTGTGTCCATCGGCCAGTAGGACCGGTTCACCCCAAACCCTTTCACCCCTACCATTAACATAGAACTGATTGCAAATGAAATAATTCATGTGATGTCAGGTCATGATCCATGATTACCTGTAGATCAAATATGAGCTAAGTTTAGACGTTTTGAAATTTTTTGGGCATGGGAAGTAATAACTTGTTTCAGAGTACCATAATCTTTCTTTTTTTTTTTACCAAAATTTTTGATTTCCTTTTATATTGGATGACAAACAAGGGTTTTATTTAAGCCTCCTAGGTACATGTAATTAAAATTAATCAGGTAAAGTAGATAATTTTTTAGACTCCTTACTTCCTTTAATAAATATCATCAGGGTACCTGTCTTGATGATGTTCCAAGTTTGTCACCTGGTTGATTTTCCAAAATAATCAGAAAAATTCACATGACATTATTTAACTTTTCAGAACTTCTACATATTTTTACTTTTTTTAGTTTGGATAATATGCCTGGATTCAGATGTGAAACATGTGCAATCAATGTCAATTCCCAGCAGCAGTTTACACAACATTTAAGTGGTAAATCTCATATGCGAAAGGTGAAAGAAAAAATATGCTGCTGGAGGAACATGGGATCCAGCAGGTAAACACGATGGATAAATATTATACCCCTTAACAATGAAGTTATGATGTCATTGGTAATTTAGAATACAGGCTTCCTAAAGTCATCTAGAAAAACACAGATTTGGTTTAGACATTAGACATTCTGTCGTATAATAAATTGGTTTGTTTTGACAGGTATACACTATATAGGTAAAAAAAAAAACAGTAGAAAAATTGAATTATTTTGGCATATAGCAATTGATGAAAAAATTGAATATTGAAATGAAATTTATCTCACAAAATGTTTAAGTTTATATTGTAAATGTATATCTTGCTTTATGAAATGATTATAAGCTCATGTCTAGGAGAAATCCATTTTTCCCACGATATTCTAGAATCTTATACCAGAGTATGAAGAGAAAACCACTGATTTTTGGCAAACAAACTTAACAACCGTTCTACACTTGGATCTTTCCCAAGAGAGATTTGAACTTAGGCCATGACAGGAACCTTGATCTCTGAGCAAGTGCTTTTGACAACTCAGATGATGTATGTCCCTTACAATTTTAAGATTTAAAACTTCGGAATACATGTATTATTTAATTTATTTTTAGCGTTAGCGGCTTCAAAGCCTAAACTTTATGGAAGTTTTGTTCCAGCATCTGGTGCAAAAGAAGATGAAAATGACACCAACAGTATTAACAAAGAGTCTCCAAAACCAGCTTCTTCTCCATCTCAAGTGACAGTGAAAAAACCATTACAACTAACAGAACAGGACAATGTAGTACAATCACAAACAGTTTCACAGACAAATACACAAACAAACTCTCAGCCAGGAACCCAGTCGTTAGCTACACAAATTGCAGTAACCAACTCTCATGGCTCACTGGCACCTTCTGTCACACCCTGTGAAGCTAGTAAATACAATTATAAATCCCTATGTACAAACAGTCACACCACAAACGTTGGCTAAAACGAACGTTAATCCTGCTAGACAGTCAAATGTTAACCCTGTTGTACAGGCTGTTGTGGACAATGCTCTAGGCAAATTACCAACAAAAAGGAAGCAATATGAAGGAATGTGTAGTGTATGTAAGGTAACTTTTAATTCTCCAAGTCAGGAGAGTCAGCATTTCCAAGGATCAAAGCATGCAAAAAAGTTAAACTTATGAAAGGTATGAATGTACATCACTTTGTAATTGTGAAAATGTGAAAATATTTTTTTTTTCTGATTGAAAAATGATCATCTGACAGCATTTTGTCGTAAAAATTTAGACCAGAACTGGCTTGCTCAAAGATATTTTTACTCTCAAAAATAAAACTAGAGAAGGAAGATTTGTTATAAGAGGGTTTATAAATTCATCTGAAATTGAGTCAGAATAAAAAGTTGAGTAATGGTGTTTAACATCCCAGTCAAGAATATTTCACTTATATCAAGAAGCCGTCAGCTATAGGCAGAAGTGCAGAAATTTTGCCTGCATGTTGCACTAATGGCATTATACAGCAGGGTTCTTTATCATGCCACGTCTGCCATGATACGGGACCTCTTTTTAGTTTAAGTTCCCACCCGAAAGAACCGTGACTTTCATAATGCCAAGTGCTTGGCGAAAGAACAGCCACTACCCACTTTTAAGTCTTGGTTCAGACTCAGTTTGGGTTCAAACCCACGGCCTCCCACTGGGAGTACTCGACCAAGTGAGCTACTGCAGTGGTCAAGAATAAAAGATCTGTGGCCAATTTGATTTTCATATGTACCGTAACTTTTAGTGAAAATCTGAAATGTTAAAAAACATGACAGTTAAAATTGTTTATGTATATTTATATATATAGTATGTATATATATATATATATATATATATATATATATATATATATATATATATATATATATATATATATATAGGTAAACGTTACTTCTATAGGAATCATAGTAACTAATCTAAATTACAGGAAATTTTTAAAATCTGTTGAATTAAAAAGATGAATTTCAAGAAAATATAAACTAGCAAAATGGTTAAGGTTACTAAAGCATGGAACCATTTAGATATGGTAATTATGGTTCAATTTCTGTCAGTAGCTATTCCAGGCAAACTAGAAAACACATGTTAGCATGTAGTTATGAACAAATCAATTTCGGATTTATATTATTTTTTTTATTTTAATTTTATTGTTTTTATTTGTTTAAGGTACTTAATTTTAAATTTTTGTGTTTTTGTAGTTGCACCAGAAAATGTGTCTATAGAAAAATCATCAACATTTATTTGTCAGTTTTGTAATGTAACAGTTAATTCCTTGGCACAATTTGAAGCTCACAGATTAGGTAAGCATAGAGGAAAAATACAGTTCAAAGCTCTAAGATTAGGTACCAGTAAGTGCAGGGTACCTACATTGCCAAACTTACTAAGTAGGTAAAAAAAGGGGAACAGCCAGGTAAGCAGAAGGTACAGTTTCAAGCTCCAAGAAATGGTATTGTTAGTAGCTCACAGAGCAGATAAGTACAGTTAACAGTAAAGTAAATGGCTTAGAGAGAGTTGCAGTAAGTACAAAGAAAACAGTACAGTTTGAATCTCACATATCAGTAAGTATGGGGAAACAGTGCAGTCAAAGCTTCTAGATAAGGTAGTACTGGCAGATAGTATAGTTATGAGCTCTTAGATCAGGTCATTACAGTAAAACCATGGAAACCATCACTTAACAAATTTCTGTTAAAATGAATACATATGATTGCCTCCATGTTAGGACATTTAAGCAGGGTTTTACAGTGTATTCACTTGTCTCCTGGGGGATTGTTCAGCAATCAGTTTTACTTATATCCTTGTAAAGGCTAGAATGTTTCAAATATATCATTATTTGAAGACTAAAAATTGGTGACTTTTCCCTTTGGGGATTGTAGACATTTAACTCCAATGTATGTTTACTTGCCTGATATTCAATTTTACTTGTCTCTGGCAGTCAGGCCTCCTTTGAGCTATGTATGTAAGCAAATATTAATTATTTTGTAAAATTTCAGGAGGAAAACATCTAGCTAATTTTGGGAAATTCAAAGCAGCACAGACAGGGAATTTCAAAAACACAGATACTTCAGCACAGACAAATACAGCGTCACATGATCAACATGTGGTTTCTTCGGCATAAGGTAAGGAGTCTCTTCAGCATAAGGTAAGGAGTCTCCTCAGCATAAGGTAAGGAGTCTCCTCAGCATAAAGTAAGGAGCGGACAGGTCCTAGTGTGAGAAAGTTTGTCAGTTTGCTTGCTGAAGGTTATTGGTTTTTTGAGAGCACTCTGGTTTCCTCCATCATTCATGAACTGACTGCCTTGATGAACTGGTAAGTGAAAGACTTTGACTGTGGCTTAAACAACAATTATTCCACACTCTGGAGTTGGATTCAAACCTAGTTGATGAGAGGCATTTTGATCCATAGACATGGGCTTTATGTTAAACACTTGACAAAACTGACAAAGATTAAAGAGTTTTAACAGACAATGTGAAAGATTTTTGTAAACATGATTTTACTTAATAGCCCCACAACAAGTATATAGTTATCAAATGTTAAGTATTTGGTGGGCTAGATGTAACAAATCAAATTTTAGTCAAGGCAACAAAAAATGTGTACCTGTTACATTAAGTGAGCTATTTTCAAACTTTAAAAACAAGAATATTCAATTTGGCAAAAAATATTCTTTCAGACCAGACTGAACATAGACATTTTACTCATGTGGTTGTTTTTTTGTTTTTTTTTTTCTCTCTCTTTTTTTCTGTATTCCATTGCAATACACCTCTTGCTATCACTGTGACATTAAAGCTGCATTAAGTTTTTCAATTTTCGTATTTTTTCTGATCTTCTAAAAATATATATATTTTTTAAAATAGATACATGTAACTTCTAATCACAATCTGTGAGATTCATTTTCTAAAATTTCTCTCCCATTAGCTGTATAAACAGAATCCTCTAACGTGATGTGATGGTCATATATTTAACAATTATTATTATTAGCTTGGGGCATGCACACTTATGTACTGAGACTAGAATAAATCAAAGAGGAAACTTGACATAAATTGCATTAATTGTCCATCATTAATATTCAGATGTATTCACAGTGATGTTTTTTATCCCGTAAAAAGTCACAAATGACAATTCTGTGTTTAATTGATCATATTTCATCATTTTTTAAGTTGTGTATGCATGACTCAGTTTTTTATGACATAACCATTGTTCAAAATTAGATCCCACAGGTTGATAATTTGGTAACTTTAGTAACTTCTTTTGTTTTTCAGGTTTTTATCTAGAGTTCATTTTACATGATCAGCCATGAAGTTGTAAATCATTCACTCATTAAACATTGTAAAGTATCTTCATTGTGATAATACTAGTAATCATGAAATTTTTCTCATGAAGAATCATTCTTGATATGGCTTGGAAAGCTAGAGACAGGGCAGACATGCTGTTATCAGTGTCATAGTTCACAACTCTAGGAAAAGGTTTTTAACGAAGTTTTTTTTAAACTTATTTTTTTCCCGGCAGTATGAGTGAAACTTGACACATTACTTACACATCATTTTAACTAATATTACTACATAAGATTGTAAATGGATAGACAGTGTCACATAACTCATAGACAATATATATTTTCGACATTTTTTTAATAAGACTTGGGATCCTTAGATCTTTAGTGCTTGATTGAGTCAAATTTTGTTGTAGTTGTAGTGTACAGTAAAATTTTAATAAACTTTTTAAGAAAATGGGGAAACTCACTAGGTGTAGGAAAAAGGGGAAACATGCAAACACTTGACCAGAAAAATTTTTTACACAGTAATTTATACATATACAGTTAAAATTTTTCATAAACTTTGAAAAAAAAAATTTGGGAAACTTGGCAAGGGTTAGAAAAATAAGGGAATAATTGCCATGTGTTAAAAAAAATGGGAAACTCGCCAAGAGTTACAAAGAATGGAAAAACTTGCCAAGAGTTAAAAAGAATGGAAAAACTTGCCAAGAGTTAGAAAAAATGGAAAACTTGCCAAGGGTTAGAAAAGAAATGGGGAAACTTACCAAGGGTTAAGGGGAAAAATGGGGAAACTCACCAAGAGTTTTAAAAAACGGGAAAACTCGCTAAGGGTTAGAAAATGTGGAGAAACTTACCAACCCTTGAAGCAAAGTAACAAAAATCTTTTCAAGATCCAGATTTGAATTTTCTCATAGGATTTTAGAGGCTCTGTGTTCCCAAGACAGAGTTTTAAACTACTTGACCATGAAGTACTCTAATTTTACAAGGGTAAATTGTGTAAAAGGTGTTTAACTGCTTAAAATATGAAGATGTTTGCCAGAGTCCCAATAGAACCTACATGTATAAGTAGTGTTGATTATATAAACATGTTTTATGTACATGCATTTGATTTTGTCATCACTCGGATCATCAATTTAAATTGTTGTTAGGTGTTATAGGAGTGCATCTTATACTTTTATTTATTGTTTTCAAATAAATTGTGATATTAAATTTGTCTTTTAGTTCCTGTTTTGTTATATGTTTATACTAATTAAATTTTAATATAGTCCAGCATTGTAAAATTTTCATGTCTGTGATCTCATACACAAAATTTTTATGGCATATGTTGTCCATCAACTTGTGAGAAAGTTTGTCAGTTCGCTTGCCAAAGGTTGGTTTTCTCCGGGCACTCCGGTTTCCTTGACCATTCCAGAACTGACTGCCTTGAAATAAGTGAAAGATTCTTGACTGGGGCGTAAAACACCATAACTCCACTCCACTCTCGTCCGACAACTGGGTCAATATTCAGTCTGCTGCCATATTCATCTAGCTTGACTTGAAAAGTGTCATTTGTTTTCATTAGTAAAGTGAAAGTAATCTTGATGACAACAGAAAATTTGAGTTTTGTGAACCAGCAGGTGATTCATATTGTTGATATGTTGTGCAGTTTATGCTGTTTTCACCAAAAAAATTTATCTATTACCCCATATACGGAAAAGAAATTAAAATTGTTCCTTAAATACATGTACTTGTTCATCTAAAAAGGTTTTAAATAATGTCTGACTTGGTATTAGATTACATGTATATTATTACAGGTATTTTTTTTTTATTTTTAATGAAATAATTGCAAACATTAAAATGATAAAATGCATCTTTTCACAGCATTAAAAATATATTTTTAATGGTGCTGATATTGATTGATTTGATTGAATGTGGTTTAACATTCCAGTCAAAAATATTTCACTTATATCCAGACGTCACCATCAAAAGGTGAAATGACAAAAATTTTTACCTTTGCAGTGCACTTAGGGCAATGTGCAGTGATGGTTCTTTAATGTGCCATGCCTGCTGTGACACGGGACATCGGTTTTTAAGGTCTCATCCAAAGGACCCTGTGACAATGATTTCTAACTCCCGAGTGATTGGCAAAAGAATAATTACTACCAACTTTCAAGTCTTGGTCAGACCTGGCCAGGGTTCAAACCCTCAACTTCCCACATATGGAGCAAGCAATCTACTAACTGAGCTACTGTTATGGTTTAATGGTGCAAAAACATATTTCACTTGAACTCCATCTTGTCATTAAAAGTTACTCCCCTTTGTTTTGCAGATTGGTTTACTGGTATGTTTCTTGTAACATTTTGGTGCGACTCGGCTTTTGCATTGACCAATTATTACAACAATATTGTATAATATAAAGTGAAGATAAAACGATAAAGCTGCAATTTTACCAGTTTACCCAATTAAATAAATTTCTTATTAATACACTTCTTTAAATTGCCTAAATAAACATATTATCAACTTGCCTACCATCAGATATACAGGATTGGTTGGTTGAATGTTGTTTATGTCACATCAGCAATTTTACAGCTATTTGCTTAAAGGCAGTAAATCCCATTACTGGCCATTCTATTAATTAAAAATGGCCATTTTGTGCACACACAAAAATACTGGTTCAATTCATATGACTTGACCATCAGATGTAACATTAAGCTGGTCCAAGAGAAAAATTTAGTGGTCTGCCCTGCTGGTATCGGTTGATTTTATGGCCCTTGGTTTGTCATTTAACATTCCCAAAAAGTAAAATTAATAAACAAATAAAGATCTCATTAATTTTGACCTTGAAAGCACTTTATTCATTAATTAATTACTTGGCAAATGTCAACAGAGACAAAAAAATTAAATTTGTAACATAGCTTTAAATACAATCTTCAATAAAATTTGCATTTAATAGTAATATAGATACATTATACCATGTATATAATTCTTGTGACAAAATTACGAAAAAAAAAAAAAAAAATTGAGTACAGTAAACATTAAATAGTTCAATTCATAAATTAAAAGCATATAATACAAAATGGCTGACTTACATAAATATAAATACAATATGGCCGACTTAAATAATACCAAGCTACACTCTATATATAACAATTCTATTAAAAGCCAAGTGTAAATGCACTACATGTTCGTCATCAAATCATCATGTGATAGCTTTGTATTTCGGTTTTTATGACTATTTATAAGGGTATTGGTAGTTTGATTTTTTTTAAACTACACCATAACAACTTGAATTATATGAAATATTAATAATTTTTTTTAAGATCTCTTATCTATTTGACATTAAAATAATTATGAGCTTTTTGGTAAATTTAATGTGAAGTATTAATAACTAAAAGCATTATTATTCAGTAGACCTTAATAAAAAAAAGAGTATTGATAACTGTGAAAAAAAGAGTTTTGATAACTCTGAAAATTGATAAGTGGACCTTAAAAAACTTGCAGTATGCATAAAAAAACTCCTGAACTAGGCTCCTCAAGGGTAAATGTTGAAATTCTTTCTGGACAGAAGAGATATAAAATTTAAATTAATGCCCAAGTAAAAATTCTATCATTTCTACCAAGACATTCGGTTTTGGGATGGTTAAGGTAACAGGTGCCCAGAGAAAATCACCAACTGTCAGCAACCATATTGAGAAAACTTTCTGGCACTTATTTTTTTTTTATTACAACCACTGAATTTCTTATGATTTGATCACTTACATGCATTCATTTAGACAAAACTAACCCTATAAAAAACACAAAATGGTCTTTTTTTACCAAATGCTAATAACAAATTAAACCTCAATAAGCTAAGCATCTACATTCAATCTTGACCTATCTATGCTGTCCAGAGTATACTCTATATGTACTGGTATACTGTATCTGTGCTGGTATGTTCAATGGTATTCTGTATCTGTGTTGGTTATGTTAAATGGTATTCTGTATCTGTGTTGGTTATGTTAAATGGTATATTGTATCTGTGCTGGTATGTTAAATGGTATACTGTATCTGTTGGTAAGTTAAATGCTATACTGTATCTGCTGGTATGTTAAATGGTATACTGTATCTGTGCTGGTATGTTAAATGGTATATTATATCTGTGCTGGTATGTTAAATGGTATATTGTATCTGTGCTGGTATGTTAAATGGTATACTGTATCTGCTGGTATGTAAATTAGTATATTGTATCTGTGCTGGTATGTTAAATGGTATACTGTATCTGTGCTGGTATGTTAAATGGTATGCTGTATCTGCTGGTATGTTAAATGGTATACTGTATCTGTGCTGGTATGTTAAATGGTATATTGTATCTGTGCTGGTATGTTAAATGGTATACTGTATCTGTGCTGGTATGTTAAATTGATATACTGTATCTGTGCTGTTATGTAAAATTGATATACTGTATCTGTGCTGGTATGTTAAATGGTGTACTGTATTTGTGTTGGTATGTTAAATGGTATACCGTATTTGTGCTGATATTAAGTACAAAATTTTAGGGTGGGTATTTATTCTCCATTCAATATAGCATATGTAACTATAGTGTACTGTTATGTATGCTCTATATCTATTATCTACCAATTATCCTCAACACCCTTATTGATAAATAAGATATCCAAACAACAAAGGATATAGGACAAACCATTAGAAATAAAGGGTTGAAAGGATATAATCTATTCCATTGGAATAAATAGCTAAACAGCATTTAACCATTTATTGAATAATTAGTTGAAATTCAAATTTCAAGGAAATAAATTTTTGTGTTTCAAGTGTCATCTGAAATCTTTGAAATTTTTCCCACGATTTGACACCAGAGAACAAAAAAACATCAGATGTTGCCATTGGTTATGTCAAATGTTCACTTGTTTCAGAGACATCATCAAACACAGTTTCTGTTTCTAATATCAGAATTTTCTTGCATCTACGAATCACAAAATCATGCTGGACACATTATAAGACTTACTATCTCAATTCAAACAACAACACTGCTAACACAAATCACCCTAAAATATGACTTTAAACTTATTTTATACCGAGCGTTTCTACTGAGCACTACTGAAAACAAAACATGAAATAAACAATTTTAGAAGACATAAATTGTATAATAACTTATACCACAACTCAAAATAAAACCATAAAAGGCTGTTTACTCTTTCAAACATCACAAAAAAACTTAGAAAATAGAATTAGTGCAAAAGACTAAAATATATACCAGTTATAAATATTTGATATCAAGTAAACAATCTTTTCATTACATGTAACAATAGATCCAACTCTTGAAAGAGTTGTCCCCCTTTAACAGTCACTTCTGTCTCTTGTGAGAATTATCTACCCTTGAAACAATTTTTTTCTTTTTCAATTTTCTATTATAAATTTACTGATACATATTTTTTCCATGAAATAATGAAGTGTGATTTGGCATGACATAATATAAGAACCCTTCTCCCTGTGGAACTGTCTATTGCTAACATGCTTGCCTGTTTCCATGAAAATAACAAAATTTTTATCATCACTTGCATCAAAGCATCCTTAGTACAAAAACACTTGGGCAATCAACAGTTCCACATGTTGAAGTAGTTCTCAAACAAAATGGCAACAAAATGTTCGAAAAATTGTTTGAGCTTTACAAAGACGGAAATTGTTTGCTAATATTGAGCATGGATCAAAACAAAAGCACACTGCAACAAAGGGGAGATAATCCAATGATACATGTCAAAAAGGGGAGATAATGTTACATGTGGTAATGGGAGACAAACATATATCCATATAATATGATTGTATGTATACAGAGTACAACAGAAAAACAAACAACAAATGTAGACAATCCGATTTATAAATGAATCTGATATGCATCAATCATAATAATAATAATAATAATAATCACAACCAACAAAAGACAAATAAATCATAAAGAAAAATAAATTAATTCGATAAATAAATTAAAGATATATGACATATAATAATTGGTTTTAATCTATAGGATGGCCTCCTTGTTTTGCTTCCATTATTATTTTTAATTTAGCCAGTTAAATGGTTCATTATTTTTCTAAATAATAAATTGTTATTGTCTTTCATTTCTCTGAATAGTTTTATAATTTCAATGGTCTTCCATATAGTATATCTGACATTTACCAACTGTTCATAAATTTTCTCCATAAACATATTTGAATGCATATATTTTATCTTTCATTGTGTGTACATGTATTATTTGTATCCATGTATATGTTTTTGTTGTTAAACGTATATATCTTTCTCCTAAGATACAAATTTTCATGTTTTAGATTTTATATTATATATTCTGCTCTAAGCAAATCTGATTTACAAACATAGGTACATGTATATAATTAAATTGATTGACAAGAGAAAAAATGTTTCAATAACCTTTGCACTGATAAGCCACGCCCACTTACATGCCAAATGATGTAAATTGATTGTGATGTCATCAGAGACAATTCAATTATGTCAACATTTGCTATGGCAGATTGTGTAGTAAAATTGTATCATTATGCAAAAATTGGATTTATGTATTTGAAAAATTATAATTTTAGTTGTCAAAATGATATAAAATGTTCTATTTCTTTTAACTGACCACATTTCATTTTCCACAACCTAATAAAAATCCGATTCCATTCCTCATAAAATGAAGATACTAAATGTTTTAAATGCTCTTAATCAAGTACAACTTTTATTTTGATAACGAATTTCAATAATAGAAAGTAGTTCTCTCTTAATGACCTTGTGTAATTTAAAAAGATTGCATAGAAAAAAGGTCAAATTTAAAGTACATATCAGTAAAAACTTTATAACAAAGTTCCTTGGATAACTTATATTAAAGTATCAGTAAACCGGTACTGTATGCTGGGCAAAGATGAGGCTTTGCCAGTGTTAATGTGATCAATAACTTTTAACATTTGTGCAAAATAATACACAAAATTTATATATGGCAAATTTCAATAATAATTTCAGAAAACATCAACATATATGTACGCAATTCTGTATCTATTAAAAATTATTTGTCTACAAAAAGAATACGATGTATCACATTGTATGATGGACACATACTTCATTTTATCCCAAATGTTTTCATTGTCTGATATTCTGAGGTTTACCTGGTACATGTACAAGTGTTTGGTGTAAATACAGAACACCATTCTATAAATAGATAAATACTATAAAATCACAATTTTTCATTTTAAATTTATTAATATTATTTTTTTTCCTTTACTTAGTAATAATCACAAAATTTAATGTCCAATTTTAAATATTAAGAGCCCCAAATGGATTTATTTTCACTATTTCATATTTCCGTGATATTTTCTCCACAACAATTTTTTACAAGTCGCAAAACCTCAAAACTTTAACTCAATAAATATTAACAATTCTACAGTAATATTTTCATACTGAATTTGAGGGAAGTCTATCCTAGTAGCACTAAAACAATGGATTTTCAGCAGTCATAAAAAGTTTATAAACAAAATAACAAACATAAGACTTCAACATTGAAGAACACACAAAAAAAAATCTACACAAAAAACATGTTAAACATGTAAAACAAAACAAAAAATTTTGGAAGAACAAAAAATATACAAAAAATATGTTTTTAGTAAGTTTGAGGACTTTTCATGATCTGATCCATGAGTAATTACAACAGGAAACGCCCATGGTCGATATAATACATCATGTGTGCAGAACTATCATCTACATTTCCACAAAACATAATTAACAAAATGAAGCAGTTTCCTGCTGTATTAATGTTTTGCAATTAGATTGAAAGGAAAAACAACAGTTTTGCACAAATGTTATCTAAAGCACTATTTTTTTGCTAAGAAAATGGCACAAAGTTATGTCATAGAGATAATGAAGATATTATACATGTATTATCACAACAGAACAGAGTTGGCAGTTTCTTGAAATATAAATGAGTCAAAAAAAATCACACAAAATATCACACATCATTATTAAATATTAATGTTTATTTGCCTTCAAGTTCACGTGTGTGTGTGTGTGTGTGTGTGTGTGTGTGTGTGTGTGTGTGTGTGTGTGTTTGTGTGAAATGATAAAGACTTTTTCAGCATCAACATGTTCAAACTTGACTCTTCTTCTCTTTTCAAGTAATGTAAACCTTTATAAAGGCCACTTGAACATTAAGAATGGAGTAAAGTAATGATGTTTTATTATCTAATTACTCAATCAAAAGTATTTCACAACAGCTACATGTGTATATCAAGAAAGCCACCTTTTAGACAGCAAAAGCTATCCCAGGAAAATTCAACTATCCCAGGAAAATTCAACTGAATTTATTCTCCTTTACATAAAAAAAATCTTTTTGACCAAACAATGCATTTTCTGTAGAACAAAAAAAAAAACTATTAACTAAATTGGGTTTGGCAGGATGCTATATGATCAATACCCCATAAAGGTTGCCTGGAACTTTATCGAAAATTTTAAATCATAAATTTCCAGAGTAACATCAAATTTTTAGAAGAAAAAGTGTCACCATGGTCACTGATCAATAGACTTAGATGAAAATGCTTATTTCATGCTTTAGCCAATTCAAAGACAGGTAACTCTAACAGAAATAAAAACATGAATTATTTCCCTTTGCAAAAATTTACACTGAACAACTTATTTACATTAGTGTGACTATTTTATGTAAAAAACACAAAGCGAGCAGTGGTGTAGCAAAAGATTTAACTGAAAGCATTTCAAACTGACTAGACTTACATTATAATTTACTGATTGAATGTATATACAAAAGAAAGATGTGCGAACTTTATCCATCAACCGAAGAATTTGTAACTCGACTAAATTTTTCCATAATTTTTGTGTACAATCAGAAATACATGTACTTGAGGAAAGAAAACTTTTTTATCAGTTATTTTACAGAAGGAAACAATTACTAATTGTACAAACAATTGTTTTCTTAAATATACGAGAACTAATAATTTTTGTAATACAATGTGCTAATTTTATTAAGTTTAAAAAATTGGACAAATTTTGTGTTATTTTTTTCTAATCTGTTTTTTTAGTGAACTATAACTTATAAAACCTCTGTGTGAAATCACAGGCAAGCTTATTGGAAATTTAAATAAAAATTGAGAAATGGAGAAAATCTAATGAAAAAAATTTAAATAATTGAATTAAGGGAAAAAATTTCGGCTGAAAAAATATTGAAGTGAAAATACATTTATAATGTTAAAAACATACAGTATATGGTACAGTGTACTGCCAAAAATATTTGTATGAACATAAAATGTACCTGTATAACTAAATATATTTGAAGGAAAATCATGCTAAATTAATTAACCTCCCAAAATTTTTTTTTATCATATTATCCAGGAAAATGTTAAAAGCTTTTTAAGAATTTATATCTTAGGGTAACTTTCTAGAATATACCATGTATCTCTTGAGGCATTAGATTTAGTTCCACCTTCATGCTTAAAAAATGAAAAAAAAAAACAACGTAACTTTATATACTTATAGAAGATCTGTGCATGAAAAAAAGCTTAAAAATTACATTAAATGAATCCTTAAAAAAAGTATGACCCATCTCATAGAGTATCTTTTTAACTAACCAGACGATGCATGGAATGCTATAACTTCAGGAATGAGCTGTATCCTTCATCCCTAAATGAACAATGGAATAGCCCACAAATATGGACCATACTACTTTAGGAACAAAATTGTTGATACAAAAATTTCACTTTTTTTCCCCATGTAGAAAAATGCAAATAAATTTCAAAGAAAGATTAATTCAATGTACAAATGGTGATGAATATGATTAAAGCTTAGCTTAAATAAGTGCATCATAAAGAATGAAGTCCATATAAAAAAGCTATAAGTACAATATAGAAATCACTCACCACTTCAGACCCGTATGGTATAAACCTACCTTAACAAAGACAGACCATACCATTTTGAACATTGTTTGGTAAAACAATTACAGTATATAAAAAAACAAGCATCACAAGAATTCATAACCCTACTTAATTACCGTATATCTATATGCAGCTCAAAAGCTTGAAAGGAATATTTCAAAGCACATTGGTAACAAATTTTACATATGAGCATCACATTGATATAAAGTTACCATAGCAACCGTATAACTTCAAACTATCTCCAAAGAGAATCTTATAGATAACATAATTGTATGGTAATTTACCTAGTCTACATTATAGTGAGTATCACACAAGACTTAGTATAAACATGGTAACTACTACATATACCATAGCAACTCCAATAAACGAAGCATTTTCTAAAACACAGATGCTGTAACTGTAGTAACCTTGTAATCGTTTATATCATAGCAATGGTATTCAAGCCAACATCACACATATATAGCCCTAATTATCATATATTTTATATACCAGTACTTATATATCATAGCAACTACGACCACATAAAATCCTTAACACAATAATTTATTTAATATTAAACTACGTTAAACACAGCCATATTTTGTGTTATATTGTCACCATGGAAATGCAACAAACACCTAAGTAACCATAGAAACATGGTTACATTTATTTTAATGCTTTGGTAGTTGGAGGTTTTCCAGTTTTCCACACAGAATTATGAAGTACTACAGCAATCTATGGAGACTGATAAATGTTTGTAGACGTTACTTCTGAAAAACTCTTAGCTCCAGAATTATATCTGAAAAAAAAATGTATATTATTATTGTCTTTGAGTTGAGTTGAGTTAAGTAATGGTGTTTAACGAAATTTGACTCTGCGTTGCACCGATGGCATAATACAGCTGGGTTCTTTATGTCTGCTGTGACACAGTACCTCGTTTATTTTAAGTTCTCATCCGAAAGAACCCTGACTTTCATTTCATAATGCCGAGTGCTTAGCGAAAGAACAGTCACTACCCACCTTTCAAGTCTTAGGTCAGACCCAGCCGGGTTTGAACCCACGACCTTCCATTACAGCCTTGGTATTTGAGATATCAAACTTTGATTTATTGAAGTTTTACTGTATATTAAAGTATACATGTACTTCATTTAAAGGTTGTTTTTCATTTGGTCTAAATGTCTTAGTTTTTGTATAACAAACACAAATTAAATTAATGATACAAATTCTTTTGAATTTGGCATAAATTTTGAAATTCATTGAAACCTTTTATACCTGATGGTCCAAATATCAATATTGTAATTCACTAAGCAACATCTAAAAAAACAATCAATTATTTAGACCTCTTGTTCAAAATAACTAACTAAATGATAGTAAAATATTCAATTAAGAAGTAAAATATTTTATACCTCATGTCCTAGTTTTCACATTCATTACTTTAGTAAGATTTCCTTAACTTAAATTTATAAAATTTCAACAATCTCTTTTAAAAAACATTAATGAACTATATAAATTACATACAGATGTAATAAGCTTGAAGAAACTTTTAAATTCCTGTATATCTGTAAAATTAATACAAAATATTATTATAATTTTAAATTTGCTATGAAATGATTGTGAAACTGTGATCATGTAACCATGGGACCAAGAAATTAGACAATCACAAAGCAGTGATTTTGCAATGGTTTTTAAAAACTACCTTCCACCTTTCAGATTGGGAAAATTTGGACCCTTTTTATGTCACATATTATGCTCAGAATTTTGAAATTCATTGCAAAGATTTTATATTGTGTCAATATCTAACATTTTTTGTCTGTCAGAATAGTTTTGGACAACTGGATTTAACTTAAACTATTTGATTGTGTGTCACTGTTGCCTTTTGGGGAATTTTAGTTGTCAAATTGGGAAATTTTAGTCTTATTTCTCAAGGGGAAACTACCTTTATTTGGTAGTAATTTTTGGCAAACAAAACTACTGCAAAGCAACAATTAAATATCAAATTCAAACATTTATACCTCATGGTCAGAATCAAGATGATTTACAATCTCATCATCAGAGCTATCTGTATGGTTACCATAGAAACCAATTCCTCCATCTTCCCATGTGTCATCAAATCCTGCAAGCACTGTACTTAGAGAAGGTCTACTATCAAAAACAAGATCATCTTGGTTAGAGCGTTCATCAAAACCCTGCGAATTGGAAAGTAAAAGATCTTTTTCCGATGATGGTGATCCATTGCAGATAAAATCAGAATCATTATTATCACAAGAACTAGTCCTATCAGTTTTACTGGTCACTAATGTTTTATCTGTATCTTCAGATTTGACATTGTTCCCTATAGTATCTAGATTTGAACTATTATCCTCTTTTGTTAGTCTGTTAGCTAAGCTGGCTTTTAATTTGTCTGATAAGTAAGGAATGGCATATTTCAGATTAGCAAGAACGTGTTTATGGTCATTTTCAGCTGTTCTCATTACCTCCCTAGAAGATTCATTGGATGATTTCAGATCCATTACATCAAATTTGTCTACAATATCACATGACAAAGTCTCACTTTCTGTGGATTCTTCTGACATCTGGCTTCCTATTACAGAAATATAAAATAGCATAAGAAATAATACATGAATATTGGATTGGATTGGATTGGATGTGATTAATAGTGCTTTACAACCCAGTCAAGATTCTTTTACTTAAATTTCAGTGGTCGGTTCTGGAATGGTTAAAGAAACTAGAGTGTTCCGAAAAAAAAAACAATGAACCGTTGGCAAGTGAACTAACAAACTTTCTCACACTAGGCTCTGCCTGAGTGGGATTTCAACCTAAGATTGAGAGGCACTGTGATACATCCAAGCCTGTGCTTTAGATAGCTACCATTTTATATGTTCATCAAAATTACATTTGAAATTAACCTGTGTTTATTTTACATTACAGGCAAGGAAATGAGGCAAAGACCATGGGTCATTTAATTGATTTTAGATTTCTGACCTCTGACCCTGAAAGTTTGTCATAGATTGTTGTTTTTTTTTTTTCAGGCACTCAAGTTTCCTCTACAACCCCTGAACTGACCGCTTCATTCTAAGAGAAAGAATCTTGACCATGTCAGAAAACATCATTTACTGGTATGCAATCCAATCCTACTTGAGCTATATCAGTCTCTGATAAAGAAAATGAACAAAATTTACATAAAAATGTTATGTGCAGAATCATGCTTAAAAGTAAAATATACCAAAAACTGAAAACCATTTTGATAACATGCAGGATCTCTATTTTCTGGGGAAAAAAAAAAAAAAAAAAAAAAAAAAAAAAAAAAAAAAAACTTGACCATTTTTCATTTCTAATTTGACTTTCACATTTTGTCTAAAATTTATTTTTGATAGTAAAATTAAGACGTGGATTTCTGATATATGTATGTGCAGCAACTATGCATTTCAAGATAGATAGTGTACTGTACATAACTATGACAACAGGCTTTTTCTTTTGTTGGTCAGTGCAGTCTTGGACTACTGGATTCAACTTTAACTGTTTGATTGTCACTGTTGGCTTTTTGTGGAATTTTAAAAGTCAGATTGGGAAATTTTAGTCATATTTCTCCAGGGGAAACTATTATTCTTTATTTGTAGTAAATTTAGGCAAACAAAATCACTGTGACTATTTCGCCTTTCAAATGTTGTGTTCAAAAGTAGTAGACCAGTAAACTATATTAGTGCTCAAAGTGGCTTTTAAGAAATGATAGCCACAGGACTATTTGTTATAAGAATTAAGTAGCCATTTTAATAGGTAAAATTTTTGGTAGCCAAACCTTATCATTTTCTTTCTAATTGCAATAAAAGAAAACTAAAAAAAAAAGTTGTAAATTGTCAGAAAACCTTAAATTAAAACAGGATTTTTGCTGTTTAGTCGCCATAATATAAAATTATGTAAAGTACATAGTCAATTATGCACTTTACACTATAAGGATATCTCCTTTATTTCAAGCACTTTGCTGATACTATTGAGGGAGATATCAATTCTCTGAACAGTCATGAACAAAATTTCCAGACACCCCAATCTTTACAGTGACAAAACCCAAACAACTTTATTTGCCATAATGGCCACTGTCTGACAATTTGTAGTAAAAAAAAATGCAATATTTTTTCACCAATTTCGAGAATTTTTTAGACTACTTAGAGCACTGTATTGCCAGTTAAGCTGCAAAGGATAGGAAATGATTAATTACTATTCAATCAAATAACCTAGGTCATACCTATCCGTCGCCTCTTGTAGTTAGCCAAACCATTATTACTGGTTGATGGTTCAGACTGTGAATCTGAGGAATCAGAAAAGATCAAAATATGTCCATTTATCACTTTCCGAGAATTTGGTATCTCGTCATTTTCAACTGACTTTGCACGAGAAGGTGTCCTTTTTCGAAATCTTTTTGGCGAAGATCCAACTTGTTTTCCATTCATAGAATGTATATGAGAATCTGGACCTCCATTTCCAGGATAAGTGTTGCTATGGTAACTATGTTTATAGGCATCACTTGAACCATCAGCCCAATCACAAACAGAACTAGTGTCAGTATTTCCTGAATCGGAAGACAGCGAGGTAGATTTTTTAAGGATTTCATTGTTTTTACACTTCAGTTTATCAATGAGTTTTGAGCTGTGAACAGTTAATGGATTAGTAACCTGAAATTTGTTATCTAAATCAGAATCACAACCTTTCCGATAACATTCCAGAGTTCCTGATTCTTTCTTTTCCCCACTATTATCATAACCAATTTGTTTTTTAAGTCCAAGAAACCCTGTTCCTATATCTTTCTCATTGTCATCACATAGTACATCACAATGACTATCATAACCTGTTTTAAATGACTTATTCCCACGGTAATTATTTTCACTGTTCAAATTCGATTTATGATCAAATTTACTTGGCAGTGCTTGTAAAGCAGTTAAAACTTCACCTATATCCAGACAATCTCTGGATGGATTTCCATCACAATTTTCAGTATTTGAACGCTCTTCAATTTTTCTTCGTCATCTTCAAAGCATTCTTTCGAATCAGACTTTGTCATATATTTGCATGGAGAATATGAGTCTCTAAACATTTGATTACCAGAGGAAATGTCATCCATTGGCTTGTGTTTCTTGGAAATTCCACCATTTTTCTTTGTCTGCCTATCTCCAACATTCTCAGTTGGTGTCTTACTTTTAGAGCTTTTTTTATGCAAATAGTTCTTCAAAGCTAGACCGGAATTTTTCCATCTCTGAAACAGTCCAGTGTATTTATTTTCTACAGGTTTCTCAGTTTTTACATTAAAAGATGAATCATCAAAATGTTTCTTCCCACTATCTCCTGATTTCTCATCAGACTTGACCACTTTTGACTTTAAAGTTGGGGAAGCTTTTCGGGATTTAAAAACTGGTCCAGTTTTTCCTGAAGCAGACTTGTCATCTATTTTCTTACTTTTCAGGATTTCTTTCTGAATGCTTCCATTACCTTGGTTACTGCTATTAGTTTGTGAATTTGAAAATGGCAGGTTATCCCTGGCTATGACCTTAGGCCTTGCACCTTTGTCAATATTTTTACTTTGTGATGCCATCCTATAGAACAGTATTCAAGCTGCTAATATGCTATACTGATTATATCTGGCAGACATCTTGTAAACCTGAAATCCAAAATAAATAATTTTTTTTATCAAATAAGAAAATATTAGAAAATTTCTTTGATCTGCCAGAACCAGAGCTAAGATTGTAAACCATATTACATGTATAACTGATTAGGTTAGGATATGTTTATAATTGTAATAAATGCCTAGTAATTATTTGGCCATGTAAGAAAATCTATTAAAAAAATTATTTAAGGAACCTCTCAGATGAAAACTTATATTTAGTTTTATAAACAAAATTTGTTATTGCAAAATAACTTAAAATAGCAAAAAACACAATGAAGAAAAACTAAGTTACAAGCTTTGGGTATTTCATAAAAAACAGCAAAAATTTAAAAACCCATGTCAAATGTTATCTTTTTCAAAGAGTGAATGTATTGTAACTTAAAGCCATGAACACTGTTAAGAAATTATTAAAAATCAATCTTGCATTGCCTAAATTGTTAAGAATAAAAGTTGGCAAGATACTGGTTAAACAATCCACAGTCCTTCTTTTCTACCTGCATAGGTTCAAATCCCACTTGGACAGATCCTGACTTCCAGGTGTTGTGAGAGAATTTATCAGAAAGTTTTGGAAGGCCAATGGTTTTATCCATACTCTGGTTTCTTCCACAATCCCAAAACAAACTGCCAGGTGTTGTGAGAAAGTTTGTCAGAAAGTTGCAAAAGGCTAATGGTTTTATACAGGCACACTCTAATTTCCTCAACAATCCCCAACTGACTGCCAGGATATTAGAGAAAGATTGTTAATTGGGTTTGAAACATCATTCGTCAAATCCACTCATTTAGACAAAAATTTATAGTAATTCTTTTCTAGTTAGAATTTTTTAATTTAAACAAATTATGATTTGAAAACACACTAGACTATTTAAAATTACCATTTAACTTTGCTTAAAAAAATTGTTTGTACCATGAACTTGGACAACTCCAGGGTATATAGTCAACTCAATTCCAACTTGTCCAAATTTCATTTCACCAACTTGTCCCAATGTTTTAGCCAACTCATTCCACTTTTGTTGGCTGCATTCTTTCTTTTTTTTTTTTTTTTTTGATCTTGACTACCAACTTGTCCTAATTTGAAAAAAAAATTGTCCCACTATTTTAGCAATCTAGTCCCACTTTGTTTGACAACTTAAAGAGTCAAAATTATTAAAAACCTTGTTTGTTTTTAGATGATTCTGCTGCTGCAATTATACAAAGTTATTTAACATTTGGGGATCCTGCAAATCAGAGAAAAGTTTGACGGTATTTGCAGATGCGCATAGCAATTTTTAATTATGATTAAACTCAAGAACGTGAAAAATACCAAATTGTTCAAGTAAATTAGATTTTATACTGAATTTTTGCAAAAACACAGTGACTTAGACAAAAGGATGTATTTGCCAATATTCCTATTTTTTTAATGTGGAACGACGAGATGGTAAAATAAAGTTAGGACGAGTTGGAATTTGGACGAGTTGACTTGCAGTTGTATTCCAACACAAGGATATGCGACGGAAATATGTTATTTTGTAATCGCTGTGCTATCATAATGTAATTTAGACACAGGTAACATTAAAATAAGTAATTTTAACATTGAATTAAAACACGACGTTATCATATATATCCTTACAACGTTTCTCTTAGACCAAGACTCGGTAAATCTTCAAACCCATGCCATGGCAACACTTTAACTCCCCTCCCGCTTATCACTTTACCATGGATAAGCCAAATTACTGACAAACATGCAAATGTCATCAATTATGTAAAAGCATGCAAAAGGAAAAAATAAATCTTATTAAAACAAGCGATGGCGAGCTAATCGCACCTCATTTGTAACATTTTGACAACTGGGTCGTAAATTTCCGAGCTAATCCGTCTGCTATTTCCGGTTAACACCTCCTATTTTGAAGAGCTTCCGTAAAGGGAGTATAGGGGCCTATTTTGGCTTTTACTCGATTAATCATCGTTTAAATAGTTCATAAACTTTAAGTATGTCCTGAGACTCCAGAATCAGAAAATGAGGTGAAAGACATCGATATATATATAATGCTTCAATCTTTCGCCCGATGCCGCGCCAAGAAACGGGCACATCATGGCGGGTAGCTCGCAAAAGCAGCTTCTAGGAAAACGTATCGCAGACGCCGAGAAAAGGGGCGACGATGACAAGGAAAAGATTCCAACCGATTCCCAACTTTCAAAGTCAGACAATGTTAAAAGAAACGACGTTTACCCTTGCCGAGAATTATCTGAATCCCCTCCAAGTGTTGGATGTACATTGCCATCACTGACAAATGGACAAGATTGAATCTGCAAGATTTGAAAATAAGAATTGATGAGACAAATTTTCAGGATACTAGTCCAGTAGATATTGTGAAGATGATTATTCCATCTAACCGTCCTAACGAATACAGTACATTCAGAAAAAAGTTGTCAATACTAGATGATTTTGTGCATCAAATGTCTGATGCTATTGAAGGAACAATTACATATCAACTACTTGATTACTCTTTTGACAGCCTTTCAAAAGAAAGAGGGATAATTGATTGGTTTGCAACTCGAAGTGATATGTGGAATATTTCTAGCAACTTTGAGGATGATGATAAAATAATGACAGATTTTAAAGATATGTAAGTAAATATTGCTGATTATAACATCAGATTAAGACAAATCACAGATCCATAGTTATTCATGAACCTTTCGTATACATTCATGAATAAATCATGGTCAGGAAACCAGTGTGAAGTCTACCAAGGTTTGATATAAAAATCAATGTTGGACATCATGTCATATACCATTGAGATGTAGGCATTTTGTCTGAACTTGCAAACATCAAAGTACTGCCTCAGTGGCTCAGTGATAGAGCATTTGCCTCAAAAGTGGGAGGTTGTGGGTTTGAAGCCTGGCCTGGTCATACATGGAGTTTAAAATTTGAGAAACTGCTTCCTTGCCTGGCACTCCACAGGAGGACAGGGTATATTAGACTGTAGTCTGTTTTACCTGGTGCCAGGATAATGTTACTAGGGGAGTGGTATGCTTGTCTGTGGGATAATGACTTGGTGAGCTAGCACCTTAACAAAAAGTTGCCTTAAAGTGTGCTGGTACAAGGCAGACCAGAATACACACTCTTACATCTCACGCACACATGAACTTGTTTTTATATAAATTTTTCAAAAGTAATAAAATCTGCTTTCGTCACTAACAGATGAAAAATTACTGATACATTGTTTTAAAAACATTACAACAACAACAACCAAAGTCCATACCATCTAAGTTGGAAAATAAAATGCAGAGGTTTTTTAAAATTTTGACTTTTATTGTAGGTACCAAACTGCTGGAGAAGAATTCATGGACCGACTTTTCTACTGCATAGATAATAAAGATGAAGGGGAAATCATTACAGAACACATGTTTCAGCATTTATTTGTAGGTTTTCTACAGCTTTTTGGGATTAGATGCCAGTAAGTATATATATATCTGGTTCAGTGTCCAATCTATTTAGGTATTCAAGCAATTATTCTTCAATAATTAAACATATTTAGCTTGACTGGCTAGAGTTTGCAAAGCCAATGGCTTTGTGAAGTGTCAGTGCATGCATGTATGTTTTAATTTTAATCTATTTTGTCCTTTGAAACTCTGGGCCAAATGAAACCATGAAATTGAAACTACTAGGGCTTAGGTGTAGAGGAGAAGTTTGTTCCTGACGGTCAGATTCAGCATTCAAGATGGCCACAGTTACTTTTGAGAGAAGAAACAGATAAGTGGCCATAACATATTTTGGATGGATTTAGTTAAAATTTTACCTATAGATGTTCAATCATTTAACTTATTTTATTGATTTTTCTTTAACTTTATGTTTGCTCATAATTAGCGGAATTTGATAATTAGCAGACTCTAAAACATTGAAAGTTGTCCTTTTTAGCTCACCTGACCGAAAGGTCATGTGAGCTTATGGCATGGCCCGGCGTGTGTATGTGCGTGCGTGCTTGTGTGCGTGCGTGTGCGTCGTTAACACCTATTTTCGACTTCTCCTCCAAAACTGCTAGACAGATTTCAATGATACTTTGTCAGAAGTATATATGGGCCGGTGCAATTCAGATTTGTTTATGGCGTTGCCATGGCTACCATAACTAGGTCAAGGTGACCTAGGGGTAAAAAATCTTAAAAAATCTTCTTCTCTGAAAGTAATAATGGGAGAAAAAATCTGATGTGATATTTGGCTTCTCTAGGGTCCTAAGGCTATTGTTTGTTCATTTCGTGAAATTTGGTCGAAAAATGGGTTACGCGTTTAATTTAAAAAATTTCGTAAAATGGCTTCAAATTGTTATAACTTGACTATTTGAACAGATAATGACATGAGGTCTTCAGTTTTAACTTTTTTTTAAATGACCTTTATTTTAGGGTCAAGGTCACAAATCAAGGTCATGACCTAATTTGTGATTTATGCAGTTTTAGCAATTTTCTTGAAAATATTTAGAGATATATGAAATGAAAACATTGTTAAAATGTTCAGCATGACAAAATTTAAAAAGGTACCAAGTTTCGTAACTATATGATAATCCATGTAGGAGTTGTTGCCCCTGAAATGTTATTTTTGGCTTATTAATACTAAAATTGTGCATTAGCTTGAAAACTTTAATCTTTTTGTATAGGCATGTATATTAGAATATTTAAGGTATTGTGACAATGATCATTTTGATATATGGTTCAAGGTTATATGGTCAAAGGTCAAGGTCACAGCTGCAAAAGAAGACATAAATTGCTAATTATCTTGAAAACTATTAACTATTTGTATAGGCATGTATATTACTATATTAGAATATTGTAGGTATTTTGACAATGATCATTTTGATATATGTTTCAAGGTCATATGTTCAAAGGTCAAGGTCACAGCTGCAAAAGAAGACATAAATTGCTAATTATCTTGAAAACTATTAACTATTTGTATAGGCATGTATATTAGAATATTGTAGGTATTGAAATGGCGATCATTTTGATATATGTTTCAAGGTCATATGTTTAAAGGTCAAGGTCACAGCTGCTAAAGAAGACTTAAATTGCTAATTATCTTAAAAACTATTAACTTTTGTATAGGCATGTATAATAGAATATTGTAGGAATTGATATTACAATCATTTTGATATATGGTTCAAGGTCATGTGTTCAAAGGTCAAGGTTACAGCTGCAAAAGAAGACATAAATTGCTTATTATCTTGAAAACTTTAACTTTTTGTATAGGCATGTATATTAGAATATTGTAGGTATTGACATGATGATCATATATGGTTCAAATTCTTATATGTTCAAAGATCAAGGACATAGCTGAATAAGTATACTGAAATTTGTTAATGATTTGGAAATTATTCATTGTACTACAGTTACTTCATGCATATTATATGAGCTAATTATAAATGAAATGTGACTGGATGTATTTCTGGTTAAGTTTTGTGGCAGTTCTTAACTTGAGAAAACTTGTAAAGTTTCTGTACCTAATATATTGTTTTTGCGCTTTGCAAACAATTTTGGACATTCCTCAGGTGAGCGTTAAGGCCCATGGGCCTCTTGTTTTTAAACTACTCGTCCAAATAAAATCAATAAAGGGTCACATTGGTCTGAAGTATTAAAACATTTAAGCATCTTCTTGTCAGAACCAAAAAGGCCTTGAGAGTTTGAAACTTCATATATTAAGCAAGAGCCCATTAAATTCTGCTAAGTTTGCAAAGCTGGTTTTGACCTTATTTAAGGTCACAGTGCTCTTAATTGGTAAAACCTTTAAACATCTTTTTGTCGGGAGCTGAAAGATTATATAGCTTGAGGCTTACATTTATAGCATTAGTGCATACAGCTCTATAATTTTATGAAGCTGGTTGACCTTGACATACATTCAAGGTCACAGTAACCTGAAGTAAAACCTAGAAAGTTGAAACATATATATATAGCCTCGTGGCATAAAATGCTATAAAGTTTGTGAAGCTTAATGATCTTGACCGGCATTTCAGGTTACAGTGACTTGAAGTAGCTTAACCTTTAAAGATCTTTTTTTAAATGGTAGAGCATCTGCCTCAAGAGTGGGAGGTTATGTGTTTTGAACTTCGAACCCTGACAAGGTCATACGAAAGGCTTTAAAATTTGAGACAGAGATAACATGTTTAACCGGTATCTGAATAATGTAACTGTAAAAAAAAGTCATCCTGAGTGCTTTAGCATGTGTTGACTAGGCATTTGCGAGTTCATGCTAAGGTCGAGTCAATTAACTCAGGACAATATCTTGCAATATCAGTTCAATAACCCTACTATCACTCTGCATCTTTATCATTCATTCAGTTAGTCTCCACATGGCATGGACATTTCTGTATATGCATCATGTTATATCACAAAGAAGCTTACTAGGTCAGTTATGAAAGTTTTTACACTGTACAGGCTCCATTATGCCAAATCAAGGCAGATACAAATTATATTTTGGTAAGCACCCTAGAGAATTCTTTTAACCTGTCTATGGCTTAAAATACATCTGATAAGAGTTAGAAATAATATACAGTATCTTATAATTGTAGTTATGTGCCCTTTTTTCCAACCAAAGCCAGTATGGATATCGATGGACGAGTTGTAACAGGTGAAGCTGATGTTTCCATCAAACAGTTTAGTTACAACCGCAAGGAACAAGGGTCAGTTATGGACTGGAAAACTCTTTTAGTTTGTGAGGTAAACAGTAGAAGTATTTTGTCTCCAAATGCACTTAAAGTTGCGTTGTAAAGTTTTCCTATTCATAAATAAAAAACGATGCATTTGTTCTTCTATGCCTCTTATGAAAAATGTAATACTTGGTTCCATAAAAAAGTCTTTACTTACATTGAAATTTGCTGGGAAAACCTACTGACCAAAAATTTCATTTTAGAACATTTGATCATGTGATTATTTATCAAAAACGAAGCACTGTCAACAAATGCAGTAAGAAGCATGATTTTTGATGACAGAAGCAGTGATACGGTGAATAAAAACATAAGTTGATTAAATATATATGTCCTTTCTGACTGCATGAAAACATTATTATGAATAATAACTTTACATTTCGCCAGAAAAACACTTTGTGTGAGGTGGCTTATCAGTATCAATGACTTACCTGTATTCTAGAGCAAAGTCAATGTGGCCACTTTCTCAAACATATCAAAAGCAAAACTGCTGTTTTATTTGCATTTTTCCATTTGGGCCTGGTCGATTGGAACCCTAGGATTCAGTTTGTCCCAGTTGGTCAAAGATTGTAATCTAAATCAAATCTGTATTGATAAAAAATATTTTTAGAATTTTTTTTTTCTTCAAAGATTGGTAAACTAATGCAGCTTTAAGGTAGTTAGTTCTCTTGAACTGCAAGTTGATTTTGATGACACTTAGTAAAATAATCAATAATTGTTGGTACTTGGTAGTGATCATGCCTAGGCAAGGGGCTTTCAGATATGCACAAATGAGGTGTTAAGTCTGCTAGGGCCCAAAAAAATCTCGTATAAAGGTAAAAGTGCTAGATCTTGGGTTTCACCGAGTGGGCTTGTGGGACCATATGTTGAAACTCTTAGAGTTGAGTTGAGTAATGGTGTTTAACGTCCCAGTCAAGAATATTTCACTTATATCGATGCGTCGCCAGCTATAGGCGAAAGTGCAGATTTTTGCCTTTATGTTGTGCTGATGGCATTATACAGCAGGGTTCTTTATCGTGCCACGCCGTGACACGGGACCTCATTTATTTTAGTTCCCATCCGAAAGAACCGTGACTTTCATTTTGTAATGCCGATTGCTTGGCGAAAGAACAGTCACTACCCACTTTAAAGTCTTGGGTCAGACCCGGCCGGGGTTCGACCCCACGGCCTCCCACTTACAGAGCGAGCACTCTACCAACTGAGCTACTGCAGTGCTCTTGAAACTCTTAGACATACTATAAATGAAATATTTGTTGATGAGTATACAAAATTTAGACCTAAGATATTAGATTTATTTAGACTTGAATGTATTGAATTTAGCATCTTTAGGACCAGAAGCATTTAATCTACATTTCATAGCTATGGTGCTGTGATGATAACTTTTTGCTGTGGTGCTCAATGAGGAATCTTGTTTAGGTTCTTCAAATTTGAAATACTATTAGATAAGTTATAAAGCCTTTTGACCTTTTGACCTTTTATTTAAGGTAACAAAACAGTTAAGAAGAACTGAAGAAACCGCCTTCAAAGAGGACTAGAACAAGTTCACATGATGATATAACTTTTGATATCAGACAAATTACTGGGACAACATGGTGCAGAACTGCTTTTAAATTATCCATCTTCCGTGAATAAAGATCACATTCTTGGACTGATTGTTGAACAGACACATGTAAGTTTTAAAGAACCTGTCTTGTATAAATATATTTTATACTATATTTACATTTTAATGTCCATTTTGATTGATGAATATGTGGATCAGAGCAACATTGTTGCATTGTTCTTAAGTCCAATTGACAATTCCTTAATACAAGTATTTTTTTTTTTTTTTTTTTTTTTTTTTTTTTTTTTTTTTTTTTTT
>CM056610.1:4957509-5079746 GCA_029721355.1 Tegillarca granosa | reverse complement strand
CACCGACTTCGATTAAATTCGGCACCAGAAAAAAATATTTTATCATTTATTTTATGTTTGTGTACGATTTTTATATTAAAAATTAATAGTTATATTTAATAAAGACATGAAAATAGTAAATTTGACAGCTACATATGACACAGATAAATACTACTCTGATCACTAAACCGTGTAATTCATTATGTAACAACTTCCTTTGAAGTCTGAATTAGCAAGAGTGTGATATGGGTCTGAAGTGACCTAATAATGTTTGTATAGGTGTAAGGAAGCGTGATAAGAATAATACTTCACTATGCAACACCCCTATAACTAGCAAAAAAAATAGAGAGAATAGATCATTAGACATATGAATGTTGCCAGGCCGGTGTGGCGCAAAGGATTTGTAAATTCTGAAAATGTTGATTAAATTGATGTTAAAAAAATTTTTTTTCTTGGTTAATCTCAAGTTATAAAAGAAACAATTTCTTACAATATGGTTAGCTATATTCAGTTTAATTTTGGTACTAAAATGAATAAAAAAGAACGGTTCAGATAATAATTTTTGACGATCATTGATCAGAGAACTTGTCTATAAAGGACCAACTGTCTATAAAGGCCACGTTTGCCGTATCCCTTGAGTGGCCTTTATAGACAGGTTTCACTGTAATAAGTGCTGCCAAACCACAAATCAGGAACTAAAATCAATGCATTGACTGTGCTGATCGTAAGAAAGTAGTGATGAAAGTCTGGAAACCAGGTAATATCCATACTTGGTAATTAAAAAACAACATCTGTAAATTGACAGTGTGAGCCCTGATAAATATATAGAAATTGCTGATAAAGATATAGAAATTGTAAAAATAAGAGTTTAATTAGTTTTTTAATACATTTAAACATTGAATATAGATTACCATTATCTAAATTAACCTAAACTTGCTTTAAATGCTTCTTTTTGACTACAAGATATACAGTGAAACTAAATATTTCTACAAAAAAGGGAAATAACTCTATAAGTATACATACTTTCATCTTCATTAGACAAAGATCTCTTTCTGGCATCTTTAGGTAACACATGTACAATCTCCACTTTCTGCTTTAAAAATACATGAAAATATACAATAACTACCAAACCGAATATTCTAGAATCTTTACATTTGGCTAAAATTTTGTTGTTTTCCAATTACAAAACAATTTTTAAGTCCTTAACTGCATTTAGAGAATCCAGAAGCCTGTTCAAGAGATTGGTTGCTTTCCACTCTTGCACATACTTATGTCTTATGAATGGACGCAAGCAATCAAACTGAATCTAAGTCATCATAATCATCCAGATCCTTTAAAAATAACCTCCCTTAGATTTGAATGCGTACACTAGACTGGAGAATATATGTCAAAATATAAATAAAATCAGGCATCTGTACACAAGTTTTAACTAATTCTATCATTTAAATCCTGCAATGAAATATAAATTTATTAAAACATTTCTTATGAACTCTGTTGGAAGAACACCATCTTCAATATAAGGTGAACAACCTTACAATAGTGATAGAAGTTGCACATGTGCATGTGGGCAAACAATCATTCCTGAATGGCTTGACAGCAAAAGCGAAAGACTATTTACACTGACTTGAACGGCCTCTAATAAGGTAAGTGGAGTGGAGTCATGTGGTTTTACACTCCAGTCAAAATTTTTTCCATTACATTAAGGTGGTCACTTCCGAGATTGTGGAGGAAACCAGAGAGCTTGGAGAAAACCACTAACCTTCAACAAGCATTCAGTACAAGGCGCAAGCCACCTACTTAAAAAGGATGTACTAGAATGATGCGTTTTACAATACTGAAATTCACATTTTTTTTATCAAACCTGTCTTAAAGCTCACCTGGGGCCTCAGTTGCCAAGTGGTCTAAAGCACACATGGATCACAGTGCTTCTCAAAGCTCAGGTCCAAAACCTACTCTAACAGATCCTAATGTTAGAAAGTTCATCATTTTGTTGCTGAAGGTCATGAAAGTTTTGACTGGACTATAGGGTTTCAAACCACAAGACCTTTCAACAACAAACTGAAAAATGTATATAGTGGTGGATACAAATAGGATAAAAACAAAAGAAATTAAAACACAAGTACCTGTTTCTGCATCCCCTGTGGCAATGGTCGCACGTTTATTGGTTGAACTAGCTTCTTAAATCCATCATAAAATACAATTTCAAATGTTCCTGTAAAATACCAAATATTGACTTAAGTAAAGAATTATCTATCTAGCATATGCGAGATGTTTACAAAAGCTTGATTAAATTAACATAAAATTAGCTTTTACCTGACTCCTAACACAAGACATACAGGAGCTTAAACATAAGGGAAGGGTTTCTTCTCTGATCAGGCCATTAAAAATACTAGTAGTTATTAAAATAATCATTTGTTTGCTAAAATTGGCATCATTACTGTCACCGTAAGTTACTTTTATTACAAGAAGGTTTTGTTTTCCGTAACCTTATATGACAAAAAAAAAAGTGAATATCAATTCTTAAAAATACTACATGTATCTTGAAATCCATAACAGCCTTCCAAGTGTGGAGTTCCATTCCATATATAAAATTGCTTAAATTATTTTACTGAAAAAATGATTTTATTCTTGAAACTTATTAAGTAAACATTTTCCATATTGTTCTACAAAAACATATAAACTAATATGGTGCAGACCATGTGATACCCTGGGGAATACCCACCCCTACCCCTATTCATGGGTTATTTCATGTAATAATAATCTTGAAATTCATTTACATTGTTATCCATCAGGTAATAAGTATAAACGTAAAATTCATCAGGTAAGAAATAAAAATTCATTTCAATTGAAATTCTTCATTTAAAAAATAAAAATTCATGTGAAATTCATTTTCAATGTTATTCATCAGGTAATGAATACTAAAAAACACAGGAAATCATCAGGTAATGAATACTAACAAGAGACCCAATTGGGCCTGTGATGCTAAACTTGCTCCATATGTAAGACCATGTTTATTTTTGTTTGCAATGCTGTTTAACGTTCAACTCAAGAATGTTTCACTTATACGGAGACTGTCAGTTTTGGGAAATTGTGGAGGACACTGGGAGTATCAGAAGAAAAACCACAACCACAGCAGCAAGTAACTGACCAAACTTTTCAAAGGATAAAGTGCTAGCGCCACTGGGATGGTAATGCGTAATGTCAGGGGTCGAGAGGCTGTGATCCTAAACATCTGATGCTTACAGAACCACTCAGCCACTGTGGCCCCTGTAAGACATGTATCTGTTTTCCATCATTGGTTCATCAGCTAAAGATGGCAAATAAATTGAGCTGATGTACCATTTTTTGCTTCATTGCAGCCTACTTCGCAACACACACAGTGCAGGACATGCTTCGCCATGCCATAAACTCAGCTGGGTTTAGCCAGTTGAGCTTAAATGGATCAACCATGGCTATTTTTTTCTTAAATCTAGGTAACAACTGGCATCTTGGACTGGTACAAATCTTATTTTAGGCTATGGAGGAACCTTTCATACGAAATTTGGTTCCAATTGGTCCAGTGGTTTCAGAGAAGATTTTCAAAGATCTCACAAAACATTGCCCTAATTTGCATAATTCGTAAAATTGGGTCAATGAAAAAGACTCAGAAAAACCAGTTAAATATGTTAAATCCCCCACAATATACTTTTTACATTTCGAATTTGAACTAAATCGGTGGAAAAACGAATCTACAATGGCCATTTTTGTGTTTTTATCTACATGTGTATTTATAGTAACGGTGGCCATCTTGGAAGTTGGGAGGGTATGTCTGGTATAAACTCAGTCGGGCTGATATAGGGACCTTCCACACAAAATTTCATTCCAATTGGCCCAGTGGTTTCAGAGGAGAAGATTTTCAAAGATTTTGCTAAATATTACACCTAATTTGCGTAATTCTTGAAAATTGGGTCAACTAAAAATTTCCCACAAAACTTGAATTTGAGCTAAATCGGTGGAAAAATGGAACTACAATGGCCATTTTTGTGTTTTTTCTATTAATAGTAAGGGCGGCCATCTTGGATGTCGGGCAGGGTTGTCTGGTACAAACTTTAGTCAGGTCGACATAGGGACCTTCCACACAAAATTTCATTCCAATTGGCCCCAGTGGTTTCAGAGGAGAAGATTTTCAAAGATTTCACAAAATATTGCACCTAATTTGCATAATTCTTGAAAATTGGGTCAACCAACAATTTCCCACAAAAACTTGAATTTGAGCTAAATCGGTGGAAAAATGGAACTACAATGGCCATTTTGTGTTTTTTCTATTTATAGTAAGGGCGGCCATCTTGGATGTCGGGCAGGGTTGTCTGGTACAAACTTTAGTCAGGTCGACATAGGGGCCTTCCACACAAATTTTCATTCCAATTGGTCCAGTGGTTTCAGAGGAGATGATTTTCAAAGATTTCACAAAATATTGCACCTAATTTGCATAATTCTTGAAAATTGGGTCAACGAAAAAATTTCCCACAAAAACTTGAATTTGAGCTAAATCGGTGGAAAAATGAACTACGATGGCCATTTTTGTGTTTTTTCTATTTATAGTAAGGGCGGCCATCTTGGATGTCAGGCGGAGTTGTTTGGTACAAACTTTAGTCAGGTCGACATAGGGACCTTCCACACAAATTTTCATTCCAATTGGTCCAGTGGTTTCAGAGGAGATGATTTTCAAAGATTTCACAAAATATTGCACCTAATTTGCATTATTAGTGAAAATTGGTCAAACAAAAAATACTGGGAAAAATCCGTTACATATGTTGAATCCCCCACAATATACTTTCTACATTCTAATTTGAGCTAAATACATGTAGGTGGAAAAATGGAACTACAATGGCCATTTTTGTGTTTTTTCTATTCATAGTAAGGGTGGCCATCTTGGATGTCAGGCAGGGTTGTCTGGTAAAAACTTTAGTCAGGCCAACTTAGGGACCTTCCATAACAAATCTGGTTCCAATTGGCCCAGTGGTTTTAAAGGAGAAGACCAAAGTTTACGCACGCACGCACAGATGCACGGACGCACGCAAAACCATGCCAAAAGCTCAGTTGGCTTTAGCCAGTTGAGCTAAAACACACAGGAAATCATCAGGTAATGAATACTAAAAAACACAGGAAACCAACACCTATGACTGATGGAGTGTGGTGTTGTTAACAAGTGGATACCAAGTGGTATACAGTAGAGTTCTAATACTACAATAAGAATTGTAAGAAATAAATTAGATTTCACACTAGTTAAAAATATATCAACACTAGTTAAAAAATATATCTACTTTTTTTTAAATCATTGACTAGTTTTGCCAGAATATTTCTGGCATCTTCAGGACAATGTAATACAAAAATTTAAGACCCTAGGTACAAATTTACAATTTACACCAAGGAATAGAGTATAAGCTTTCTGTATTGATGAGCTTAAATAATAATGACTTACCATCAGATAAAATATTACTGATTTTCCCGGGATACATCTTACAATCAGTCCATTTAGCATATACATGTTCACCAACTTTATATTCCTATAACAACATAAAGTATATTATATATTTTATATAATTATATATACATTATACCAGTATACAATGTATTAAGAAAACATGAATATGGATTGTTATAAAAATTCAAGTGTTAATAGTAATGGGATGTTTATTACTACATCTCTATAAAACAATTTGCAGCAAAATTGGGTACAAAAATTGGTCAAATGGATTCTGATCCAAAAATAGCAAAACGTGGGGCACAACTAAACATACATACATCTCTATGAAGTTTTGAAAACATTCAACAAGTCACCTCTAAGAAAAGCCTTTATGTCTTAAAACTTGACACTGAAATAATCCCTAATTTGAGTTGAGTGTACACTCAAATGAGTGAATGATTGTGAACTGGGACCAGGTGTTTTATATCCCTGATTCCTTCAATAACTTATAGGCCAGAGAAATTCATGTCAATATAACCAACACTTAAAAGTTAAAAAGATAGAGAAAAAAATACTGAATGTTCATAAAAAAAAATTGTTGTTACATAAAATACAGATAATTTTTAGAGTGTGAAAAACTTCTGATGAACAGAATAAACTGTACTTTAGTATAGACAAATTCTTACACTGTGTAACTTTTTCTTTTCTCTTTTCTTTCTGAATGTCTCATTTTAGGTCGTAATTTGTCACTGGTGACCGGTACCCATTCGTCATATCTCTGGTTCCAACCTTCAAAATGTATCAAAACTTCACCCTCTTCTTCATCCACTTCAACTATCTTAGCTGGGTACCTGTTTTTCAAGTCACAATATGTAAATTATATAACAACTAGTTTTTATTCCTTGAACCTTTTTAGAATTTTTCAATAATTTTTTTCAATTTTTCTCCTATTCTTTCATGGAAATTCCAAAGTATGATTTTATTATTCAAGACTAATGGGTCCCATGGTTTCTTTCACCAATCATCAAAAAACACTTTTACGACACCATAACCATAGCAGTAATAATCTTGATCACTTCACAACATTTAAACGAGAAGAGTGGAGTAATGGTGTTTTATACCCCAGTAAAGATTCCTTCCTTATTTCAGGGCGGTCAGTTCTGGGATGGTGGAGGAAACCGAAGTGCCTAGAGAAAACCACCGACCTTCAGCAAACGGACTGACAAACTCTTTACACTAGGATCTGTCCTGAGTGGGATTCGAACCAGGTGGTGAGAGGTGAAGTGATCCATAAGTGCATGTTTCTACAAAATTTTTTTTTATTTTCATGTCAACTGTTTGGCTTATTTTTTTTATCTATCAAACTTTTCGGCCCCTAGTGTTGCTGAAGAGGAATCATTTTTCCAAAATGTGCACATACTGCACATCAAAATTTAACATGGTATTTTTGTTATATGTTATAAGCATCAATACACATATCTAACAGCACAATTGCTGATACATTACCATTTCTTCATGTAGTCCATGGCTTCTACCTTTTCTCCCTTTTTCCATTGTATCCCAGGTCTTGCAGGTAATTTCCCTCTAGTTGTAAAGGATGTGTTAGAACAGGGTGCTTGCTGAATCAAAATTGTCCCCTAGTTTAACAGAACTACCCGATTCCCTTCTGGCTTTATTTGGAGTGCTTCTTTCAGAACTTGTTCCACTACCAGCTTCTGATCTTGAAGGTGTACTTGACAAACTGTCATCAGAGGTTTTGGAAGGGGTATTCATATCAAGATATGAAGTCTGGACTAAAGCTGTTGATGTTTCTGGTTGAGGAAGTGATTCCTCCATAGGTTCAGAATTAATTTCTTCCTCCATAGCTAAATTATATCATTCTTTCTGATTGATATATCCTACAAAGATAAATCAAATTATATTAGTTTTATTGCCACATCTCAATGTTTTTCTTGGGAACTCCTGATTTCCTCCACAATATTTCAAATGACCACTCAAAAGCCCATACTGTATTTGTGGCTACAGAATCTAGTTTAATGGATAAATTTTATGTTTGTGGTCTATTTATATATTTGTTAAGATTCGCTGATCAATGTACTATTTACAAAAATTTTATTCAGAACTTTATTTCTGCTAAAAAAAAAGTCTTAATTATGCAACCTGACCAATCACTTTTATTCATTTTTCCAGATTGGTACATGCTTAACGCATTATATCACCAAATTGGTACAGTTTTAATATGCAACACTGCTCTGTAGGTACATTTTAACTATCAGCATTGCCTTTTTGCTATATCATTAGAGTCAAAAATGGGAATCAAGTTTTTTTATACTTTTCGCCATTTTTTCCATTTGAGCGGTACATTTCCGTCGAAAAACATAAATTTCTGTCGAATTGGTCAGTCTGATTATGACTTTTGAAAGCATCAACATATTAATATTAGATCTAATATCAGTGATTTGATAGGCAAATATTACCAAATAAACCCAAAAAATCTGAAAAAATACACTATATTTATTTTTAGCATATGATTTTTGTGTTCTATACAAATTATTGCATTATCCTCAAGATGCCTAAATTCATGGTAGGGTCAAATTCATGGCAGATTGTTTACACTGGATATCATTTACAGGAAGTACATCACTGCACACACTCAAAGTCAAATAGGCGCCCAAAGTGTTAACTTTACATACTTAGTTAGAGAAATTTTAAATATGTCCTAAACTAGTAAGAAAATACAAAAATATCAAAAGTTTTAATTTTTGACAGATTTCATTATTGCCAAATTATTCTTGAAGTTATATCTTTATTTTTAATCACAAGTACAATAAATACGATGTAAACTATATTGTCTGGAAGAAGATAGTCTCACCTATTTACCCGATCAACATCTGAAACTTTTGTGTCAAGTAATAATAGTTTTGAGTGTCATCAAAATTGTGTGTCTCTTATGCTATATTCATTTAAATTCATGCATTTTTCACTATAATAATACGATGTAAAATGACGTGAATTCCGCATGAAATGTCTAATCATTTTTAATTCTTGTAATAATTGTGTAATCAATAATAATCCAAAAATTTGCGTTGTTAATTTAAACTAGATCATTGAAAATATAATTTTTAAAACAGTCAGTGTTTTAAGTCCTAACCAGGAGAAATCTTGTGATCCGAGAAACTTTCCACATATTTGGTTACGTTTTTTCAAAATGGCATCTGCTGAGAGGGTTTTGTTTACAAAAGATGTTCCGGTATATTCAAATGAAAACAACTAAATTTTTCGGAAATTTTTCTTCATTTTAAAGCAGAGTGGAAGAAATGTAAAACGGGATTGAACTTTTTTACTATTTACTTACGATTAACCATTAAATTTAGCAACGAACTGTTAGTACCACGAATACTAGAGACAGGAGGATATGCTTATCACAAAAATTATCGAAATATCTTGCAGTAAATCCTGATCTGGTGCCAATTTTGGTAATTAACACAAAACAATGACTCGCTCAGTATGCATTAAGTATAAATATGCCCATGACTTGTTATCCTTGTATAGGTACTTCAACGGAAAATTTAAGTAATGCTAATTAAATCTAAACTACTTTGTTTGTTTACTTGTCTTATAATCAAGCTAACCCCCCCCCCCCCCCAAAGTCAGTTTTACCGAATCACACGCTTATCCGACATATATTTCACAGCATAAACCGGCTATGCGAAAGTTGCAAGTTTTTAAACACTGTTTAACAAAACTTTACGATATAACAATTTGAATTTTACCAATAAAATCTTGAAATAAACAATGCACCTTTCAGATGGGCGCCATTTTTCACCTTTTGTATAAACCTTCTTTTCTTTGAGGCGCACCAAATTCGTCTTGACCATTTCTTGATATTTTTCTAATTTAATTTCCTAAAATGGCAAAAAGATAGATAATGTTATTTGCGTTTTACATAAAATTCAAATATTTATCTATTACTTTTCATTTAGTGTAAATATTTCAATAGAGTCATTGAAATTCCGGATTATTAGGCCCGTTTCTCTTCCATTTTACATTACGTGATATCTTGCAAACTTCCGGTCAATGCTTGGCGAAAGAAGTGTATAGAAAGGTAGTCGATTTTATCTGCTGATGGTAGACTATCAAGGTAACAATTATACAATTTCTTCAAGTACAATTTATTTGAGTTTTACAAATCATCAGATGATTTATGGAAGCCACACAAATAGTTAAATAACAGATTAAAACGTTAACTGTTGCCACTGTGTCCTACCGCTACTGACTCCTACTGTAGTTGAGTCAGGTTTTTTTTCTGCCCCAGAACAAAAGGCCCGATCGACAGCTGAAACGTACGCTTTCGCTTAAATGAACAATAGTTTAAAATAGACTATGTGTGGAAACACAAGCACAGTCACCAGGCGTGTTAAAATTTGCTTACCAAAAACACAAATTATTTGTGTGGCATCTTGAATCTCAAGGCCAACTACCTAACAACACTGCAGTAACTTAATCCAGACAATTCGCCCCTTAAAGACGGTTCCCACTGCACTTCACGATGCAAAGAGGATATAAATCCTAGAAATATCTTACCATCCATTGGAAAACGCTATATGCATCAGTTGTGTACTCAATACATACATGTTTCATACGCCATCCATCAAGCATCCATCCACTATGTATGCAAAAAGTTTATATATTTATTATTATATAAGTGTTTGTATCTGGGATGCATCTGGTATATTTATGATGTCTGGAGTATGTTGGAGCTTGCACTTCCATCTGCTTTCATCCACTTAGCTTCTGATCTACATCTGTTTAACAGCCCCCTACATTCTATCCACATCAGTTCTTTTCTGTTCTGTTTTGCAAATTTTCGCCAATATTGTCTATTTCTGGAGCAAATGAAAATGGATGGAGCTGCCCCCCAAAGTTTTGCTCATCTACTGAGTCCTTTTTGCATGTTTTGTGTCCATCGGCCAGTAGGACCGGTTCACCCCAAACCCTTTCACCCCTACCATTAACATAGAACTGATTGAAAATGAAATGATTCATGTGATGTCAGGTCATGATCCATGATTACCTGTAGATCAAATATGAGCTAAGTTTAGACGTTTTGAAATTTTTTGGGCATGGGAAGTAATAACTTGTTTCAGAGTACCATAATCTTTCATTTTTTTTTTACCAAAATTTTTGATTTCCTTTTATATTGGATGACAAACAAGGGTTTTATTTAAGCCTCCTAGGTACATGTAATTAAAATTAATCAGGTAAAGTAGATAATTTTTTTAGACTCCTTACTTCCTTTAATAAATATCATCAGGGTACCTGTCTTGATGATGTTTCAAGTTTGTCACCTGGTTGATTTTCCAAAATAATCAGAAAAAATTCACATGACATTATTTAACTTTTCAGAACTTCTACATATTTTTACTTTTTTTTAGTTTGGATAATATGCCTGGATTCAGATGTGAAACATGTGCAATCAATGTCAATTCCCAGCAGCAGTTTACACAACATTTAAGTGGTAAATCTCATATGCGAAAGGTGAAAGAAAAAATTGCTGCTGGAGGAACATGGGATCCAGCAGGTAAACACGATGGATAAATATTATACCCTTAACAATGAAGTTATGATGTCATTGGTAATTTAGAATACAGGCTTCCTAAAGTCATCTAGAAAAACACAGATTTGGTTTAGACTTTAGACATTCTGTCGTATAATAAATTGGTTTGTTTTGACAGGTATACACTATATAGGTAAAAAAAAAAACAGTAGAAAAATTGAATTATTTTGGCATATAGCAATTGATGAAAAAATTGAATATTGAAATGAAATTTATCTCACAAAATGTTTAAGTTTATATTGTAAATGTATATCTTGCTTTATGAAATGATTATAAGCTCATGTCTAGGAGAAAATCCATTTTTCCCACGATATTCTAGAATCTTATACCAGAGTATGAAGAGAAAACCACTGATTTTTGGCAAACAAACTTAACAACCTTTCTACACTTGGATCTTTCCCAAGAGAGATTTGAACTTAGGCCATGACAGGAACCTTGATCTCTGAGCAAGTGCTTTTGACAACTCAGATGATGTATGTCCCTTACAATTTTAAGATTTAAAACTTCGGAATACATGTATTATTTAATTTATTTTAGCGTTAGCGGCTTCAAAGCCTAAACTTTATGGAAGTTTTGTTCCAGCATCTGGTGCAAAAGAAGATGAAAATGACACCAACAGTATTAACAAAGAGTCTCCAAAACCAGCTTCTTCTCCATCTCAAGTGACAGTGAAAAAACCATTACAACTAACAGAACAGGACAATGTAGTACAATCACAAACAGTTTTCACAGACAAATACACAAACAAACTCTCAGCCAGGAACCCAGTCGTTAGCTACACAAATTGCAGTAACCAACTCACATGGCTCACTGGCACCTTCTGTCACACCTGTGAAGCTAGTAAATACAATGATAAATCCCTATGTACAAACAGTCACACCACAAACGTTGGCTAAAACGAACGTTAATCCTGCTAGACAGTCAAATGTTAACCCTGTTGTACAGGCTGTGTGTGGACAATGCTCTAGGCAAATTACCAACAAAAAGGAAGCAATATGAAGGAATGTGTAGTGTATGTAAGGTAACTTTTAATTCTCCAAGTCAGGAGAGTCAGCATTTCCAAGGATCAAAACATGCAAAGAAAGTTAAACTTATGAAAGGTATGAATGTACATCACTTTGTACTTGTGAAAATGTGAAAATATTTTTTTTTTCTGATTGAAAAATGATCATCTGACAGCATTTTGGTTGTAAAAATTTAGACCAGAACTGGCTTGCTCAAAGATATTTTTACTCTCAAAAATAAAAACTAGAGAAGGAAGATTTGTTATAAGAGGGTTTATAAATTCATCTGAAATTGAGTCAGAATAAAAGAGTTGAGTAATGGTGTTTAACATCCCAGTCAAGAATATTTCGCTTATATCAAGAAGCTGCAGCTATAGGCGAAAGTGCAGAAATTTTGCCTGTGTGTTGCACTGATGGCATTATACAGCAGGGTTCTTTATCGTGACAGCCCTTCCGTGACACGGGACCTCTCTTTTGTTTGTTCCCATCCGAAAGAACCATGGACTTTCATTTCATAATGCCAAGTGCTTGGCGAAAGAACAGTCACTACCCACTTTCAAGTCTTGGTTCAGACCCAGTTTGGGTTCAAACCACGGCCTCCCACTTACAGAGCGAGCACTCTACCAAGTGAGCTACTGCAGTGGTCAAGAATAAAGATCTGTGGCCAATTTGATTTTCTAATGCAAGTTTTAGTGAAATTCTGAAATGTTAAAAAAACATGACAGTTTATATTGTTTATGTATATTTTAAATATAAGTGTGTGTGTATATATATATATATATATATATATATATATATATATATATATATATATATATATATATATATATATATAGGTAAACGTTACTTCTATAGAATCATAGTAACTAATCTAAATTACAGGAAATTTTTAAAATCTGTTGAATTAAAAAGATGAATTTCAAGAAAATTAAAACTAGCAAAATGGTTAAGGTTACTAAAGCATGGAACTATTTAGATATGATAATTATGGTTCAATTTCTGTCATAGCTATTCCAGGCAAACTAGAAAACACATGTTAGCATGTAGTTATGAACAAATCAATTTCGGATTTATATTTTTTTTTTTATTTTCATTTTATTGTTTTTATTGTTTAAGGTTCTTAATTTTAAATTTTTGTGTTTTTGTAGTTGCACCAGAAAATGTGTCTATAGAAAAATCATCAACATTTATTTGTCAGTTTTGTAATGTAACAGTTAATTCCTTGGCACAATTTGAAGCTCACAGATTAGGTAAGCATAGAGGAAAAATACAGTTCAAAGCTCTAAGATTAGGTACCAGTAAGTGCAGGGTACCTACATTGCCAAACTTACAAAGTAGGTAAAAAAAGGGGAACAGCCAGGTAAGCACAAGGTACAGTTTCAAGCTCCAAGAAATGGTATTGTTAGTAGCTCACAGAGCAGATAAGTACAGTTAACAGTAAAGTAAATGGCTTAGAGAGAGTTGCATTAAGTACAAAGAAAACAGTAAAGTTTGAGCTAACATATCAGTAAGTATGGGGAAACAGTGCAGTCAAAGCTCCTAGATCAGGTAGTACTGGCAGATAGTATAGTTATAAGCTCCTAGATCAGGTCAGTACAGTAAAACCATGGAAACTATCATTTAACAAATTTCTGTTCAAATGAATACATGTGATTGTCTCCATGTTAGGACATTTAAGCAGGGTTTTACAGTGTATTCACTTGTCTCCTGGGGGATTGTTCTGCAATCAGTTTTACTTATATCCTTGTAAAGGCTAGAATGTTTCAAATATATCATTATTTGAAGACTAAAAATTGGTGACTTTTCCCTTTGGGGATTGTAGACATTTAACTCCAATGTATGTTCACTTGCCTGATATTCAATTTTACTTGTCTCTGGCAGTCAGGCCTCCTTTGAGCTATGTATGTAAGCAAATATTGATTATTTTGTAAAATTTCAGGAGGAAAACATCTAGCTAATTTTGGGAAATTCAAAGCAGCACAGACAGGGAATTTCAAAAACACAGATACTTCAGCACAGACAAATACAGCGTCACATGATCAACATGTGGTTTCTTCGGCATAAGGTAAGGAGTCTCTTCAGCATAAGGTAAAGAGTCTCCTCAGCATGAGGTAAAGAGTCTCCTCAGCATAAAGTAAGGAGCGGACAGGTCCTAGTGTGAGAAAGTTTGTCAGTTTGCTTGCTGAAGGTTATTGGTTTTTTGAGAGCACTCTGGTTTCCTCCATCATTCATGAACTGACTGCCTTGATGAACTGGTAAGTGAAAGACTTGACTGTGGCTTAAACAACAATTATTCCACACTCTGGAGTTGGATTCAAACCTAGTTGATGAGAGGCATTTTGATCCATAGACATGGGCTTTATGTTAAACACTTGACAAAACTGACAAAGATTAAGAGTTTTAACAGACAATGTGAAAGATTTTTGTAAACATGATTTTACTTAATAGCCCCACAGCAAGTATATAGTTATCAAATGTTAAGTATTTGGTGGGCTAGATATTAAAAATTAAATTTTAGTCAAGGCAACAAAAATTGTGTACCTGTTACATTAAGTGAGCTATTTTCAAACTTTAAAAACAAGAATATTCAATTTGGCAAAAAATATTCTTTCAGACCAGACTGAACATAGACATTTTACTCATGTGGTTGTTTTTTTGTTTTTTTTTTCTCTCTCTTTTTTTCTGTATTCCATTGCAATACACCTCTTGCTATCACTGTGACATTAAAGCTGCATTAAGTTTTTCAATTTTCTTATTTTTTCTGATCTTCTAAAAATATATATATTTTTTAAAATATATACATGTAACTTCTAATCACAATCTGTGAGATTCATTTTCTAAAATTTCATTCCCATTAGCTGTATAAACAGAATCCTCTAACGTGATGTGATGGTCATATATTCAACGATTATTATTATTAGCTTGGGGCATGCACACTTATGTACTGAGACTAGAATAAATCAAAGAGGAAACTTGACATAAATTGCATTAATTGTCCATCATTAATATTCAGATGTTTTCACAGTGATGTTTTTTATCCCGTAAAAAGTCACAAATGACAATTCTGTGTTTAATTGATCATATTTCATCATTTTTTAAGTTGTGTATGCATGACTCAGTTTTTTATGACATAACCATTGTTCAAAATTAAATCCCACAGGTTGATAATTTGGTGACTTTAGTGACTTCTTTTGTTTTTCAGGTTTTTATCCAGAGTTCATTTTACATGATCAGCCATGAAGTTGTAAATCATTCACTCATTAAACATTGTAAAGTATCTTCATTGTGATAATACTATTAATCATGAAATTTTTCTCATGAAGAATCATTCTTGTATGGCTTGGAAAGCTAGAGGCAGGGCAGACATGCTGTTATCAGTGTCATAGTTCACAACTCTAGGAAAAGGTTTTTAACGAAGTTTTTTTAAACTTATTTTTTTCCCGGCAGTATGAGTGAAACTTGACACATTACTTACACATCATTTTAACTAATATTACTACAAAAGATTGTAAATGGATAGACAGTGTCACATAACTCATAGACAATATATATTTTCGACATTTTTTTAATAAGACTTGGGATCCTTAGATCTTTAGTGCTTGATTGAGTCAAATTTTGTTTGTAGTTGTGTGTACAGTAAAATTTTTAATAAACTTTTAAGAAAAATGGGGGAAACTCACTAGGTGTAGGAAAAAGGGGAACATGCAAACACTTGACCAGAAAAATTTTTTACACATAATTTATACATATACAGTTAAAATTTTTCATAAACTTTGAAAAAAAAAATTTGGGAAACTTGGCAAGGGTTAGAAAAACACGGGAATAATTGCCATGTGTTAAAAAAAAATGGGAAACTCGCCAAGAGTTACAAAGAATGGAAAAACTTGCTAAGAGTTAAAAGAATGGAAAAACTTGCCAAGAGTTAGAAAAAATGGAAAACTTGCCAAGAGTTAAAAAGAATGGAAAAACTTGCCAAGAGTTAGAAAAAATGGGGAAAACTCACCAAGGGTTTTAAAAAACGGGGAAAACTCGCTAAGGGTTAGAAATGTGGAGAAACTTACCAACCCTTGAAGCAAAGTAACAAAAATCTTTTCAAGATCCAGATTTGAATTTTCTCATAGGATTTTAAGGCTCTGTGTTCCCTAAGACAGAGTTTTAAACTACTTGACCATGAAGTACTCTAATTTTACAAGGGTAAATTGTGTAAAAGGTGTTTAACTGCTTAAAATATGAAGATGTTTGCCAGAGTCCCAATAGAACCTACATGTATAAGCAGTGTTGATTATATAAACATGTTTTATGTACATGCATTTGATTTTGTCATCACTCGGATCATCAATTTAATTGTTGTTAGGTGTTATAGGAGTGCATCTTATACTTTTATTTATTGTTTTCAAATAAATTGTGATATTAAATTTGTCTTTTAGTTCCTGTTTTGTTATATGTTTATACTAATTAAATTTTAATATAGTCCAGCATTGTAAAATTTTCATGTCTGTGATCATACACAAAATTTTTATGGCATATGTTGTCCATCAACTTGTGAGAAAGTTTGTCAGTTCGCTTGCCAAAGGTTGGTTTTCTCCGGGCACTCCGGTTTCCTTGACCATTCCAGAACTGACTGCCTTGAAATAAGTGAAAGATCTTGACTGGGGCGTAAAACACCATAACTCCACTCCACTCTCGTCCGACAACTGGGTCAATATTCAGTCTGCTGCCATATTCATCTAGCTTGACTTGAAAAGTGTCATTTGTTTTCATTAGTAAAGTGAAAGTAATCTTGATGACAACAGAAAATTTGAGTTTTGTGAACCAGCAGGTGATTCATATTGTTGATATGTTGTGCAGTTTATGCTGTTTTCACCAAAAAAATTTATCTATTACCCCATATACGGAAAAGAAATTAAAATTGTTCCTTAAATACATGTACTTGTTCATCTAAAAAGGTTTTAAATAATGTCTGACTTGGTATTAGATTACATGTATATTATTACAGGTATTTTTTTTTTATTTTAATGAAATAATTGCAAACATTAAAATGATAAAATGCATCTTTTCACAGCATTAAAAATATATTTTTAATGGTGCTGATATTGATTGATTTGATTGAATGTGGTTTAACATTCCAGTCAAAAATATTTCACTTATATCCAGACGTCACCATCAAAAGGTGAAATGACAAAATTTTTACCTTTGCAGTGCACTTAGGGCAATGTGCAGTGATGGTTCTTTAATGTGCCATGCCTGCTGTGACACGGGACATCGGTTTTTAAGGTCTAATCCAAAGGACCCTGTGACAATGATTTCTAACTCCCGAGTGATTGGCAAAAGAATAATTACTACCAACTTTCAAGTCTTGGTCAGACCTGGCCAGGGTTCAAACCCTCAACTTCCCACATATGGAGCAAGCAATCTACTAACTGAGCTACTGTTATGGTTTAATGGTGCAAAAACATATTTCACTTGAACTCCATCTTGTCATTAAAAGTTACTCCCCTTTGTTTTGCAGATTGGTTTACTGGTATGTTTCTTGTAACATTTTGGTGCGACTCGGCTTTTGCATTGACCAATTATTACAACAATATTGTATAATATAAAGTGAAGATAAAACGATAAAGCTGCAATTTTACCAGTTTACCCAATTAAATAAATTTCTTATTAATACACTTCTTTAAATTGCCTAAATAAACATATTATCAACTTGCCTACCATCAGATATACAGGATTGGTTGGTTGAATGTTGTTTATGTCACATCAGCAATTTTACAGCTATTTGCTTAAAGGCAGTAAATCCCATTACTGGCCATTCTATTAATTAAAAATGGCCATTTTGTGCACACACAAAAATACTGGTTCAATTCATATGACTTGACCATCAGATGTAACATTAAGCTGGTCCAAGAGAAAAATTTAGTGGTCTGCCCTGCTGGTATCGGTTGATTTTATGGCCCTTGGTTTGTCATTTAACATTCCCAAAAAGTAAAATTAATAAACAAATAAAGATCTCATTAATTTTGACCTTGAAAGCACTTTATTCATTAATTAATTACTTGGCAAATGTCAACAGAGACAAAAAAATTAAATTTGTAACATAGCTTTAAATACAATCTTCAATAAAATTTGCATTTAATAGTAATATAGATACATTATACCATGTATATAATTCTTGTGACAAAATTACGAAAAAAAAAAAAAAAAATTGAGTACAGTAAACATTAAATAGTTCAATTCATAAATTAAAAGCATATAATACAAAATGGCTGACTTACATAAATATAAATACAATATGGCCGACTTAAATAATACCAAGCTACACTCTATATATAACAATTCTATTAAAAGCCAAGTGTAAATGCACTACATGTTCGTCATCAAATCATCATGTGATAGCTTTGTATTTCGGTTTTTATGACTATTTATAAGGGTATTGGTAGTTTGATTTTTTTTAAACTACACCATAACAACTTGAATTATATGAAATATTAATAATTTTTTTTAAGATCTCTTATCTATTTGACATTAAAATAATTATGAGCTTTTTGGTAAATTTAATGTGAAGTATTAATAACTAAAAGCATTATTATTCAGTAGACCTTAATAAAAAAAGAGTATTGATAACTGTGAAAAAAAGAGTTTTGATAACTCTGAAAATTGATAAGTGGACCTTAAAAAACTTGCAGTATGCATAAAAAAACTCCTGAACTAGGCTCCTCAAGGGTAAATGTTGAAATTCTTTCTGGACAGAAGAGATATAAAATTTAAATTAATGCCCAAGTAAAAATTCTATCATTTCTACCAAGACATTCGGTTTTGGGATGGTTAAGGTAACAGGTGCCCAGAGAAAATCACCAACTGTCAGCAACCATATTGAGAAAACTTTCTGGCACTTATTTTTTTTTTATTACAACCACTGAATTTCTTATGATTTGATCACTTACATGCATTCATTTAGACAAAACTAACCCTATAAAAAACACAAAATGGTCTTTTTTTACCAAATGCTAATAACAAATTAAACCTCAATAAGCTAAGCATCTACATTCAATCTTGACCTATCTATGCTGTCCAGAGTATACTCTATATGTACTGGTATACTGTATCTGTGCTGGTATGTTCAATGGTATTCTGTATCTGTGTTGGTTATGTTAAATGGTATTCTGTATCTGTGTTGGTTATGTTAAATGGTATATTGTATCTGTGCTGGTATGTTAAATGGTATACTGTATCTGTTGGTAAGTTAAATGCTATACTGTATCTGCTGGTATGTTAAATGGTATACTGTATCTGTGCTGGTATGTTAAATGGTATATTATATCTGTGCTGGTATGTTAAATGGTATATTGTATCTGTGCTGGTATGTTAAATGGTATACTGTATCTGCTGGTATGTAAATTAGTATATTGTATCTGTGCTGGTATGTTAAATGGTATACTGTATCTGTGCTGGTATGTTAAATGGTATGCTGTATCTGCTGGTATGTTAAATGGTATACTGTATCTGTGCTGGTATGTTAAATGGTATATTGTATCTGTGCTGGTATGTTAAATGGTATACTGTATCTGTGCTGGTATGTTAAATTGATATACTGTATCTGTGCTGTTATGTAAAATTGATATACTGTATCTGTGCTGGTATGTTAAATGGTGTACTGTATTTGTGTTGGTATGTTAAATGGTATACCGTATTTGTGCTGATATTAAGTACAAAATTTTAGGGTGGGTATTTATTCTCCATTCAATATAGCATATGTAACTATAGTGTACTGTTATGTATGCTCTATATCTATTATCTACCAATTATCCTCAACACCCTTATTGATAAATAAGATATCCAAACAACAAAGGATATAGGACAAACCATTAGAAATAAAGGGTTGAAAGGATATAATCTATTCCATTGGAATAAATAGCTAAACAGCATTTAACCATTTATTGAATAATTAGTTGAAATTCAAATTTCAAGGAAATAAATTTTTGTGTTTCAAGTGTCATCTGAAATCTTTGAAATTTTTCCCACGATTTGACACCAGAGAACAAAAAAACATCAGATGTTGCCATTGGTTATGTCAAATGTTCACTTGTTTCAGAGACATCATCAAACACAGTTTCTGTTTCTAATATCAGAATTTTCTTGCATCTACGAATCACAAAATCATGCTGGACACATTATAAGACTTACTATCTCAATTCAAACAACAACACTGCTAACACAAATCACCCTAAAATATGACTTTAAACTTATTTTTATACCGAGCGTTTCTACTGAGCACTACTGAAAACAAAACATGAAATAAACAATTTTAGAAGACATAAATTGTATAATAACTTATACCACAACTCAAAATAAAACCATAAAAGGCTGTTTACTCTTTCAAACATCACAAAAAAACTTAGAAAATAGAATTAGTGCAAAAGACTAAAATATATACCAGTTATAAATATTTGATATCAAGTAAACAATCTTTTCATTACATGTAACAATAGATCCAACTCTTGAAAGAGTTGTCCCCCTTTAACAGTCACTTCTGTCTCTTGTGAGAATTATCTACCCTTGAAACAATTTTTTTCTTTTTCAATTTTCTATTATAAATTTACTGATACATATTTTTTCCATGAAATAATGAAGTGTGATTTGGCATGACATAATATAAGAACCCTTCTCCCTGTGGAACTGTCTATTGCTAACATGCTTGCCTGTTTCCATGAAAATAACAAAATTTTTATCATCACTTGCATCAAAGCATCCTTAGTACAAAAACACTTGGGCAATCAACAGTTCCACATGTTGAAGTAGTTCTCAAACAAAATGGCAACAAAATGTTCGAAAAATTGTTTGAGCTTTACAAAGACGGAAATTGTTTGCTAATATTGAGCATGGATCAAAACAAAAGCACACTGCAACAAAGGGGAGATAATCCAATGATACATGTCAAAAAGGGGAGATAATGTTACATGTGGTAATGGGAGACAAACATATATCCATATAATATGATTGTATGTATACAGAGTAAAACAGAAAAACAAACAACAAATGTAGACAATCCGATTTATAAATGAATCTGATATGCATCAATCATAATAATAATAATAATAATAATCACAACCAACAAAAGACAAATAAATCATAAAGAAAAATAAATTAATTCGATAAATAAATTAAAGATATATGACATATAATAATTGGTTTTAATCTATAGGATGGCCTCCTTGTTTTGCTTCCATTATTATTTTTAATTTAGCCAGTTAAATGGTTCATTATTTTTCTAAATAATAAATTGTTATTGTCTTTCATTTCTCTGAATAGTTTTATAATTTCAATGGTCTTCCATATAGTATATCTGACATTTACCAACTGTTCATAAATTTTCTCCATAAACATATTTGAATGCATATATTTTATCTTTCATTGTGTGTACATGTATTATTTGTATCCATGTATATGTTTTTGTTGTTAAACGTATATATCTTTCTCCTAAGATACAAATTTTCATGTTTTAGATTTTATATTATATATTCTGCTCTAAGCAAATCTGATTTACAAACATAGGTACATGTATATAATTAAATTGATTGACAAGAGAAAAAATGTTTCAATAACCTTTGCACTGATAAGCCACGCCCACTTACATGCCAAATGATGTAAATTGATTGTGATGTCATCAGAGACAATTCAATTATGTCAACATTTGCTATGGCAGATTGTGTAGTAAAATTGTATCATTATGCAAAAATTGGATTTATGTATTTGAAAAATTATAATTTTAGTTGTCAAAATGATATAAAATGTTCTATTTCTTTTAACTGACCACATTTCATTTTCCACAACCTAATAAAAATCCGATTCCATTCCTCATAAAATGAAGATACTAAATGTTTTAAATGCTCTTAATCAAGTACAACTTTTATTTTGATAACGAATTTCAATAATAGAAAGTAGTTCTCTCTTAATGACCTTGTGTAATTTAAAAAGATTGCATAGAAAAAAGGTCAAATTTAAAGTACATATCAGTAAAAACTTTATAACAAAGTTCCTTGGATAACTTATATTAAAGTATCAGTAAACCGGTACTGTATGCTGGGCAAAGATGAGGCTTTGCCAGTGTTAATGTGATCAATAACTTTTAACATTTGTGCAAAATAATACACAAAATTTATATATGGCAAATTTCAATAATAATTTCAGAAAACATCAACATATATGTACGCAATTCTGTATCTATTAAAAATTATTTGTCTACAAAAAGAATACGATGTATCACATTGTATGATGGACACATACTTCATTTTATCCCAAATGTTTTCATTGTCTGATATTCTGAGGTTTACCTGGTACATGTACAAGTGTTTGGTGTAAATACAGAACACCATTCTATAAATAGATAAATACTATAAAATCACAATTTTTCATTTTAAATTTATTAATATTATTTTTTTTCCTTTACTTAGTAATAATCACAAAATTTAATGTCCAATTTTAAATATTAAGAGCCCCAAATGGATTTATTTTCACTATTTCATATTTCCGTGATATTTTCTCCACAACAATTTTTTACAAGTCGCAAAACCTCAAAACTTTAACTCAATAAATATTAACAATTCTACAGTAATATTTTCATACTGAATTTGAGGGAAGTCTATCCTAGTAGCACTAAAACAATGGATTTTCAGCAGTCATAAAAAGTTTATAAACAAAATAACAAACATAAGACTTCAACATTGAAGAACACACAAAAAAAAATCTACACAAAAAACATGTTAAACATGTAAAACAAAACAAAAAATTTTGGAAGAACAAAAAATATACAAAAAATATGTTTTTAGTAAGTTTGAGGACTTTTCATGATCTGATCCATGAGTAATTACAACAGGAAACGCCCATGGTCGATATAATACATCATGTGTGCAGAACTATCATCTACATTTCCACAAAACATAATTAACAAAATGAAGCAGTTTCCTGCTGTATTAATGTTTTGCAATTAGATTGAAAGGAAAAACAACAGTTTTGCACAAATGTTATCTAAAGCACTATTTTTTTGCTAAGAAAATGGCACAAAGTTATGTCATAGAGATAATGAAGATATTATACATGTATTATCACAACAGAACAGAGTTGGCAGTTTCTTGAAATATAAATGAGTCAAAAAAAATCACACAAAATATCACACATCATTATTAAATATTAATGTTTATTTGCCTTCAAGTTCACGTGTGTGTGTGTGTGTGTGTGTGTGTGTGTGTGTGTGTGTGTGTGTGTTTGTGTGAAATGATAAAGACTTTTTCAGCATCAACATGTTCAAACTTGACTCTTCTTCTCTTTTCAAGTAATGTAAACCTTTATAAAGGCCACTTGAACATTAAGAATGGAGTAAAGTAATGATGTTTTATTATCTAATTACTCAATCAAAAGTATTTCACAACAGCTACATGTGTATATCAAGAAAGCCACCTTTTAGACAGCAAAAGCTATCCCAGGAAAATTCAACTATCCCAGGAAAATTCAACTGAATTTATTCTCCTTTACATAAAAAAAATCTTTTTGACCAAACAATGCATTTTCTGTAGAACAAAAAAAAAACTATTAACTAAATTGGGTTTGGCAGGATGCTATATGATCAATACCCCATAAAGGTTGCCTGGAACTTTATCGAAAATTTTAAATCATAAATTTCCAGAGTAACATTCAAATTTTTAGAAGAAAAAGTGTCACCATGGTCACTGATCAATAGACTTAGATGAAAATGCTTATTTCATGCTTTAGCCAATTCAAAGACAGGTAACTCTAACAGAAATAAAAACATGAATTATTTCCCTTTGCAAAAATTTACACTGAACAACTTATTTACATTAGTGTGACTATTTTATGTAAAAAACACAAAGCGAGCAGTGGTGTAGCAAAAGATTTAACTGAAAGCATTTCAAACTGACTAGACTTACATTATAATTTACTGATTGAATGTATATACAAAAGAAAGATGTGCGAACTTTATCCATCAACCGAAGAATTTGTAACTCGACTAAATTTTTCCATAATTTTTGTGTACAATCAGAAATACATGTACTTGAGGAAAGAAAACTTTTTTATCAGTTATTTTACAGAAGGAAACAATTACTAATTGTACAAACAATTGTTTTCTTAAATATACGAGAACTAATAATTTTTGTAATACAATGTGCTAATTTTATTAAGTTTAAAAAATTGGACAAATTTTGTGTTATTTTTTTCTAATCTGTTTTTTAGTGAACTATAACTTATAAAACCTCTGTGTGAAATCACAGGCAAGCTTATTGGAAATTTAAATAAAAATTGAGAAATGGAGAAAATCTAATGAAAAAAATTTAAATAATTGAATTAAGGGAAAAAATTTCGGCTGAAAAAATATTGAAGTGAAAATACATTTATAATGTTAAAAACATACAGTATATGGTACAGTGTACTGCCAAAAATATTTGTATGAACATAAAATGTACCTGTATAACTAAATATATTTGAAGGAAAATCATGCTAAATTAATTAACCTCCCAAAATTTTTTTTTATCATATTATCCAGGAAAATGTTAAAAGCTTTTTAAGAATTTATATCTTAGGGTAACTTTCTAGAATATACCATGTATCTCTTGAGGCATTAGATTTAGTTCCACCTTCATGCTTAAAAAATGAAAAAAAAAACAACGTAACTTTATATACTTATAGAAGATCTGTGCATGAAAAAAAGCTTAAAAATTACATTAAATGAATCCTTAAAAAAAGTATGACCCATCTCATAGAGTATCTTTTTAACTAACCAGACGATGCATGGAATGCTATAACTTCAGGAATGAGCTGTATCCTTCATCCCTAAATGAACAATGGAATAGCCCACAAATATGGACCATACTACTTTAGGAACAAAAATTGTTGATACAAAAATTTCACTTTTTTTCCCCATGTAGAAAAATGCAAATAAATTTCAAAGAAAGATTAATTCAATGTACAAATGGTGATGAATATGATTAAAGCTTAGCTTAAATAAGTGCATCATAAAGAATGAAGTCCATATAAAAAAGCTATAAGTACAATATAGAAATCACTCACCACTTCAGACCCGTATGGTATAAACCTACCTTAACAAAGACAGACCATACCATTTTGAACATTGTTTGGTAAAAACAATTACAGTATATAAAAAAACAAGCATCACAAGAAATTCATAACCCTACTTAATTACCGTATATCTATATGCAGCTCAAAAGCTTGAAAGGAATATTTCAAAGCACATTGGTAACAAATTTTACATATGAGCATCACATTGATATAAAGTTACCATAGCAACCGTATAACTTCAACTATCTCCAAAGAGAATCTTATAGATAACATAATTGTATGGTAATTTACCTAGTCTACATTATAGTGAGTATCACACAAGACTTAGTATAAACATGGTAACTACTACATATACCATAGCAACTCCAATAAACGAAGCATTTTCTAAAACACAGATGCTGTAACTGTAGTAACCTTGTAATCGTTTATATCATAGCAATGGTATTCAAGCCAACATCACACATATATAGCCCTAATTATCATATTATTTTATATACCAGTACTTATATATCATAGCAACTACGACCACATAAAATCCTTAACACAATAATTTATTTAATATTAAACTACGTTAAACACAGCCATATTTGTTGTTATATTGTCACCATGGAAATGCAACAAACACCTAAGTAACCATAGAAACATGGTTACATTTATTTTAATGCTTTGTAGTTGGAGGTTTTCCAGTTTTCCACACAGAATTATGAAGTACTACAGCATCTATGGAGACTGATAAATGTTTTGTAGACGTTACTTCTGAAAAACTCTTAGCTCCAGAATTATATCTGAAAAAAAAATGTATATTATTATTGTCTTTGAGTTGAGTTGAGTTAAGTAATGGTGTTTAACGAAATTTTGACTCTGCGTTGCACCGATGGCATAATACAGCTGGGTTCTTTATGTCTGCTGTGACACAGTACCTCGTTTATTTTAAGTTCTCATCCGAAAGAACCCTGACTTTCATTTTGTTATGCGGAGTGCTTGACGAAAGAACAGTCTCTACCCACTTTCAAGTCTTGGGTAAGACCCGGCCGGGGTTTGAACCCACGACCTTCCACTTACGAAGCGAGCACTCTACCAACTGAGCTACCACACTGGTATTATTGTCTTTGAGTTAAATCTATTCCACTATATTATGTAATAAGGACTTGTAAAACAGAATAGAAAAAACATTAGGCAAAGTCATCAGGGTGCCAGTCTTCAGATCCAAGGGTTAGGGGTTCAAATCCCATCAGAGACAAATGTTGTGACCTGAGGCAGAACACTTTTTTTCACCCTGCTTCTGACTTATCCAGTGTCAATATAATTGTTCAGTGGGCAACAACCCTTGCAAGTGCTGTTTTGGTGAGCTAACACTTAAAAGTTGCCCGTAGTTCATGCTAGTAAAAATCAGATTGCTTCTGACTTATCCAGTGTCATAATAGTTGTACAGTGGGCAACAACCCTTGCAAGAGCTGTCTTCGTGAGCTAGCACCTAAAAGTTGCCCGTAGTTCATGCTAGTAAAAAGCAGACATTTGTTATACTCAATACCAGTCATGTAAAAACTGTACTTTCTGTGATGAGTGTAATAATGTGTATAAAAGAGAAAGCCCAGATAAAGGAGTAGAGAAAGATGTATAATAATGTTACAAAAACAAAGTTTTTATAACAAAACAAAGGTGTTAGGCTTAGCTTACTAGAATTGTAATATTTTATCTTTTTTCCCAACTTACTTATAAAATTTTTCTATCATTTTATTGGTTAACATTTTCGGTCCCACTCCGATAATTTTTATGACATCATCCGTGTCTGGATTAAATTGGTAAAGACTTCTATACTGACATCCAGCATCACGGAACAAAATAATAAAATGTTTTCCATCAGATTTCGCAATCTCCTACAAAGAAAAGAATGAATGATGTATTGTTAATCGAGAAATTGATATTTGCACGTAGCAAAGAAGTCACTATGTTCAAGAGTTTAATTTGTTAAGTCTGCAAGATCTTGATTGTCCAGCACATGAAACAAGAGGCCCATGGGCCTTAACGCTCACCTGAAGATATGTCCAATATTGTTTGCAAAGTTTACAATATATTAAGTACAGAAACTTAATTTCTCAAATTAAGAACTCCATCAAAACTTAATCAGAAATATATCCACTCACATTTCATTTATAAGTTGCTTATATAATATGCATGAAGTAACTGTAGTGCAATGAATAATTTCCAAATCATTAATCAATTTCAGTATACTAATGCAGCTATGTCCTGGACCTTTGAACATATATGAGCTCGAAACATATATGATTGTCATGTGAATACCTCAATATTCTAATATACATGCCTATGCATGAAATCAATAGCTTTCAAGATAATTAATAATTTTAGTATTCCTATGTTGATATGACCTTGACCTTTGAACATATAACCTTGAACCATATATCAAAATTATCTTCATGTCAATACCTATAATATTCTAATATACATGCCTATACAAAAAGTTAATAGTTTTCAAGATAATTAGCAATTTAAGTCTTCTTTTGCAGCTGTGACCTTGACCTTTCATTATATGACCTTGTACCATATATCAAAATGATTGTCATGTCAATACCTACAATATTCTAATATACATGCCTATACAAAAAGTTAACAGTTTTCAAGATAATAAGCAATTTAAGTCATCTTCTGCAGCTGTGACCTTGAACTTTCATTATATGACCTTGGACCATATATCAAAATGATCACTGTCGCAGTACCTACGATATTCTAATATACATGCCTATACAAAAATTTAATAGTTTTCAAGATAATTAGCAATTTAAGTCTTCTTTTGAAGCTGTGACCTTGACCTTTCAACATATGACCTTATACCATATATCAAAATGATCATTCTCGCAGTATCTACGATATTCTTATATACATGCCTATACAAAAACTTACTTGTTTTCAAGATAATTAGCAATTTAAGTCTTCTTTTGAAGCTGTGACCTTGACCTTTCAACATATGACCTTATACCATATATCAAAATGATCATTGTCGCAGTATCTACAATATTCTTATATACATGCCTATACAAAAACTTACTAGTTTTCAAGATAATTAGCAATTTAAGTCTTCTTTTGCAGCGGCGACCTTGACCTTTCAACATATGACCTTGAACCATATATCAAAATGATTGTCATGTCAATACCTACAATATTCTAAAACATGCTTATACTAAAAATTAATAGTTTTCAAGATAATTAGCAATTTAAGTCTTCTTTTGAAGCTGTAACCTTGACCTTTCAACATATGACCTTGAACCATATATCAATTTGATCGTCATGTCAATACTTACAACATTCTAATATACATGCCTATACAAAAAGTTAATAGTTTTCAAGATATAGTGACAAATATATAATTTTAGCAATTTCCCCACTCAGTGCCCTACAATTTCCCCAATTTGAGCCCCATGGCTACCATTTGTGCAAATCTGAAAAAAGATGACCTAAGGATGTTATAAATGAAATTACTAAGGTATATCTGTTGTAGATTCAAAGGAGAAGATTTTTAAAGTTTTTCACTATTTCCCCCTTATGGGGCTCCAAGGGGACATAACTCCTTCATTTGTGCAAATCTGAAAGGGCTTCACCCAGGCATGATGGTTACCAAGTTTCATTAATTTTGGCCCAGTGGTTTTGGAGGAGAAGATTAAAATGTAAAAAGTTTACGCACGACAGACGAGGCACGACAGACGAAGATGGATAGCAATAGCTCATCTGAGCTTTCAGCTCAGGTGAGCTAAAAACAAGAAATTCAGTTATTTTTAAAATTCGGTCAACATAATAACAACTTGAAATATTTTATTTAGAAGACAGTATCAAATCAAAGATTGCTTAATTGATTGATTTGGGTCCTAGTCAAAAAATATTTCACTAGTATCCAGATGTTAAGTGGCAGAAATTTTGATCTTTGAAATGCACTAAGGGCAATGTGCAGGGAGGGTTCTTTAGCGTACTATGCCAGCTGTGACATGGGGAATTGGTTTTTAAGGTCACCTCTGAAGGATCCAGTGACTTTCATTTCTAAATGCAGAGTGCTTGGCAAAAGCAAAGTCAATATCTATTTTCAAGTCTTTGCCAAACCTAGCCAAGGTTCGAACCTACATACAAAGGGAGCTACATACCAACTGAGCCACCATAGTGGTTTTAATCAAATTTAAATTAAATGAGAAAGGTTGAAAACTCAACTTGTACTGTAAAAAATTGGACATGGTTGGCCTAAAACAGTATTTTTGTGAGACAATTTTTAAAAAAATTTTTTTGGCAGATAGCACAAGAAATCCTCTGAACATTCTACATCCAGATACATGTCAACTAGTACAAGCTTGGTTTCCCAGGGAAAATCATCAACCCTCAGCCATTAAACTGGCAAACTTTCTAACACTAAATTTGTCTCAAAGTATTGTCTTTAGACCACTCGGCCATCAATGCCGTTTCGCATTTTAATGAGGCTTAGGATACACTGATAAGAAATTTTGACACTTAATAGCAGATGTCAAGCATTATTTCCACGATTAAAGCTGTCATGTTTTCGTCTTCTTAAAAATCATATCTAGATCATACATATTGGTGAAATTATGCAAAATTTACAGCATTATTATGTACAGTTGTAAAGAACTTTATCCTAATTACTGATCTTTATTTGCTAATTGTCGATATTACAAAGAATTACAACCACTTACCTCTAAAACCTTATTTTTGACTTCAGTATTAACACAACCAGCTAGACAACAATGGCTGATAGCATTTATAATAATATGTCTGTTAGATTTGGAACTTGGTTTCACAAACAACTTTGGTCCTGAAATCAATCAAATCAGTTCATTTTATAAAGCTTATTTACGAAAAACCTGTCTCCAGTTTTACAAAGAAACATAGGATAAAATATAGACATTTAACATGATTTAAGAATTTACATAAATATCACAAATATCATGAAGGCCGTCCAAAGATGTCTTGGAAAAAGCTAATAGAGAGAAATTGTAGAGAGTGGAAGCTCTCAAATTCCAACCCCCATGATTGTAAGAAATGGAGACATGGGGTGAAATCTGTCATGTGTGCAGCTAGCCAGTCATCTGAAAGGGAGCCTACTAGTGTAGACAATGCTTCTGAGCCTGCACATTAATCAAAAGAAACTGATGATGATGATGATGATAATGATGATGATGATGATGTTGATGATGATGATGATGAAAATGACAAGATGATGATGATGATGGTGGTGGTGGTGGTGGTGGTGGTGGTGATGATGATGATGATGATGATGATGATGACGACGACGACGATGATGATGATGATGATCACATTAGGAGATGTTGGAGACTTTAAAGGAGTGAAGTGGAGTAACAGTGTTTTTTTTTTTTTACCTCAGTCAAGATCCTTCACATATATTGAGCTAGTTCTTGAACAGAAAAATCAAGAGTACTTGAGAGAAAAGCAACTGGTTGGAGTAGTTCGAAAAGTCGCTTGCTGTCGATCTCAGGCTCTAATGAGTTGGACTAGAAAACTGAATAAGTTTCTCAAACTAGTACCTCACTAAATGAGATTTGAACTTAGGTATTAACAGGTGATCAGCAGGCAAATGCTTTAGACAGCACAACCCATGACCTCTCACTTATGGAGCAAGCACTCTACCAAATGAACTACCACAGTGGTCTAGAAAAAGGCTGTTAAACAGCAAACCAATAATATTTCAACTCAAATTTAAACTTGAACTGTATATTATATTTATTCCTGCTAAACTACTTATCAGCAACTATTTCTAAATTACATCGAATACTTTCGATCTGTGGTAAAAAATTAACATTTGGCACTGTTATAATCAATATTTACCAGCATAGTCAGATCCTGCACTGTAAGAACCTGTCTTATAACTGCTATCTGTACTTACCAGCATAGTCAGATCCTGCATTGTTAGAACCTGTCTCACTACTGCTATCTGTACTTACCAGCATAGTCAGATCCTGCATTGTTAGAACCTGTCTCACAACTGCTATCTGTACTTACCAGCATAGTCAGATCCTGCATTGTTAGAACCTGTCCCAAAACTGCTATTTGTACTTACCAGCATAGCCAGATCTTGCATTGTCAGAACCTGTCTCACTACTGCTATCTGTACTTACCAGCATAGCCAGATCTTGCATTGTTAGAACCTGTCTCACTACTGCTATCTGTACTTACCAGCATAGTCAGATCTTGCATTGTTAGAACCTGTCTCACTTCTGCTATTTGTACTTACCAGCATAGCCAGATCCTGCATTGTTAAAACCTATCTCACAACTGCCATCTGTACTTACAAGCATAGTCAGATCCTGCATTGTTAGAATCAGTCTCACTACTGCTATCTGTACTTACCAGCATAGTCAGATCCTGCATTGTAAGAACCAGTCTCACTACTGCTATCTGTACTTACCAGCATTGTTAGAGCTTGTCTCACTACTGCTATCTGTACTTACCAGCATATTCAGATCCTGCATTGTTAGAGCCTGTCTCACTACTATTATCTGTACTTACCAGCATAATCAGATCCTGTATTGTTAGAGCCTGTCTCACTACCGTTATCTGTACTTAACAGCATAGTCAGATCTTGCATTGTTAGAACCAGTCTCACTACTGCTATCTGTACTTACCAGCATTGTTAGAGCCTGTCTCACTACTGCTATTTGTACTTAACAGCATAGTCAGATCCTGCATTGTTAGAGCCTGTCTCACTACTGCTATCTGTACTTACCAGCAAAGTCAGATCCTGCATTGTTAGAACCTGTCTCACTGCTGCTATCTGTACTTACCAGCATAGTCAGATCCTGCATTGTTAGAACCTGTCTCACTACTGCTATCTGTACTTACCAGCAAAGTCAGATCCTGCATTGTTAGAACCTGTCTCACTACTGCTATCTGTACTTACCAGCATAGTCAGATCCTGCATTGTTAGAACCTGTCTCACTCCTGCTATTTGTACTTACCAGCATAGTCAGATCCTGCATTGTTAGAACCTGTCTCACTGCTGCTATCTGTACTTACCAGCATAGTCAGATCCTGCATTGTTAGAACCTGTCTCACTGCTGCTATCTGTACTTGATTTTCCTTTTTTTAATCTATACAGATCTAAAAATCAAAGATATTCATTTTACTTTCTTTAAACTGCTTAAAAGGTACTTTTACTTTGGCTCAAAAAGCTGAGAGCAGTTGCATTCTCATTTTCTCTCTCTCTCTCTCTCTCTCTCTCTCTCATGATGTCTAAGATTGTGATTTCATCAGGACATTCAAATGATAAAACAAGAAATGAGATGCTTTAATGAAGATAATAATAAAACTACTTTAATGAAAAGAAAAGATAAACACCCATGGTTATCAAGGTATTATTATATGTCTATTCAACAAACAATTTTGTCTTTGTAACCGTATGTAGTTCACTGATATACAGTGAAACTTCCGTAAACCGACACTCCCCGGGACCGGTCATTTTGGTCGGTTTACATAGGTGTCAGTTTTCAGAAGTTTAAAAAAACGGATTCGAATCCGGTTCGTTCCAGTCCGTTACCGGGTCAGAATTTAGTCAGTTACCGGATATGGCTATTATAATGGTATATTCATGTGTGTGCATTCGATCGTGTTTTTTAACACTTACATCGTGTAAAGTGATATTTTAAATGTTATTAATATTTTATTTTTATATTAAACAAATTTAACAATGAAACAATGTGCATACATTGTCATCGTAGTTGTAATATGTAGTTCTTATTGTCTACCATGATTGGGCCCTGCTAACAGTACTTTTGTGTTACTTTTTTAAAATTTTCCTTGACCTTGCCCGAGAAGAATAGGCCATATCAATCATTCAGATTTAAAGTAAACAAGAAAAAGAAAAAAAAGAAATTATAATGTGATTTATTTAAGTTCAAGGCGTTATTGTTTTCAGAAAACCCTTTGCCTTGCATATGAAAACATCACGCAGCTTTTCGACATCCGACTTTTTTTTTAAATATAAAAAGCACATTTTAATAAAACGTTTTAAACACGTTTGTTTATTTTAAAATTACATACAATACAGATTCATGTATCTTATAATTAATAAGTTAATGTATTAAGTAAACATCGATGGTAGGTAAACAGGTGTTATACATAGCCCGCGGTAATGATGAGTTCTCGTCACGTGCAGTCATTCGTGACAATTAAAACATTATTTGTTCCACAGGTAATGTCGGTATTCGGAAGTTTATTTACTGTTAAAGAAGCCGATTTGGGCTGACAAATTATGTTGGTGTTCGGAATACGGAGGTGTCGGTTTTCGGAAGTTTTTATTACATGATTTATATAAGAATAAATCCGTCCCGAGCAGACAATGTCGGTTTAGGGAGGTTGTCGGTATTCAGAGGTGTCGGTTTTGGGAAGTTACACTGTAGTTACATAAAATGAACACTGAGAGAGGGAGAAAGCTTGAGAGGGATGGCAGCTGTTAAACAGGGGGTCTCCATATTATAAGTCTAGTACTCTGGTATGAGAGTCTCTTCTATGTATTAGTGCATCAATGATTCATTATCACAGGACACCTGATAGGAAAAGAGGTGTGGTTGTTTGAGAGGGAGTCCCCATATTATAAATCCAGTAAATTTACCTGGTGATAGGTCTCACTCAAGTTTCAGTTTTTTTGTGCATAAATGATTTGTTATCACAGGACCCCTGATGGGAAGAAGGGAACTGTTTGAGAGGGGATCACCATATTATATTTTCCTGGTGATGGGGGTCTCCTATGTGTCATTTGTCCATGGATAATTGATTTATATCATAGGACTTCTGATAAGAGGGAGACTGGTTGTTCTATAGGGGTAACCATATTATAAACCAAGTATTCTTACATGGTGATGGGGGTCATATATGTGTTATTTCTCCATGCATCACCAATTTATTATCATAGGACTCCTGATTGGATGGGGGTGGGGTAGGGTGGTTGTTTGGGAGGGGGGGTCACCAAATCATAAACACAGTATATTTACCTGGTGATGGGGGTCTTCTGTGTGTCATTCCTCCATGCATCAGGGACTTATTATCATCATGTAAGGTATTACATGAAACTAAAACGGTACAAAATCAAATGATTTAATAATAATAATAATCATAATAATAATAATAATAATAATAACAAATATTTTAAATAAGTATAAATATCATGGAAAAGGTTGGAAACTTTGGATTAAAAGTTAAGATAGCCAACATAAACCAGACATTCTATTATAGTATAACTGACAAAATTGCCAAGTAGTTAGGACCAATAGAATCTGTAAGTCTCATCATGTGACTGGCTTTGCAATTTACTGGTACAAGAACAAAAAGTGGTTAGGACCAATGAGATCTGTAAGTTTCATCATGTGACCATCATTGCAATTTTGGTTCGGACCAATTAAATTTTGAAAAACTCATCATGTGACCAGCATTGTGATTTCTTTGTGAAAGATAAATGGGCATGATCAGAACATGTTAAATGACATCACATAATTTTCATGATTTGATATAACAGACAGTAACATTTGTGGGAAATAATTTCAAGTCTTGAGTACAAAATCAAACATTTAAGATCAGACTTACAGACTCTGTTACAAAACCCTTGGCTTTATCATAAAATGGGATCACTAATAACAGGGAAGCATCTTGGATTTCAAGGATAGACCTTTAAATGCTGCAGACAACATGCTAATTAGTACAATGTACTTAAATATTAGTAAAATCATGTAACTGGTCTGTGGCCTGATAAGATGCAATTAGCACGTGCTTTATGATTGGATAATGCAACACTATACTAGTATATATATATATATATATATATATATATATATATATATATATATATATATATATATATATAAATATTTATATATATTTATATATAACCTGTGTTTATGAAACATTGATCCCATACACAGAGGACCTCTGTGATTGTGAGTGGTCTTAAGTTTGCTTACAGATCACAGTGCCTCTCACAGCCTAGGTTCAAATCCTACTCACAGCACATCCTGGTTTGTGAAAAATTGTTAGCTTGCTTGTTCAAGGTTTATACATTTTCTAAATGCTCAGGTTTTCTCCACCATTCCAGGACTGACTGACAGACTATATAAAAGTGAAAGGGATTTTGACTGGGACATAAAACGAAAGTTTACCACTCTACTGTAATCCCATTAAGAAATAAGATATGACCCAAGTTAAAGTTAACGTTACATGTAACAAAAAGACGAGGAACCACCAGACCAAAAAATAAAGAAAGAAAACAAAAAAGGTAAAATGTATTTCTGATACTTTAACACTTATTAATTTGTATTTAAATTATTTATAGCTAATTAAAACCTTAACTCTACTGAATATATGTACATAGATATATATATATATATATATATATATATATATATATATATATATATATATATATATATATATATATATATATATATAGTAAAACCTGTATATAAAGACCATTTATGGGCCAAAGAATACAATAAAATTCGTTTATAAAGACCAGGCCCCAGTTTGACAATCATTCACTCAAGTTTTCACTCAAGTTTAGATGTATTCCTTAGACCTAGTGCCTGGCCCCAGTTTCACAATCACTCACTCAATTGAGTGTACATTCAACTAAAATATTTCCATTTTTCTCTCATCAATATTTTAAAAATGTTAAGTTTTATATAACAATTTTTTTTTTTTTTTCAACAAACCTACACTAAAAAAATCAAATATAACATAAGATATTTAATTTTAACTGTGTACTGTCTTAAAAATCGATTCTGAAATATTCTCAATTTGAGTTGATTGTATACTCAACTGAGTGAGTGATTGTGAAACTGCATGGAGCCAGGCACTGGGTCTGAGGAATACACTTAAACCTGTACACAAAGACCATGCACTGGGCCTTAGGAATATGGATATTATAGACAAGTTGTCTTTCAACAGGGTTCATTTTAATTGAAATATGAAACAAAGGTTCTCAAACAATCTTTTACTATTTGGTCTTTAGATAAAAGTGGACACTATTGCAGGTTTTACTGTAATAACACAACATAAAAACTATGTAAAAATTGTAGAAAATAAACAGAAAAAAATAAGGAATAAAAAAAAAAAAAAAAAAGAAATATTGGTTATTATATATGTCAGCATCAGAAATTTGATGGTGCTGTAGAAGTATTTAACAGACATAAACTTTTGATGTTTTGAAAAACTTGGTGCTATAGTATATGATGAAATAAAAGAGGAAAAAATACTGGAAAATGAGGTTTGGAGAAGTTGTCCAAAAAAAAAAAAAGTGTGGGTAAAAATCATTTCTGATAAAACATATTTATCTAGTCATTCTAGCAAAATGTGCTTTATCAAAAACAACTAGACGCCCCCGGTACTACAGTGGTATTATAAAATATGAAATTAGGTTTACTGGTTATGACGTTTTTTCTTATTACAACTTGTACCATTTTATTAAGAAAACAAAAAACTTGATTCATTGCCAACATTTTATTCGGTCAAATATCGGCATTATATAAAGGGGTTCGGTAAAAAACCATGACAGGCTTTTAAAGAAAAACATTGACGAAACAGATTTTTAAACTTTAACATAGTTTGAATATAAATGAGGTGGCAAATTTATTGAGTCATTGACAACAGTATAGAAGCAGCACTTTTTCCTTTCCCAAGATCCTTTGCTGCCACAAAACACGAAAAACAATAATTCCATGATCCTTACACACCTGCTTTTCTCATTTTGCCACGAGATGGCGCTAATCTTGATGAGACTCTACTACCACCAGCTGAAAGAAGAGAACATCGTGCAGAAAAACAAAAAATAAAATAATAAAAAGCAAACATCATAAACTGAAAATAAAGCATAGAGGTTTTTATAAAGTTTTATACTTCACCAAGCATCTAACAGTCAAGATTATATATATAAAAACATAATTATCATACACACACTTTATATAAAAAAGTGTAAATTTTCAGATCTTTTCCTGTCAAATCTCAATAAGCCAACTGTAGGTCTATTGAAATTTTGAAATTCCTAAATTATGTTTAAAAAATCAAATTTTATGTGAAAATTGCCACATAACTTTTATAAGTGTTTTACCAAAAACTTGCAATAATATGTGCCTGTTTCAGGCAAGGAATCCAAATTTCTATTTTGCTAAGTTTATAAAGTAAACCTAAATCTGTATTCTTTTCTCCCAATTTGATTTTGTTGTTGCAAATTTTCTGATTAGCCATCACTGGTATTTTCCAACTTACTTTTATCTTTTTCACTATTACAAATAATTCATTTTAAGAAAGAACACAGCCAAGTTCAGGGTGAGTCTCTTATAAAACTCTAGATTCAACAATTATAGAACCCTTAACAAAATCAGCTGCTTGCCAGTTTTTTTTTTTTTTGATTTTTGCAGTGTAAATTATCAAAGTAATGTTCTTATAACCAATCTAAAAACTTACACTTATTTCATATAAAGTGTGACGTGTCAAGATAGATCAAAATAAACGAAGCATCTAGAACATATAGGAATAATAGTACAAAATCTGTACACCCAGGTAGTAGTGAAATATTTCAAAAATAAAAAATAAAAAAATTTATAAAGTCAAATGTTGTATATAACCCGTTCTGTAATTTTTTGATTTACTTCACATTTTTATTATATAAAAGTTTTTTTTAAAACTTTGACTTGAATATTTTTGTTGCTTAAAATTAATGAAAAGTACTTGACTGTTTACAATAATGAAATGATATATGGCATGATGATGGTGTTGTTGTAATGATTTTATGATTATGGTGATGATGGTGATGATGATGATGATGACGATGATGGTATTAATGATAATGATGATGATGATGATGATGATGATGATGAAGATATTGTTATGATGAAGATATTGTAATGATGTAGATGTTATAATGATGATGATGATGATGATGTTGATGGAGTTATGAAGATGATGACAATGATGATGACAATGACAATGACGACGATGTTGATGATGATGATGATGATTTCAGTGACTTAAAGAGCTTCAACATTAACAAGAATGATAAATTGAACATTTAGAGCTTATGCTTAAAATGTTGTAATTTTATTAACACTAAAGCTTGCTAAGATGTCAAGTGCTAGGAAGTGCAATATCCCCAGATAAAAAGTAGACCATTCTCTTGTAGTCAAATGGGGTTCATCACAAACACTGAAATACCTGAAACTGATGTTAGTCACAAAAAATAAAAAGATGCATTAATATAAAAATAATGAAAGCTATTATGAAAAAATGAACAAGAAAAGCTCATGAAAATGACAAAATGCATAAGCAGCATCAGCATCAGCAGCAAAAACAAATCAAATGCATATTTCAAATGTATCGTCTAGGAACAATTATAAACCTCATGTATGGTTATTAAAATCTAGTAAATATGGGGAAAATAGATTACTAAAGTTACCATGAAATATAAATATTTTAAATGTTTTTAAGTTATAAAGATATTAAACTTTTCAATTTCCATGAATTAATCTATTGACAAATAAAAACTATTGACAATTGAAGGCAATTTTGGCTGACCGACAAATATAAAACCAAAATGGCCGACATAAACCTCTTAGGTTGACTAAGCAGACTCCTCCAAAAAGTACTAGTAAAATCTGAAGTTACATTATTTGGGTTATAATGTTTAAAATCAACGAAACCACTTAAACATATGGTCAAAGAAAAAATCTCAATGACTCTTTAGAAATTTATACAGAAAGACTAAAAGACGGAATCACCTAATACATGTACATTAAACTGATTGGTTGAAAAATTGATAATCATGTAAGTGTGAGAGTAAAAGAAAAGTGTTATGACAATTAATAAATGATTTGATGAAAAAAGTTCATGATGAATATGTAGATGAAAATATTAAAAATTTATTTTAGAAAACTACTAGTAAGTAGAATTTTTTTATCATTGCTTAACAAATTTATATAGTGAACAATATTTTGAAAATTTCCCATTTCAAAACTTAAATATGTTGCATAAATCATAAAATTGAAAATTATTGAATTTTTTCAATTGTAGAAAAAAATCAGGAAAAAGGCATTTTCAACTGCCACATAATAAACAGGGTATATACAATTTTTGACTTTAAAGTCACACGTGTGTAATTTGACCAACCTTTACTATAACTACAGGACCGACACCTCTTCTTACGAGGATCACGAACGCTTTCCCGCCGTGTTTCTTCAGGAATACATCATCAAATATTATTATTATTCAAACAAAGGGGGATAAATCTGATTATCATAATAACTACAAAACCCATATTTTTTCATTAAGAATCATCAAAACGTCTTCATGAATATGTCACCAACTGTAATTATCATTTAACCAAAGGGAGATAAATCTATGAACAAGGGAGATAAATCTATGAACAAGGGAGATAAATTTTACCATCATAATTTAAACTTTTCTATCCTCACTATCAAAAGAAATATTTTCATGCTTTTACCCAAATTAATATAGAAAACTAGCTTTGAGTTAAATTTACATAATATGTTAAACAAAAATAGATACATATATCATATCATAAAATATGAATAAGTTATTTATTAGCTTTTTTTTCAACATTCAGGAAAACTCAATATGCATGATGCACCAGAAAGTTTCTAGGGTATTTAACTTCATGCTATCACGTTATCAAACATATTAAAACTTTATATTGTTAGCTAGGGGAATAATTAAAAGAAAAACACAGCAACCACACAATGTACATCATGAACAAATGTACTCCACAATCTTACATTTAAAATCAAACAAAAGAGGTAGTCTAAGTAATGCTCCTTGACAAACACCAACACCTCTGGATTTTTTTTTTTTTTTTTAGACTGTTATAATTTTTTCAGGTTTGGACTCTCTACTAGGTATCAGAAATATAGATGCATGAATTTGAAAGATGGTTTGGGCTTTGTGGTTTCGGAGAGTGTGGTAATGTATTTAAGCTCAAGGTTAAAAGCTAATGAAATAAATCATCAAGAAAGTCAATTTTTTCACATATTTTAACTAAAAGTCAAATTCAAGAAACAGTTTTAATAACAGCATTACCAGAAACCAAAATAAAAAATACATAAGTACAGGCCTACAGGACAGTTCAACTGAGATTTGAGTAGCTCAGTTTACTGGTTGGTCGTAATGTTGTTTAGCATTGCATCAGCAATTTTTCAGCTACATGTATTTCCAACATCAACAAGATAATTATTTAAGGATTCATCTCAGAACATTTCTTGCCAGGCAAAAAAAGCTGTTATCTCAAATTTTAAAGTCTTATGCATGACCTAGCTTAGGTTCAAACTCATGACCTTCAAACTTTTGAGGTGAGTGCTGAGTAGCTGAGTTGAGTTAATGCTTAATGCCCATGTCGAGTGAAAGAAAAAACTGCAAGGGATATATTTAGTATAAGAAGTACTGGTATTTTATCTTTCCATACAAACAAACACACATCATTTGTTGAATTCTAACTTAAAACTCAAAGTGTGTTCAGAACTTCTACTTTCAGATTTTTAGAAGACACATCAAACCAACTAAGAAGCATGAGCGTTGCAAAACATTAAAAACTTAAAATTTCAGTTTTACAATATTGTCACTTTGCTGTTTGCCACACGCAAAAAATATAACCAAGTGAAAGAACACTAGGAAACGGAGAGCATAAAAGCTGCCAGTGGAAGAGAACAGCGTAATTCCACACACACACACAAGCTCACACACACACACACACACACACACACACACACACACACACTTATTTAGTTTAATGGCCATCAAAACAATATTGTTGATAAGCATGAAGACGCTGTATTCACACTTATCTTACATTTATTTGACATCTCACAGTTTCATGTTCTTTTCTCATTTTCAAGTTTAATTTCACATTACCATTCCAGAGCACCCAGTCTCACTTCCCTGGTGAAAGTTTACAGGTTTAACTGATTTAGCCAGTTTACAAGATTTTTAATTTGCTTTTACGATTGTGATTTGGACATTGGACAGGAATTTTGTGTTTGATTGTCTAACCACGAAAAAAAACTTTAACCAAAAACTTAACATGGACAAACAATGGACACCAACATTTTCATGTCTAATACTAGAGAAATCAATTTGGACAAACAACAGACATCACTGATGTCGAGTTAAAAACTGGAGAATATGATATAAGTGGCTTTGAAGTTAGTAACGGCAGATATGTAAACATACCTGTATGATCTATTGTGAATGCTTGTGAAGACAGATTTTCCAGTGATCCTTCATCCGATATTGTTCCGTCTTTGGCTTTGATGAACATGGATTTTGGACGTGGTTTTGAAGGTTTTTCTTTCCGTTTTGGAATGTCATCTTCAGCTGCCCGTTTCTTTTCCTGGTACTGTTTAAAAATCATTTCTCTTCTGGTTTTCTCTTCAGCTTTTCTTCTTTCCTCCTCTTCCTTTTTAATCCTTTACAATGAAACAAATTTAAAGGCTAATAGATGTATCAAGATAAATGAACCTGATTGGTTTCAAGGTATCCCCTTTAGAATATTCCAGAGACCATAAAATGCCTGGCCCAAGTTTCACAATCATCACTCAACTGAGTGTACACACCCAACTCAAATTTGGGAATATTTCAATGTCATTTTTTAAGACATCACACTATTAAATTAAATAACTAATGTTATATATAAATTGTTTGATATAAGTTTGTTAAACAAAACCAAAACACTGCCTAATAAAACTTAAAATTTTTAAAATATGGATGAGAGAAAAATGGGAATATTTGAGTTGAGTGTACACTCAGCTGGGTGAATTATTGTGAAACTGAGGCCCGATATATACTGTAAAACAGGAAATTTCTTTTGCTATTTCTGCACAAATTTGCAAGTGTAATAGGTCACAAAAATAAAATTTTCAGAAATAATTTTTTTATATAATCCTTTGGCATTTGCAGTAACCATCATAAAAAGACAGAACAAATTTAAAGGTTTATATAAGACAAATAACATAGAGTGGTTTCAAGGTATACCCTTTTGGTAAAATACACAGCAAGAAAATGAGGTGTAGGCTGTCCCAAGATGTCTTGGAAAGAGCTAAAGGAGAGATTGTAGAGAGAGGACGCTCTCAATTTTCAACCCTCGTGGTTGTAAGCAATGGAGAATTGGAGTGAAATCTGCTGTGTGTGCAGTTAGCCAGTTATCTGGTAGGGAGCCTATAACTGAAGACAGTGCTTCTGAACCTGCACGTTAATCAAAAGAAACTGATGATGATGAAGAAAATGCCTGAAATTTATGATAAGCAGGTAATTTATGTGTTATATTTGCATTATTTGCAGCGATCATCATCCAAAAATGTGAAAAGTATAAGTATGCAATAATACTAAATTTATACAGTAGAACTTCCATGGCTCGAAGTCCAAGGGACTTCGACTAAATATTCGAGCCATCGGGGGGTTCGAGCGATCGAACATAGAGATATGATTGGAGGTTCACGTTCTTATGTTTACCAACCCATAAAGAATCTTTAAAATTGTTTTACATGTAAATAAACTAAAAGGTAAAATTATGAAAAGTCCGAATTAATAATCCATTATTTATCACGAAATATTTAAAAAAAAAAAAATAATAAAAAAAAAATAACATGTACCATTTAAAATACAAAATTCATTTCAAATTACATGTTGATCTGCAATCGGCCGTATGATGTTATACATAGCTACGGGGTTAGAATATGGCACTTTATTTTAATTTCAACAGGTGATGATACAAAATAAACTTACTTTATTCTTTGTTGCACATGTAATACTTTAAAGAAAAACAATACAAAACACAACCATTACCGGCCATTTTAATCATGGGAAATAACAATAATACAAATTACTATACATATTCCAAGGGCATGTAAATTACAGAATCCTAATTTGCAATTATGGGGCACGAGCCACTGAGGTGTTTTAAAAATAGCAATCAAACACTTCAGCGTGTCATAATCGGATTAAGAGATTAAAGAACTGAGCGTATCGACATTCTCTTAGTTAATTAATAATTAATTGATTAATTTTAGGTAACTGTCTAGATTAAACATTTCGTTCCACTCTATTACTTTTGATGAAATCTGTAATATGGCTTCAGCTTGTGTTTTGTTTACAATGACTAGGACCACATGTCCTTCTGGCAAAAACTGTATTCGAGCGAAAGAAGTTGAATTTTGACTAACTTTATACTTTTGAAAAATATTTATTGTTCGAGCGAGCAGGGGTATTCTAGTCAACGAATTTCGAGCCATCGAGGTTTATTTACATAGGATATAATAGGAAATTGGTCGGGACCAACAGATGACCTCCAGTTATCCGGGGTATTCAACTACGTTCGAGCGATCAAAGTTTTACTGTAATTCTTGCAAAAATTTAATGAAGCAAATTTTTCGATTTACAGTACTGAGTATGGGTCAATAAAATATATTCTAGTCTACAAGTATGGTATCTTTGATTCGAAATTTAAAACTCATCATTTTGACATACATGCAAACAAAACATTATTTCTATCCCAATTTATTACTTTTTTCACAATAATCTATCATTCTTTTGGACAACAAAAAATTTTTTTTCTTTAGACTTTATGTTTTTACAAAATAAATCTTTTACATACATTCCTCAGCAAGCCTCGGGTTTTACTGCATTGAGTGATCCCTCAGGTGGAATGGCCCTATCTATCATCGACACATGTGAAGGAATCTTATATTCCACAATAATTTATCACCAATTTTTTACATCAAAATAAAAATCTTCTTTAGACTATATGATTTTACAAGATAAAACTTATTCTTACATTTCTCTTTCTTTACGTCGCTGCATCTCAATTTCTTTATATTGTCTTTTCCGTTCTTGTTCCTCTCTCCTTTTCATCTGTAACTGTGCTAATTTCTCTTTCTTTCTATACATTTCATCTTCTGCTGTCTATATATAGAGCAAAAGTGATATGAAAAAACTATACGGGTAGAACTGGATTTATAAAATCAAAAATTTACTCACAAGTCCAAGATAATTCAGTTGTATACTAACTAATAAAAGTTGCGGGGGGAGGCTCTGTTGGTTCATGTTCTTTGTCTTGGTTGCCAAGTGAACTAAAGCCCCTGCTTATAAATCACAGTGTATCTCACTGCCTAGGTTTGAATCTAATTTGGCCAGATCCTAGTGTAAGAAAGTTTTGCCAAAGGTCGGTTTTCTCCACCAACTCAGGTTTTGCTAAACCATCCCAGAATTAACTGTGTGAAAAAAATAAAAGAACCCTGATTTGGGCGAAAAACATCATTACTCTACTTAAGCTGTTGATTTGATCCCAGTAAGCATGTGGAGGGTTGATTTATTTATTTATTTATTTATTTATCTATCTATTTTTATTTATTAATTTATTTTTTTGAAAGTAGGTTGTTACTGTAACATACTGTATGATACAAAAGCATTATATATTTTTTGCAGGGGGTACAACTGAATATTAATATAACATGCTTCTCTTAAAAATAAATATAGCATATAAAATATTTCTTTGCAGGGGGGTATAACTGATTAATTCGCGTGTAAAATGTAATGGCCCTGGATGCCACTACAAAGTCTCCCAAATGAAGCAATAAGATTTTTGACTTACAATATCCTTATTCCAAACTGAAAATAGTTTTTAGATTGACAAATTTTAAGGATTACCTTACTACCAAGTATCATCAGTAAAAACTGTAATTGTTTATTAAACATTTGGGGAAATAAACTCTGATAAATATAGGTCTTGCTTATTTAAAACACGTTATCATTTGAAAAGGACTTTTGTATCATGTACCTTTCAAATTCCAACATTATCTGTCAAGTATTGAGGGAGAAATAACTGTTTAATAAAAATATGTTTTTGGAGGGGGCATAAGACTCTAATAAGTACCTCTTGTTGCCATTTTGAAAATATGAATAGCAAAAGGCATCCTGTCACCCACTTCTTATTACTCCGGTGAAGTTTCAAAAGAATAGGATGAGAAATCTCTGAAAAAAGCTCCGAAGAACAAGTGTTGAAGCAAAAAAAGAAGAATCCCAGCAATACCAAAATGTTATCCAAACTTTGTTTAGGGGACATAAATATCCTATGTTTCTCTTTTTGAATAAATATATACATGTAGTATATTATGTAGGTAAACAGAAAATCCAACACTGGTACTTAAAATATTTAAAACACTTTCTTAAACAAACAGAGATTTACAGATCACAGTGTCTTGCATTGCCAAGGTTCAAATCCAACTCTGAAGATCTAAGCATATGACAGTTGGTCTATTCGATTTCCCAAGGTCAATATTTTTTCCAGACACTCAGGTTTTCTCAACCAACTTAGATCAAACTGCCAAAATGCAGGTGAAAGAATCTTGACTTAAATGTAAAATACCATCCCTTTACTTAACTCCATGCTACAAGAATAGTCTTTTTTTTAATGAATATTAAGTCATAGAATGGGACTGATTTCAGAAATATAAGAGACTTACTGGTTCATCTCCAATAACAAAACCAATGCCAGATGTATTTTGCGATAAAGAATGGTCATCAGCATTCGATAAATTTGATACATCTGTGGTCTGCTCCAACATAGAATCCGTTTTTGATGTTGTATCTTCATGACTTAATGTATCATTAGATAAAACACTATTAGATTCCAACTTTTGTTGTGATTTTAAACGTGCGTCACTACGTACTTCCGAGCTGGACAGATTAGGTTTCACTTTTTTATTACTTGAATCATCACCAAAAGAAACAAAGAAACCATTTTGGTTCTTTGTTTCATCGCTGTCTCCATGTAATTGTTTAATCCTTTCACTTTCACTTTGTTGTGTAGTTACAATAGCAGGTTCGTTCTGCGGAATACGTGAGACCGTTTCCGAATATGGCTGATGAACAGATGTTGGATGATAAATCTGGGCACCTGAATGTCCTGTAGCTATGGACACATTCGGATGATGTGAATGAGAAGAAGGTACTGTATAGGTGTTAGTTGCTGGTGAATATGGCTGATAGGGTACTGTCGCAGCATACGGAGACGAGGTAATCGGAGACAACTGTGGTGGTATCACATGATGAGGGTAAGGTGGAGACTGAGTATATCCATGGGGCAAGTTTTGTGGTGTATAGGGTGATTGGTGAGCATAGGTAGGAGGAATCGGATGTCCCGGCGCATAACCTGGATACTGAACTGTGGCAGGAGATACTGGAATAAACTGATTTTGACAGGTTAAAATTGGTCCCGGCTGGCCTTGTATTACAACAGGTTGTTGTGGTATAAAAGGCTGAGGCGGTGGCATTGTCGGGGATGAGTACTGGTCCCCAGTTCCCATCCCGAGCACAATACGTTCAGGTGTAGGCACTTGCATATCACCCATAATTCTACTTTGCGCCATTGTTTGTTCTTTAGAATCACTTATATCTTTTTTAGGAGTGTCAACTATTTTTAAATGTTCTTTTTGTAAAGAAAGTTTCATGATTTCACCCTGTAAATCCGTCAGACTCTGATTAAGTTTATCTAATGAGGTGTTATAATCTGACTCGGTTTCTTTGTGGTCTTGTGAAACATGTCGAACAGATTCCTGAATTTTTTGTTTAGGCGATTGTGCTCTTGGTATATTGTCTGTCTTTAAAGGCTTTTGTGTTGTTTCTCTTTGTTGCAAATCTTGAGGAATTTGTTTGGGGACTGTAAATTCTGGCTGACTAGTTACATGTTCTCTGGATATTGGTGTCTTGTCCCTCACATTTTCTCTATCATATGACATTTGTTCTTCATGAACAGCTGGCGCTTTGTCTCTCATGTTATCAATATTGGATGACATTTGTTCCTGTTGATCTATTGAACTTCCCGGTTCCTCTTGAAACCATTTCTTTCGCACATTTTCAATAGTTTGTTGAATACCTTCACGAGAAAATGCTCGCTGAGGAGTAGAAGTTAAATTATTAGATGACATGTCAGTTTGTAAAGAACTAGGTCTTTCAACATCACCCCCTGAACTTGCATCTTGTGATTCGTTCACTTGTTCTGAAATACCACCCGTACCTGTTGGTGATGCCTCATCATCTTTTGTTTTTGATACAACATGAAGAAATGCTGTTTTACCTAACCTTTGTCTCATTTTTTGTTGCTGTAATTCCATTGTTTGTTTTTTACGCTCTATTAATTTTCTTTTTTCTTCTAGTTTTAATCGTATTTGCGACATCTCCATTCCGGAAGCCTGTTTGTCATCACCGTTTTCCATTCTGTCTGACTCGGCTTGTTTTTGACTACTCGTCTGCTGCCATGTCGTCTGATTTGGTAAAGCAGCAAAACTCGTCTTTTTCTCGGGTTTGTTTTTCTCCGATTTATCTTTTATCGAGGATTTCCTTTGATCTTTATTAGATGCCTCCTGCCCATGTTGCATGTAAACATAACCAGAATTATCAACTTTACCTATAGTCTGTTTCAATCTTTTAATTTCAGCAAAATTAGTTGTTAAAGGTTTACTTTTACTTGGTGATTTTTGTATGATTTTTGGAACAGGTTTCGGCACAGTAAATAAGTCTTTATTTTGAGAAAATAAAGTTTTTATATTTTCAGATTCTCTAGTTTTATGATCTCTATGAATTTTTTGCGATTCATGATCAGAGAAATCCCCTGAACTGCGGCTACTTGCAACACTTCCTTCTCGGGACCCTCTACGCTGGTGTGTCAATATTTCCGTACTATCAACAACAGGAATCCCAGCTGCCCTTGCACTCTCAGATGTATAAGCATGATCAGTAACAGTATAGCTAGCTTTAATTTCTTTATCTGTGTCAACACTTTTTTCAGACCCTGAATGACTCCGAACTGAAGCTACATCTTTACTAGGATCACCAACCATCACAAAACCAACATACCCTTTACTGTATTGCCTCGGAGAACTTATAGCATCCCGCGCAGAGAGCTGATCATCAGGTAATGGCGTAACAACATCCGATATAGACCCACTTTCATCACTAATATCAGTAACTTGACTAGAGGAAAGACTACTTTTAGTTTTGGGCGGTGATCTCATTTTCCGTCTCTCTGAAGTATCTCCCCTTTCTTCCTCTTTGCTATGATTATTGATTTTTTCTTTGGCGGTTTTTAACCGAGCTGGTAATAGTGGCTCCATTTTAGGAAGGAAATCTTCAGGTTTTACCTCAACTTTATCAGGCTGATCATTACAAACATAAGTTCTCGAAGAATTAGCACCTGATGTCACACTTTCTAATTCCAGATAATCAGGATGACCTGGAGTTATAACTGTTTTGTGTTGTCTAGAATCTGCCATACCAAACGTCGGAGTAGGGGATGGAGTGGAATCACTCGGACCACTGAGGTCTAATCCTTCTATCCGATCATCAGAAAAACTATCCTCTAACTGAGAATCTATACTGACATTTGCTAACAGGTTCTGTGATGTATTGTAATCTGTGGCTGCTAAATGTTCTTGAGATCTAAAAAAAAAATAGTTTATACATAAAGTAAAACCTGCTAATGTAACCACCTCTATATAACATAAAGGGGGTCTTGGTGGCCAAGCGGTCTTAGGCATGTTTTTACAGATCACAGAGTTTGTTTGGATTATTAACAAAAGTATGAGTGAAATCTCCCATGAGTATAGATTCCAATTTTAGCAGAATACAATGGAAATTTATGGGTAAATAACATATGCATTTCTTGAATATTGATACAAGTAACTATAGATTTCCTAAAAAATATGTAAGCATTTCTTGCATATGATTACTACACATTCCCAATGTCAGCTAGAGTAAGATGAAAAATATAACAGTAAAATACATGCATTCATTTCATAAATATAAATATTATGCAGGGCTTCGATTATTCACTCATCCTCACAAGTGAAATTTGTACTTGGACGAGTGATATTGTTACTACTAATCGTCACGGTGCCGAGTTGAATTTATCAGACATATATATCAAGGGGCTTGTTGCAATTAATAAACAACAGATAATATAGTGTTTGTCGGGAAAATCTTGTATAATGAGGTAAATTGTAACGAGCCTCTTTCATGACATCGGTTGTTCTGTTAAAAGCATCAAACAACAAAATCATTTAAACGTTTGCATCACATGCACAAACTTATTGTTTCGCATTCAAATTTACTTAGTGTAACGTAAAATCGAACCGATGTTCCGAGTATTTATATACTTGTCGGTCTGTTAAGTATGTCAAATAAAAGTAAACAAACTGTTTTGTATGACTTTCTAAAGACAAGGATGAAACAGCTGATAAAGAAGTTTTCAAAGACACTTATTAGACTACGGCTGATCCTGATGACAAACCAGTTGCAGGTGGAAGCATTTCTAAACCTGCCACTTCAAAACGAAAGTTACTGGTTATTGAAAGTAGAAAATCCGAAGTTCGTGAAAAGCCCAAGAAGAAAGTCAGAAAATATTATTTATTGGTACAAGCTCTGGCAGTACTTAAGAAAGTCTCGTTTTTCATGTAGTGACTGTGCTGAGTTAAATTTCCAAGTGACAAGTGGTTTTCTTCTTTAACTAGGCACTGTGCTGAGTGGCATTTTAAATTCTATCCAAAGCCTGATTATGGATACTCATTTTGTCTATAATACTGTGAAATCTTCATGGATTAAAATTAGTTGTTTTGTAATATAAATCACTAAGCTAGTTATAATCTACTGTACCCCACCCTGCCCTGCCCTGCCCTGCCCCGCCTCCCCCCACCCATCCCTACCCCTCTTATCTACCTTATATGTATTTTATTGCTGTCCTCCCATGCTAATACTGATTGTTTAATGACTTCACGTTCCTGTGGAGATGTTAATGATTGTGCACGCCTGGGATTTCTTCTATATTTCTGTGACCCTACAAAACAAAACATTACATGAAGTACAACATGTCTTAAAGGTTACCTATATAAAAAGGTCACCTGTCTAAAAAGGCTACTTTTATAACTTCCCTTGAGTGGCTTTTATAGACAGGATTGGATTGGATAAACTATGTTTTAAGCCCCAGCCAAGATTCTTTCACTTATTTCGAGGTGGTAAGTTCTGGGATGGTGGAGGAAACAAATTCTATTATATTATTCTATTATACAAATAAATAAGTATTAACCACTTATCAACAGACCATGTTTAAATTCAACGATGTTAGCAACCTCCCTCCCCCCCCCCCCCTTTGAACACCAAAGGTTTTTTAAGTAAACGCCTTATATTAATGTTTTGCTCCACAACACGGTTGATTACGAAATGTTATTTCTCACAACGGTATTTTTTTCACTCGAGGCTGGCAAGCATGGGATGGTTGAGGAAACCGGAGTGCCCAGAGAAAACCACCAACCTTTGGCAAGCGAACTGACAAACTTTCCCACACTTGGATCTGTCCCGCGTGGGATTCGAACCTAGGCAGTGAGAGGCACTGTGATCCGTAAGCGCGTGCTTTAGACACTGAAATTACGTCAATACTTGAATGGTAGAGGAAACTGGAGTACCAACCTTTGACTGATAATTTTTTCAATCCTTGATCTACTGTAGATTGTTAGGAAATCTTAGTGGTCTTAGATAGCACCAAGGTTCCAAAAACACATATAAACTACAATGAAACCTTACCATAAAATGTTTTGTTAACTATGCCAGCTTGCTTGTAACCACACAGTTTTGAAGTTCTAAAGTCTAGTTCCTTTAAGACTAAGCCTACCCATAGTTAAACCTTGTAATAATGCTCTTCAATAGTCTTGTCACTTTTCACTTCAACTTTTCAAAGTTCCTACCTGTATTCCTTTTAAGTTTTTCTTTTTAAGTCTCCCTTGATTTATCACAAAACCCTCTTTTTAATGCTAAAATATGACTAAACAAAAGGCCACAAGGAATAGAGGTTTTTAAAAGTACAGTTTGAAACAATATATATATATATATATAAAATGATATACAAGTTTCTATATTTTCTAACACTACTTTTTATAAACAAGTGTACCTGTTTCTGTATCTGGGCTATCAACAGACTGTTGTTGTCGTTTGTGTAATAACGGCTGTCTAGGGGGTATAAAGTGTGATGTCTGGCTCAGTCTCTGGTCGTCCATTATATGTTTATGAAAACTCCTTTTTGTAGCATTACTAATCGGCACTTGTGGTATCCCTGTGTGGCTAGAGGAACGGGGAGGCAGAGCAGAATGTTCTATAGCTGAAATAAATAAACAAATGAATGAATGAATGAATGAATGAATAAATGAATAAAAAAATAAATAAATAAATAAATAAATAAATAAATAAATAAAATAAATAAATAAAAATAAAAACCTGTTTTATAAACTTAAGCTAAATCTGACTGAACAATTAGCAGGGCTGTCATGCCCCTTTTTGTAGAGAATCTGATGCCATTGGTATTGGGGAAAAGGTATTGTTTTATGCAATTTTGGGAGAAATCTAATGACAAAATAGAAATGTTACAATTTGTACCTAATTTGGTTAATTTCAACTAAACATTTGAGGAAAATGTATGTGTTGTAAGTAACTGAAACTGAGAGTGTTTGTGAATCATTGCCTATGGTCCACATTTAAGATCTGATGGTTAAATGTAATGTTCAACAATGACCTCAGAGATGTCAGGACAGAAAGATATTGCTGTGGAGATAGCGAGAAGGAAGTGGAGATGGGTCTGATATGTGCTCTGGAAAGACTAGCACAATACTACCAGACAAGAACATATTCTGGGCAGCAAATGGCAAAAGGAAAAGGGGCAGGCCAAAAATAACATGGCTAAGAACAAAAGAAAGAAAGCTGAAAAAATAGGAAGACACTGGAAACAAAAGCAAAATATTGGACTGGGTGGAGGGACTGTGTGGCTGCCTTATGTGCCACCTGGCATGAAAGGACTAATTACTAAGTAAGTATGTTTTGTACCTTGGAATATGAGGCAATTTTAGGGGTCAAAAATCAAGAACAACAAAATAAAATAGTAACAACATAAATGAGATTTCCCTGTATACTTACAAGTTTCCTCTTCCTTTCTTTGAGCGTCTAACACACAATCAGCCTTCTTTAACTCAAACCAATAAAATAATTCTGATATCATAACATAAATATTTTGTTTTAAGTCATTATGGGTGTATAATAAATCCTCGTAACTCAGATGAAAACATTTAACTGGAATGTGTTTGTTGCAGAACGAGCGTACTAGACGCAGATTGTGTAGAGAATCGGCTATTCCTATATTGGCTTTCAAACATATATCTGAAATGATAAAACAGAAAAGACAATGTTTATATACATGTAACTTATTAAAGCTGCATAAAGTTTACCCATTATTGAAAAATTTTTTTTTCATGATCTGTGATATTCATTATTAGAATTTTTTAGAATTATCTAAATTTCACTCTCATTAGCCCATAATAAATGCAAATCATAAAAACTTGGGGCAACTGGATAATATGTTATTTATGAGGTTGGAGCATATTGATAATAGTAATTGTATGCATTAACTGAAATCTCAAAAATATTGGCTATTACACAGGATGGACATTTTCATTAATCAACTGGCCGAGCTAACAAGGCTGTTCAAAAGTTAACACATACAATTGCTATTTTCAAATTAAGAACAAATTAAGTAAAAACCCCAAGTCCAGAATAAATGCATTTAATTTAAATAACATTTTTGATAACACCTCATTATGCCCACACAGCTTTCAACAACCAGATCGTGATGACAGTGTGCTCATAATAGTCAATTACTAGAATCATATACCCCTTCCCCTAACATCTCCATTTGACCTTGAGATTTTAACCTTTGACCTACAATCCTTAACCTGGTAAGTGTCACAACATCTTATGCTGGTTTACATTTGTGTCAATATTTATCAAAATCTGTCCATAGATGTGAAAGTTATGTAGCTAACACAATTATACATGGAAAGACAGACAGATAGACAGAGAGAGAGAGGGGGGGGGGAGAGAGATGTTGAATCCCATATATACCTTTAAACTAAGTTTGTGGGGGTATAAGACTAGTACTCACCATCAATTTTTAATATGTGTGAACAATAAAAGTGAACTAATACAGCCAAAGCACAACCATCACCAATGTCCTTGATAATGTCGTCTATAACAGGAATGTCAAGGTTATCTCTTGGTGTGTTTCTACTAACAATTCGCACCTATTATAATAAAACAAATAACTCATTTGACAATTGTATTAATTAATTAATTAATTAATTAATGTAATCATTTACACGTTTATTTATAATGCCTATTTTGAACTCTAGAACATGATTAATTTTTTTAAAAATCTAGTATTTTACACACATTATAAATATCATACATATGCATGATAATCAAATTCAGCTTTGATTACCAATCTGTATCCAGGTTCAAAGGTCAAACAACACTATTTAAATGTGCTGAAACATAATTTTATAACACAATGGAAAGCTGATTTTTTAGCAGAGTCTAGGACAAATTTGTGCCCATAGAAAATAAAACCATCCACAGAATAGCAAAACTTTCCAGGTGAAATCATAAATCTTTATTTATCAATGCAGGCAAAATGGACATGGGGAATTTTGACTGTTGGGTAAGTGGGAAGACACACCACTTTGCCATGTGTTTATTAAGATAGGTTTTAATAAGCTTGAATTTTTTAATGTTTAAAGATTGTACTTTTTCTCACCATATTGCTTATTTCACGTGGTCATGATTTGACAATTTGAAAAAAAAATGGATAAGAGTCATTGGGACAATAAAGATCTGAGGTGAATGGAAAAAACAGATCTGACTGTATAACATTTATTGCCTAAGTTACAATGCCAAAAGTTTACTGAACATATAACCATCTAATGAATTGCAATTTGTGGGGCTAGAAATTAGCTAACCTTTTGTTGTGTTTCTCCTTCTATAAGCTGACTTGATTTTAAAATTCTGTGTTGTACTGTAGCACTGACTTTATTGATCCAAAACATAAGAGTATCATCCATGTTAGAAGGTAACTCACTGGAAGCATTAAAGGAGGCAAATCTCCTACAACAAAAGAGAAATATGAAACGTGACGTCCTCAAAATCATAAGACTATTAACATACAAAGGGAGGTAACTCACTGGAAGCATTAAAGGAGGCAAATCTTCTACAACAAAATGGAAATATGAAATGTGACGTCCTCAAAATCATAAGACTATTAACATACAAAGGGAGGTAACTCACTGGAAGCATTAAAGGAGGCAAATCTTCTACAACAAAATAGAAATATGAAATGTGACGTCCTCAAAATCATAAGACTATTAACATACAAAGGGAGGTAACTCACTGGAAGCATTAAAGGAGGCAAATCTCCTACAACAAAAGAGAAATATGAAATGTGGAGTCCTTCAAAGTCATAAGACCAATAACATACAAAGGGAGGTAACTCACTGGAAGCATTAAATGAGGTAAATCTCCTACAACAAAAGAGAAATTATATGAAATGTAATTAGGCTATTTGTTTAAAGGGTGGTAACTCAGCTTAAAGTTTAACAAGCTTTATTTAAAACAAATATGTTTGTAAAAACATTAAATGTCATGTAGTATATATATATATAGACAAAAGGGTCTGTTAGCAACATTGTCAAGACCTTAGAAACATAGGCTTTATAAGCATCTTTTGGTTAAAATTTGAAGCAAAGAGAATTTAGAACACTTGTTTTAGCATACAGATGGTATTTATTCAAAACAGAAGTGTTACTATAGTAATTATTATAACAATCAATATAAGTGTGAAGACAAACAATTCTACAGTATTTTTTGAGTAAGGTAAGTTGCTCAGGCCCCTGTTTCACAATTATTCACTCAATTGAGCGCACACTCAACTCAAATTCAGGAATATTTCACTGTCAGTTTTTAAGAAGTCACACAGTTAAACTGAATATATAATGTTATATTTAATTTGTTTAGTGTAGGTTTGTTGAACAAAAACAAAACACTTTCTCATAGAACTTAAAATTTTTTAAAATATTGATGAGAGAAAAATGAGAATATATGATTTGAGTGTACACTCAATTGAGTGAATGATTGTGAAACTGCTGGGAGCCAAAGGAGTGAGTGGGGGGGGATATCATGTCTGAATTGTCTGTGACATTCCCTTACAGATCACAGTGCTTGTCACTGGTTTGAATCCCCCTTTGGCTGATCTTAGTGTGAGAAACTTTGTCAGTTCACTTGCCCAAGGTCAGTAGTTTTCTTTGTGCATTCAGGTTTTCTCCACCATCCCAGAATAGACCACCTTGATATAAGTGAAGGAATCTTGACTGGTTCATAAAACAAAATTACTCCACTCCACTCATAGGAGAAAGAAAGAAAATCAAACATGGTATTTAATATACATACTTAAAAAACTTTGAAGAAAAGAAAAGTTTGAAGAGATATCATAAACATACTTATCAAACACATACAGGCCCAAGTTTCACAATCATTTCTTAACTAAGATTTTCCTTGACTTAAATCTGACAATTTGAAATCTTGGTAATTTTATTACTTTTTCAGATATTCAGTAATTTATAGTGCCATTGATTACTTCAAGCTTACAAAATCTATATTTAGTTTTGTAAAAAATGTTTATTTATAGATTAAAAAGAGATTTCTGATTTTTGCTCAATTTTAGTTGAAGTTACATTATTTATTAAACTTACCTTACTGCTTGTACAACATTTTCAATACTCATTATTTCACTGCAGTAAGCCATCATAAGGGCATCTATCAAAGCTAAATGTGCATTCTGTAAAACATAAAATTCGAAAAGACAAGATTAATGTCCATTCCAGAATACAAAGGTTTATTCAGGCCATCTTGAATTATTTCTGTGTTGCATGTCTTTGTCAATTTTGAAAATCTACCTTCAAGACTTCAACACACTTACAAATTTACATCAGCCTAAGGATGTAAAACACAAAAACAACAACAGAGGGTCTCATTTAATTAATGCAAAGTTCAGAATATATAACTCAGTCACTAGATTTCTTAACCAATTTAGAACTAGATGACAAGTATACATGTGTTAGCATGCACACTGCTTAACCAAACATGTAGTAAAAGATGATGTATTACATCAGGAATACGGAGTCTGTAAGATACAAACAATGACCCAGCAAAAAGATGAAAGTTCAAAACATTGTGTTTTTAGGAATGTAAAGCCTAATTATATAATGCATAGTCTTTAATTGTCAGTCATTTATCAAATAATACTTCTGTAACAAATGTTCAAAACAAAACCATCAGAATACCTGAGACTATTCATCACAGGGACTTGAAAAGAAAATTTTGTCTTTCAAATCTAACAAAGATTCTTATAAGAATAATTTTACTGCGTCTTTATTATAAACTTAGTCACATCCTCTGCAAGCCCCCTAACTCGCTGCCCAGGGTTGCCCTCAGATGGACTCCCCAGGGAAAACGGAATAGAGGTCGGCCAAGGGAAGGATGGAGAACTATCCTCAAAGACCTTAAGAACAAAGGTCTAACCATGGAGACAGCACCGCTAGTAGCTGCAGACAGAACCAGGTGTAGATCTCTTGTAGCCACCTCAAACACCCAATGGCACAGAGAGGATTGAGTGAGTTAGTATGAACTAAGAAATAAATAAATTCAATGTACATTGGATATTTCAGTATATCTTAACAATGTAACAGGGCTGAACTAGTCATGGTGTTCATAGGTATAAAACAAAGGTTTACTGACAGACTTTCTGTACTGCCTCCAAATTTACAACAAAACTCGGGTTACAGCAAAGTTAACCATCTTTAATGAAAACACAAGGGGCATCGATTTATACATAATGATGTGGTGATCAATCCAGCCCTCAGTCTTGTACAAAACTTGACAGATGACGTAAGATGAATGACATCAACGACAATGATGGACTGATTACAAAGCTGATAACTATGAAGGTAAGAAGACTGTTCCAAGTCTTAGCAAAAAACACCAAAATATAAACTTCTGCAACACCGGACTTCAAACACAATCAAAGGAACCAAAAAACGTCAAACCAGCAACCGTGATCCAGATCCAGCACACTTTCTTTTCTGTATTTTTTAGCCTTGTGGTAAATTACTCACTTACCATCATGGGGGGCAGAGTTCCATCTAAGCTGTTGTGACACTTGATGAGGAAGTAGATTTTTTCAGTGTTTCCTCTCCCCACATCACCCCCCCCCCCCCTTGAAAAAACAATTTATATGTTCTACATGCAGAAACTTACCAACTGAAAAGGAGCTGTTTTCATCAACACAGTCTCTGTTACAGCATTTTTATCTGCCTCTGCTACATATATACCTTTTCTAGATAGTGCCTGTATGATTCTCCAATGACCTGTAAATATTTGTTTTATTTCTGTATAGATACACCAGTAAATTGGTCAGTAAAACACACACACACACACACACACACACACAAAAAAAACCTGTTAAAATTTTGCCTCTTTATCACAACTATCATCACTGTAACGTAAAGTTTTAGGCCAACTTTTTATAGGTCTCCCTCAGTCTACTGCCAAACCCTATTATAGCCAAAAGTTGGAATGAAGTGATGGTGTGTCAAGATTATTTTACTTTTATCCAGAGAGTCAGATCAGGAATGGTAAAGAAGACCAGAATGCCTGGAAAAAATCACCTCTATGGCAAGTGAACTGACAAACTTTCTCACACTTGGAAATACCCATATGGAATTCAAACCTCAGAGATGGGAGGGAATGTGATCCGTTTGCATGTGCTTTATACCACTCTGCTTCCTACCACAAAATTGGACTTAGATTTCACTGTATTTACTTCTGTTACTTTGCTAATAACACTACTTAGACAACATAATTTGACTGATTTATGTACGCTGTGCTTAGGTGCTTGTTAAGGTCAAACAGTTATGATGTAGGTCTATTAACACAAGGTCTACAAAGCAGCAGGCTGGGTTCAACCTTGGCCAATCACCCTGGGGAAATGATTTCAAATTACTGTGGTACTTTTAACAAATAGTAAGGGAGCATTTTGCATTGTAATCCAGTGACCAAACACCACAATATTAGACAAAACTGTTGCAATTTGTGACAAAAATCATCTTAAAAATCAAAATTAGCACAAGTGTTTACCCTATATTACAATGTGTATCACTGTATTATTGGTAATTGTTGACATACATAATGCATTTTTTTTGTTGGGACAGGATGGGTGGATAAGGCCTGGTTTTGTTTAGGACAGATGGGGTAGTTCAGTTGTGATCTTGTTGGGACAGGAAGGGTGGATAAGACCTGGTTTTGTTTAGGACAGATGGGTAGTTCAGTTGTGATCTTGTTGGGACAGGATGGGTGGATAAGACCTGGTTTTGTTTAGGACAGATGGGTAGTTCAGTTGTGATCTTGTTGGGACAGGATGGTGGTATGGTAGCAAGAATACTTGATGTTACTCTTGTCATACATTCAGATAGACTGGTATCCTCATACTTTTTATCTACTTTGCTTCACTTTACTGGAAACAGATTAAGCAGCAGCTGTTGAAACAGGATGGGTGGTTAAGACCTGGTTTTGTTTGGGACAGATGGGGTGGTTCAGTTATGATCTTGTTGGGAAAGGATGGGTGGTTACGACTTTGTTTTGTTTGGGACAGGGGCGGTGGTTCGGATTAAGCAGCAGTCTATTGACCTTTTAGTTACAGTGGTTGCGGAATTGGTTTAACTTTTAAGGTATTTACCTTGCCACTGTGAATGACTGTCACCAAACATGTTTGTACAAGCAAGACAATAAAGTTCACTCGTCACTAGTAGATTTGCTAGTCGTGGTTTCACATGCAGTGTTCCCTATAAAATAATAAAAAAATTATTAAATAATTTGGTTAAAAAAAAGTTTTTAAAAACTAAGAATCATGAAAATGTGACTAGGATGAAGACTTTGGTTGATCATGTGACATATATAGCCACCAATATGTCTTAGGCAAATCAAACAAGTACGAAAAAATGAATTTTCACAGATATTTGGTAATTTTGTGCTTTTTGTTCCCAAGGCATTCTTATAAACTGGCTACTAAATTTTTAAGTTGGCAAATTTTGTCTCCTACTATTCAAGAACAAAGTATCATTCTTGTTACAGTTTTATTTACAAGCTTATTGAAAGCTTACATGAGGAGGGTCATTTCAGAAATGATGTAAGATAGAACAAGTGGCAGAGTTACCAAATATTTACTTGTTTTACTTTCATGCATATTGTCTCCATTTTTACTTGTCTGGCAGTTATATGTACAAGTTGCAGCAGTCAAACTGCTGTAAATATTAAGCTAAGTATGATAATTACCAGTTTATGATAATCATATTTTCATATCAGCACTATGTAAAAATTTTTGAAAATTTATTTTTCACAAAAATGTTCAAAATGGTATGATTTCATCATTTTTAGGCCATTTCAGTTGAAATTAAAATTTTAGTGGAGGGTACAAAAAGACATCATTCCAAACATGATAAAGGGATCTCTCTCAATATGGTAAAGGGATGTAACGACCTAAGTTGGTCCAATATTAGCATACAGTAAGGCTATCGTGTCTCAAAGTAACAAATATCCAGATTTTCAAACTTTAAAATTTACCTCAGGTGTCTCATAAAATGGTGGATTAAATTCTGATGGTATATCCCCAGTATATGCTTTATGTAGTATCCATGACAATGAGGCTTTCAGTTTGGCCTGGAATAAAATATGTGAAAATCTAGTAATTTTCTTCTGTGACAATACGATGAAAACAATGAAAAAAATGAGTGTAATCATGTATATATTATAGTTATGTAACAGAAGGGAGGAAACTCATGAAAAAACACATCCTAATAGAGTGCCCCGGCTGAGGATAGAAACCTGGCCTTTCCGGTTGAAAATTGAGTGCTCTACCACAAGGCTAAAAGATTCGGACCAAACAGTCTGGTAGTTAATCACTCTATTATACCTAGGCTACTATATACAACACATCAACACCACAACTAGCTCAGTCCAGCTACACCACACCATAAAGTCTGGCAGTAAATCACTCTATCATACCTAGGCTACTATATACAACACATCAACACCACAACTAGCTCAGCCCCATTACACCGGACCAGAAAGTCTGGCAGTAAATCACTCTATTATACCTACAATATACAACACATCAACACCACAACTAGTTCAGCCCCGCAACTCCGAACCAGAAAGTCTGGCAGTAAATCACTCTATTATATCTACTATTAGTACTATATACAGTGTAACTTCCCAAAACCGACACCTCTGAATACCGACAACCTCCCTAAACCGACAATGTCTGCTCGGGACGGATTTATTCTTATATAAATCATGTAATAAAAACTTCCGAAAACCAACACCTCCGTATTCCGAACACTGACATAATTTGTCAGCCCAAATCGGCTTCTTTAACAGTAAATAAACTTCCGAATACCGACATTACCTTTGGAACAAATAATGTTTGAATTGTCACGAATGACTGCACGTGACGAGAACTCATCATTACCGCGGGCTATGTATAACACCTGTTTACCTACCGTTGATGTTTACTTAATACATTAACTTATTAATTATAAGATACATGTATCTGGATCGTATGTAATTTTAAAATAAACAAACGTATTTAAAACGTTTTATTAAAATGTGCTTTTATATTTAAAAAAAAGTCGGATGCCGAAAAGCTGCATGATGTTTTTAGATGCAAGGCAAAGGATTTTCTAAAAACAATACAGCCTTGAGCTTAAATAAATCACGTTCTATTTTCTTTTTTTTTTTCTTTTTCTTGTTTTTTTTTAAATCTGAATGATTGATATGGCCTCTTCTTCTCGGGCGAGGTCAAGGAAAAAAAGTGACACAAAAGTACTGTTAGCAGGGCCGATCATGGTAGACGATAAGAACTACGTATTACAACTACGATGACAATGTATGCACATTGTTTCATTGTTAAAATTGTTTAATATAAAAATAAAATATAAATACATTTAAAATATCACTTTACATGATGTAAGTGTTAAAAAACACGATCGAATGCACACACATGAATATACCATTATAATAGCCATATCCGGTAACTGACTAAATTCTGACCTGGTAACGAACTGGAACGAACTGGATTCGAATCCGTTTTTTTAAACTTCTGAAAACCGACACCTCTGTAAACCGACCAAATGACTGGTCCTGTGGAGTGTCGGTTTACGGAAGTTTCACTGTATACAACACATCAACACCAGGACTAGCTCAGCCCTGCTACAACGGACCAGAAAGTCTGGCAGTAAATCGCTCTATTATACCTACTATATACAACACATAAACACCACAACTAGTTCAGCCCCGCTACACCGGACCAGAAAGTCTGGCAGTAAATCACTCTATTATACCTACTATATACAACACATCAACACCAGGTCTAGCGCATGGATCAGCCCTGCTACACCGGACCAGAAAGTCTGGCAGTAAATCACTCTATTATATCTACTATTAGTACCATATATACAACACATCAACACAAGGACTAGCTTAGCCCTGCTACACCGGACCAGAAAGTCTGGCTGTAAATCACTCTATCATATCTACTATTAGTACTATATATATAACACATCAACACCAGGACTAGCTCATGGATCAGCCCTGCTACACTGGACCAGAAAGTCTGGCAGTAAATCACTCTATTATATCTACTATTAGTACCATATATACAACACATGAACACAAGGACTAGCTCAGCCCTGCTACACCGAACCAGAAAGTCTGGCAGTAAATCACTCTATTATATCTACTATTAGTACCATATAAACAACACATTAACACCATGACTAGCTCAGCCCTGCTACACCGGACCAGAAAGTCTGGCAGTAAATCACTCTATTATACCTACTATATACAACACATCAACACCACGACTAGCTCAGCCCTGCTACACCGGACCAGAAAGTCTGGCAGTAAATCACTCTATTATACCTAGGCTACTATATACAACACATCAACACCACGACTAGCTCAGCCCTGCTACACCGGACCAAAAAGTCTGGCTGTAAATCACTCTATTATACCTTCTATATACAACACATTAACACCATGACTAGCTCTGTCCCGCTACACCAGACCAGAAAGTCTGGCAGTAAATCACTCTATTATACCTACTATATACAACACATCAACACCAGGTCTAGCGCATGGATCAGCCCTGCTACACCGGACCAGAAAGTCTGGCAGTAAATCACACTATTATATCTACTATTAGTACCATATATACAACACATCAACACAAGGACTAGCTTAGCCCTGCTACACCGGACCAGAAAGTCTGGCAGTAAATCACTCTATTATACCTACTATATACAACACATTAACACCATGACTAGCTCAGCCCCGTTACACCGGACCAGAAAGTCTGGCAGTAAATCACTCTATTATATCTACTATTAGTACCATATATACAACACATCAACACAAGGACTAGCTTAGCCCTGCTACACCGGACCAGAAAGTCTGGCTGTAAATCACTCTATCATATCTACTATTAGTACTATATATATAACACATCAACACCAGGACTAGCTCATGGATCAGCCCTGCTACACTGGACCAGAAAGTTTGGCATTAAATCACTCTATCATATCTACTATTAGTACCATATATACAACACATCAACACAAGGACTAGCTCAGCCCTGCTACACCGAACCAGAAAGTCTGGCAGTAAATCACTCTATTATATCTACTATTAGTACTATATACAACACATCAACACAAGGACTAGCTCAGCCCTGCTACACCGGACCAGAAAGTCTGGCAGTAAATCACTCTATTATACCTACTATATACAACACATCAACACCACGACTAGCTCAGCCCTGCTACACCGGACCAGAAAGTCTGGCAGTAAATCACTCTATTATACCTAGGCTACTATATACAACACATCAACACCAAGACTAGCTCAGCCCTGCTACACCGGACCAGAAAGTCTGGCAGTAAATCACTCTATTATACCTACTAAATATACAACACATCAACACCAGGACTAGCTCAGCCCAGCTACACCGGACCAGAAAGTCTGGCAGTAAATCACTCTATTATACCTACTATATACAACACATTAACACCACGACTGGCTCAGCCCTGCTACACCGGACAAGAAAGTCTGGCAGTAAATCACTCTATTATACCTACTATATACAACACATTAACACCATGACCAGCTCAGCCCTGCTACACCAGACAAGAAAGTCTGGCAGTAAATCACTCTATTATACCTACTATATACAACACATTAACACCATGACTAGCTCAGCCCTGTTACACCAGACCAGAAAGTCTGGCAGTAAATCACTCTATTATACCTACTTAATATACAACACATTAACACCATGACTAGCTCAGCCCTGCTACACCGGACAAGAAAGTCTGACAGTAAATCACTCTATTATACCTACTATATACAACACATCAACACCAGGACTAGCTCAGCCCTGTTACACCGGACAAGAAAGTCCGACAGTAAATCCCTCTATTATACCTACTATATACAACACATTAACACCATGACTAGCTCAGCCCTGCTACACCGGACCAGAAAGTCTGGCAGTAAATCACTCTATTATACCTACTATATACAACACATCAACACCACGACTAGCTCAGCCCTGCTACACCGGACCAGAAAGTCTGACAGTAAATCACACTATTACACCTACTATATACAACACATCAACATCATGACTAGCTCAGCCCTGCTACACCGGACCAGAAAGTCTGGCAGTAAATCTCTCTATTATACCTACTATATACAACACATTAACATCATGACTAGCTCAGCCCTGCTACACCGAACCAGAAAGTCTGGCAGTAAATCACTCTATTATATCTACTATTAGTACTATATACAACACATCAACACAAGGACTAGCTCAGCCCTGCTACACCGGACCAGAAAGTCTGGCAGTAAATCACTCTATTATACCTACTATATACAACACATCAACACCACGACTAGCTCAGCCCTGCTACACCGGACCAGAAAGTCTGGCAGTAAATCACTCTATTATACCTAGGCTACTATATACAACACATCAACACCAAGACTAGCTCAGCCCTGCTACACTGGACCAGAAAGTCTGGCTGTAAATCACTCTATTATACCTTCTATATACAACACATTAACACCATGACTAGCTCTGTCCCGCTACACCGGACCAGAAAGTCTGGCAGTAAATCACTCTATTATACCTACTATATACAACACATTAACACCATGACTAGCTCAGCCCCGTTACACCGGACCAGAAAGTCTGGCAGTAAATCACTCTATTATATCTACTATTAGTACCATATATACAACACATCAACACAAGGACTAGCTTAGCCCTGCTACACCGGACCAGAAAGTCTGGCTGTAAATCACTCTATCATATCTACTATTAGTACTATATATATAACACATCAACACCAGGACTAGCTCATGGATCAGCCCTGCTACACTGGACCAGAAAGTTTGGCAGTAAATCACTCTATCATATCTACTATTAGTACCATATATACAACACATGAACACAAGGACTAGCTCAGCCCTGCTACACCGAACCAGAAAGTCTGGCAGTAAATCACTCTATTATATCTACTATTAGTACTATATACAACACATCAACACAAGGACTAGCTCAGCCCTGCTACACCGGACCAGAAAGTCTGGCAGTAAATCACTCTATTATACCTACTATATACAACACATCAACACCACGACTAGCTCAGCCCTGCTACACCGGACCAGAAAGTCTGGCAGTAAATCACTCTATTATACCTAGGCTACTATATACAACACATCAACACCAAGACTAGCTCAGCCCTGCTACACCGGACCAGAAAGTCTGGCAGTAAATCACTCTATTATACCTACTAAATATACAACACATCAACACCAGGACTAGCTCAGCCCAGCTACACCGGACCAGAAAGTCTGGCAGTAAATCACTCTATTATACCTACTATATACAACACATTAACACCACGACTGGCTCAGCCCTGCTACACCGGACAAGAAAGTCTGGCAGTAAATCACTCTATTATACCTACTATATACAACACATTAACACCATGACCAGCTCAGCCCTGCTACACCAGACAAGAAAGTCTGGCAGTAAATCACTCTATTATACCTACTATATACAACACATTAACACCATGACTAGCTCAGCCCTGTTACACCAGACCAGAAAGTCTGGCAGTAAATCACTCTATTATACCTACTTAATATACAACACATTAACACCATGACTAGCTCAGCCCTGCTACACCGGACAAGAAAGTCTGGCAGTAAATCACTCTATTATACCTACTATATACAACACATTAACACCATGACTAGCTCAGCCCTGCTACACCGGACAAGAAAGTCTGACAGTAAATCACTCTATTATACCTACTATATACAACACATCAACACCAGGACTAGCTCAGCCCTGTTACACCGGACAAGAAAGTCCGACAGTAAATCCCTCTATTATACCTACTATATACAACACATTAACACCATGAATAGCTCAGCCCTGCTACACCGGACCAGAAAGTCTGGCAGTAAATCACTCTATTATACCTACTATATACAACACATCAACACCACGACTAGCTCAGCCCTGCTACACCGGACCAGAAAGTCTGACAGTAAATCACACTATTACACCTACTATATACAACACATCAACATCATGACTAGCTCAGCCCTGCTACACCGGACCAGAAAGTCTGGCAGTAAATCTCTCTATTATACCTACTATATACAACACATTAACACCATGACTAGCTGTCTCAATACAGTTATATAGATTTCCTCCACTTTTTTAATTTAAAATATTACAGTAAAACCTTTTATAATGCCCCTAATAACTTCATCACTATTCTTATCAAAAAAGTACATTTCATCATGTTTTGCTTTTTAGGTTTCACTTGATTTTTCATCAAACAGGAATGAACAAAAAGTGGTGATAAATTTAAGTTTTACTGTATCAGAAAAAACAAAGGAGTCCACTTTAAAGAGTGGAAAGTTGCAAAACCAATTTTGATTTACAAGCTTATTTTGCTAATAATTTTTTCAAATCATTTAATCGACTAGTGGACCACCTCATTCACAAACATCTAATCATTACTCACAGGCAAATATTAGGTCAATAATCGCACCAAAAGCAAATGCAGGAGTATTTTGGAATGAAACAAAATTGATTTCGCTCCAGGGAAAATGGTAAAAAGTGTACTGTATAGCTGTAGACACTTTAGTTGCATCTCAAGTAAAATATCTGAGTGTTGCAAGAAAGTTTTCTTCTATAAGTGGCTTGAAAAAATCCATCAATGGCCTGCTTGCTTTTGTAACAAGAAAAGGAAAAAATGCAGTGGCCAAACCAGGACCCAAACCCTGGACCTTCCCAATACTAGTGGTACGCTCTACTGGCTGAGGGTACCTGGCCACCTATCAAGCATGGTCCACTACAGTTTTATGAAAGCTGATCAATATATGTTTTGCATGGCAACAGCAATTTCTCACATGTAATCATTACAGTTACACTGTAAAGTTTGTTTATAAAAAGAAATGGAAACCCCCTCTCTGCAGACAATATTTAGATGTTTTGTATATACATGGGATTGTCTCAACCCACACAACTGTTGGGTTATTACACTACACAGAGCGAGATTCCTATTCTATGAAACACATGTTGGACAGTAAAAACTTGTTGGGCTATCCTTGGAATCCCAATGGGAAATTTGCCCAAAATGTGGTCACGACTTTTAATATTTGATACTAACCTTCTGTGATTCATATTCACCAAGAGGAATAATTTCAATGACATCTCCTTCAATCTGATCAGCGTCTCCTAAAGAACTATCCATATTTAAAACCTCAGAAATATTAAAGTACTTCACTTATTTAACATGATTAGAAAATTATGTCATTTAATTTCATATGCATGATAAAATGTTTATGCTTATTAATTTTAGAATTAAGATCACCAAAAATTATTCCGGTTTTCACAATTTTCATTTTGAACAGAAGATTGTCTGTATTTATCATCACCACAACAAAATGATTCAACCCATCTAATTATCTATGATTGTGAAACATTTTTTTCTGTCTGTCTTCTAAGGTTCATTTGCAGCACAAATGTTTAGAACATTTTTTGGTCCAGTCGCGCATGGGCAGATATCTAAGTTGCGTTCGTCCTCCAACTATGTATACTTTCTACCAATGGTGACCTAGGATTATCGTTCGTGATTTACATATTGTTGCATATAATCTTGTTGTTTGTATGTATACAACGACCTAATTTTCAGGTTGATATGACGTTTCAACTAGAGTTTTATGACTAACCATGGTAGTACTCATTCATTGTTTCCTATTGAAAAAAGTACTCAACTATTTCATTGATTGATTGATCTTCATTAACATATTCATTTCTTTTTCAATAAAATTTATACTTTCCATCGTATAAGAAAATGGATAAAAATAAAATCAGTGTCATATTATTATATTTTTTTAATTCTAAAAAATATTCTAAATTCTATCAGATGGCAAAATACAGTGGTATCTAGTTCCGAGTTTAGTAGTGTATATTTAGGAAAATAACAGCTTTGATTTTAACAGACGAAATTAGATTTAAAATTTAAAGTAATCAGTCACATTTAATGTCATTTTAATGATGTAAATATGTAAATTAACCTTCTTGAAAATTGGTTATGATACAATTTATAAAAATAGATTGCAATTATATATTAACTATAAATACCAAAATGTCATTTAGTTGTCAAAATATCAAGCTAATATTAATTTTAATTCATAAGTTAATTACAATCGTTTATAAATATTGAAGTTAATTACAATCGTTTATAAATATTGAAGAGTTAAAATTTAGTATTTTATTTTGAATTTGATTACACTATGTAATTGACATAGAGCTGTTGAGTTCAGCACCGAGTACCTGGCCCCAGTTTCACAATCATTCACTCAACAACTCAAATTAGGAAATATTTCAATGTCGTTTTTAAGACATTACACAGTTAAAAATGGGTATCTAATGTTATATTGTTTTGTAGGTTTTTTTTAACAAAACATTGTCTCAAAAAACTTAAATTTTTCAAAATATTGATGAGATATAAATCGGAAAATTTGAGTTGAGTGTACACTCTATTAATAGAGTGAATGTTTTTGAAACTGGGGCCTGGTATACATCACTTGATGTACACAAGGTACTTTCTGCTTTTACTGTCCCTTCCCGGCATGTGCTTCTGATAATCTCAGACTGGAAGCATCAAGTGAGAATTTTAATTTTTCAGGTGAATTCCTACAATAGTTGATTATTCAGGAACAAGAGTCTGCGGAAAAAAAGGAGCTTTAATTGACAGAGACATGGTCGCCTTTGAGTAGTATATACCGTTACTGTCCGCATGCGTCAAAAATGGCGTGAAACCGCTAATACGACTTATCCATCTTCTACATTCTAATATTTGAATAGTGGTTATTTGTAACCTTTGTAAATAAGAAGTTTGATTTAGTATGGAGGTTTAGTTTTGTCTTGGCAGTGCAATTCTCAGTTGGCATAATGAAATTCTTTAGTGTTGTGGATCTTCGCCCATTTTCCCGTAATAGGCTCCTGGTTAGATGAATTTTATGATTTTCACTTTCTTGCATTACTTTGGTGTTGGTTGCTCTGAAAACTGTACATGTTAAAAGAGGCCAAAGTTTCTTTATTTCATTAATGAACTGCTATTTGACCAGGGACTACCAGTAACGCTGGCTCTAAAGGGGGCCGTTGTGGCCAAGTTGTTCAAGTGTTAACCTTCAAACTCAAGGCACGAAAAAAAACCTTGGGGCAAGAGTGCTAGCACTCTTAAAAAAACCATAAGTGCACATTGATACCTAGCAGATCAGAAACATTTGCATACTTAAGAACCACATGAACTCGTGTTAAAGATTAATCAATCCTTGAGAATATTTAAAATTGTCTCATCATGAATAGCTGAAAAATTGCTGATGTGACGTAAAACGTAAATCAACCAACTACTTGCTCTATACAATCCTGATTTAATGTATCAGGGAAATATCTATAGCCTGTCCAGTCTTCTGTGAAGTAGATAAACTCTTAACTAAGCTTGACTTATGATGACTGCATTGGAAAACATCTATGATTTACAAAAGCCTCTATTTTGGGATGGTAGAAAATCACAGTGCCCAGAAACACATAAGAAGTTTGAATTTTGTATGAGAAAGTTCGTTCCCTTGCTGCTGATGTTTTTTTTTTTTTTTCTTTCTAGTTACACTTGTTTCCAACAATGATCCCTGAATTAATCTGGGTACTCTGGTTTCCTCCACCATTCCAGAACTGACTGCCTCGCTGCCTCGAAATAAGTGAAAAAATATTGACTGGGGCATAAAACACCGTTACTCCACTCAACTCCACACAATAAAAGTAAAAGAATATTGACCATGCACAACTCAAGTCCATTTCTATATTTTTGTAGTTTTGACTTTTATTATTTATGTCCAAACTCAACATACGTTTACAATTATCCTACATTGTATCAAAACAAACAAGGATTTTGAAATAATAAATATAACATTAATGGTTTATTACTGTATATGCAACTGTTCTTGACTTTCTAACATTTCCAACATCTTGACTTATAATGTGCCGTGCTTATGGTTTTGTTGGCGATTACCAAGTATGGTAAAACCTGTGTTTAAAACACCATCTACAGGATGTAATGTGAACTTTAAAAACGGATGCTCTTAAACAGAGAGTGGAGTGGAGTAATGGTGTTTTACGCTCCAGTCAAGAATCTTTCACTTATTTTGAGGCGGTCAGTTCTGGGATGGTGGAGGAAACCGGAGTGCCCGGAGAAAACAACCGACCTTCGGCAAGCGAACTGACAAACTTTCTCACACTAGGATCTGTCCTGAGTGGGACTCGAACCCAGGCGGTGAGAGGCACTGTGATCTGTAAGTGCGCGCTCTAGACCACTCGGCCACCGAGGTTGATAGTGAATGAAATATGAAACAGGGACTACATGTATAAATCACTGTTTTAGATGAACAGGTGATAGTTATATACATTGTAGGGGATAATCTAGTTAAAATGTGAAGCAAAAGGATTTTTAAACCGGTCTTTATAGGCAGATGGTTTTTATATAGAGGTGGTTGCTATACAACTATAGTAGATTTTACCATGGCCTAGTTCGATCACCAACCATACTTTAGTTTTGTTGGTATTAGTGCGCATGTCTAGTTAAGTGAATAATCGAACTCACTTTGGTACCAGTTTAGTAAGTTAATATGGCGGCATTTTTGTGTATACTGTAAATGTTTAATGATGAAGACGAAGAATTTCTTTTGATTTCTTATGATTTTTTTTTCATTATTTACTATTGGTTTTTACTATAGTTCAAGCTGCCGCCCCGCATAAATAAAATGACAATATAAGCATAAAAACGTAAAATAATGAAAAGATATTGCAAAGGCATATATTTTAGAACTAGCATGATATGAGAGAGATCGTTCTCGAGTATCAAAATGTCACTCGGAATGTGCGAAGTTATATTTTCCGAACGAAAAAGCGTTTATTTTCCATACAAACATATCTTAGTTCCCTATGTGCTTTCTGGTATCAGTTCTACATCTTTGTAATACTTATTGTCTACTGTATAAGAACATTTTCCCATTTATCAATAATGACAATTTGACAAACTCAACTCATGCCGCCATATTGAAACCAGAGAAACCCACGCTTTCAAATAGTTTAACCTTAGTCAAGCGGTGACGTCACTTTAGTCGAACCAGTGACAGTTCGATCACACTTTGGTTTCACCACTGTTACTACGGTTGATGATCGAACTAGGCCCATATATGTTTTTAGTCTCCTACCTACTGGTATATAAGTCTACCATGATGAGTTACAGATCAAGTTTACATTTCGTTTCCATCTGCTAATTTTACCAGAATTATGGCCCTTTGATCTTTGAAAATTCACAGAAATTTTAGTTTTCCGCATTTTTTTTTCTACACGCTTGCAGATATGGAACTAATGTCTGGTATGTGACTCTATTATGATGAGTTGCAGATCAAGTTAGCGTTTCATTCTGGTCCGCAAATTTTTTCGGGAGTTATGGCCCTTTGGACTTTAAAAATTCACTGAAATTTCAGTTTTCAACCCTTTTTTCAGTCCCCTACCGGCGAAAGCCGAAGGGGACTTCAGGTTTGCACTCTGTCTGTCTGTCCGTCCGTCCGTCCAACTGTCACGCCTCAGTTTTCCACACTTTTTTACTAAATGCTTTTAGATAATGAACTGATTTTTGGTATATGAGTCTACCATGATGAGTTACAGATCTGCTAATTTTTACCGGAGTTATGGCCCTTTGATCTTTGAAAATTCACTGAAATTTCAGTTTTCCGCTCTTTTTTTCTAAATGCTTTTATATAATGATATGATTTTTGGTATATGAGTCTACCATGATGAGTTACAGATCAATTTGGGTTTCGTTTCCATCTGCTAATTTTTACCGGAGTTATGGCCCTTTGATCTTTGAAAATTCACTGAAATTTCAGTTTTCTACTCCTTTTTTAGTCCCCTACCGGCGAAAGCCAAAGGGGACTTTATGTTTGCACTCCGTCTCTCTGTCTTCCATCAGTCCATCCGTCCGTCTGTCACGCCTCAGTTTTCCACATTTTTTTTCTAAATGCTTTTAGATAATGAACTGATTTTTGGTATATGAGTCTACCATGATGAGTTACAGATCAATTTTACGTTTCGTTTCCATCTGCTAATTTTTACCGGAGTTATGCCCCTTTGATCTTTGAAAATTCACAGAAATTTTAGTTTTCCGCACTTTTTTCTACACGCTTGCAGATATGGAACTAATGTTTGGTATGTGACTCTACCATGATGAGTTACAGATCAAGTTTATGTTTCGTTTCCATCTGCTAATTTTTATGGGAGTTATGGCCCTTTGAACTTTGAAAATTCACTGAAATTTCAGTTTTCCGCTCTTTTTTTCTACACGCTTGCAGTTAATGAATGGTTTTTTGGTATGCAGGTCACTATTAAACTCCATATCAAGAACTGTTAGACTAGTGCCTCCTCTAATGCATGTGTAATGATATATTATAAAACAAAAACTAAATTGCATTACAATTGACCTAGTAATTATTCTCTTTCCACACACTGTCAAAAATAAGAGGGTTTTGGGAGAATTAACCTATTCATGATTAAACTTAAAATTTTTGAGAACTCCATTGCTGGTTTTTGATTTTACTATGATCAAGTTTTGTTTTACATCTTGAACAACACGTATAATTTATAACTATAAATCTTTGTACCATATAATAAGGTAAATATTACCTAAAACTTTGGAATTAGTGAAATATGCGACCGGTAAGGGACTATGTAATGTTTGCAATACTCTCAGAATGCTTGTTCAGTTAAAAATTTCTTTCTTCTGTAATCTCTAAAATGCTTTAAATTTTTTGGAATGATCTTTTCTTACAATTTTACAAGTAATGGACTTTATGCTCAGTATGCTATGTTAGAACATTGATGATGCCAATAAAATTTGTAGTGCTGGTCTCATTTTCAAAACCATTTATTAACTAAGTTTTTTCTTAAGTCTGGCAAATTTGGAATCTTAATAATTTTATAAATTGTTAGAATATTCAGTAATTTAAGGCGTCATTTTGGAGATTACTTCAAGCTTATACAATTTGTATTAGTTTCATCCAAAATGTTTATTCATAGTTCCAAAAAAGATTGCCAAATTTGTTAAGTTTAAGTTAAAAAAAATCTTATTAAAGGGATGAATTTAAATATGGGAATTGGCATGTACCTAGGAACCAGAAGAAAGAAGGAAAAAGAAAAAAAAAATTAAAAGAAAAAAAAGGGGGGGTGGGGGGTCTTTCTATTTAGAAAGTTTACATGGCACTACAGTAGCACTTTCATTGTGGTTGAATGTGCTAGTAATCTAAAAGATGCAATAAGTACACTTATGTTCGAAAAAAAAAAGATGGAATACCTATGATCAACATGAATATATTGCGATTAATCCTAGATAAAATATTGAAAAAAAGTTGTTGCATCGGCAGTGATTTTGCTATGGTTTTTAAAAACTACCTTCCACCTTTCAGATTGGGAAAATTTGGACCTTTTTTATGTCACATATTACGCTCAGAATTTTGAAATTCATTGCAAAGATTTTTTATTGTGACAATTTCTAACATTTTCTGTCTGTCAGAACAGTTTTGGACAACTGGATTTAACTTAAACTATTTGAATATGTGTCACTTTTGCCTTTTGGGGAATTTTAGTTGTCAAATTGGGAAATTTTAGTCTTATTTCTCAAGGGGAAACTACCTTTATTCGGTAGTAATTTTAGGCAAACAAAACCACTGATCGGAAAAGCAGAAAAAATTTCTGATGCTTTGTTTTTAGCTAAATGCAATCAACCAAATGTTTGTATATTTAACAGAGCATGAATAAATTACATTATGAAAATCTGAAATATAATTCCTAGGGATAAAACCAATATAATTTATCATTTGAATGGCTGTTGTAATGGTACTGTACATGTGAATTGGATACCAGTGTGTCCACTTTCACTGTGAAAAGCAAACCAATAATTTTAATCTTCCATAATTTTTTTCACAGTCTCAAAGTACCAATCATTGACTTCTGCAACTTTTACCAAGTATTTAGTAGAATTTTCCACTCGCCTTTTTTTTATTGGAACATCGATTTCTATACAGTCACATGACATAGGCTTGGACACCTCATTTAAGTATCCAGAATGTGCTCTTTCTCCAACAGCATTCCTAAAATTGGAGTGGATTGTGTTTTCCAGTATTTCATCTTTCAATTCCATTTCAAAACTATCAAAATTGAGAGCTAACCACACCTGCAGAAGTGTATTAACATTTAATTTCGCTGACGTCCTACCATATATTTCACCCCAAATTGCCATTTTTGGACTCATTAGCAAAATGTCATAATGGCAACTGTACCAAATAATCGAAACTGTTTTTTCTGTAACCAAGAATGATGGAATGAATTTTTTGGACAAAGAGCTATTCTGTTTCACTTCACAAAATGCATTTACAAGGGTCTGTGCCAAAGCTTGTGACATTGCCCAAGTATAATTATTATTTTTGTCTTGTTTCAAATCTTTGTCACAATCAATAAGTTCTTCACTGTTGTCGTTATCATCAGTCTTAGATGTTGATGTTTCTTTATCTTTTTCTAATGTTACACTGACTGTACTTCCATTTATGATGATATCAGTTCTACCATGCCACAAAAATGCATTTCCTGAAACATGAAAAACAAATTTCTTGATTTAAAAAAAGTATCAAAAGTCCTGTCATTCACTAGCCCTTTAGAATCATCTCACACAACAGACCATTGAAGAAACTTTAATTTTTGACACGGTTGAATGGAGTGAAGGAATGGTGTCGATGTCCCACTCAACAATTCTTTCGCCCATATCGACACAATTACCTCTGGTATGGTGGAAGAAACTTCCACAGCAAACCAAAAACCAATGGCAAGCAAATTGACAAATTTTCTTACATTAGGATCTGCCTAAGTGACATGACATTACCTCAAACATAGGGAGTGAGAGGTACTGCCATCAGTACATCTAGGCTTCAGACCACTTGGCCACAAAGGCCCCCTTGTATCTGACAGTTTTAAATTAAAGCTGCATTAAGTTTTCCAAAGAAAAAATTAAAATGGTGCTAATCTAATTAATGAACAATGTTACATTTGGTTCAACGATTAAAGCTCGAATAAATACAGAAATTACAGTATTTACCCAGTGAGATGCAGCATTTGCGATCTAATATTAGAACATGGTTACGTCATCAAAACCCGGGTCATTTAAACACAACTTTCAAAACGGTGAAATACGATAAATTAAGCACAGAACTCCATTGAATTTGTCATTTGTGACTCAGTAAGGGATACATAACACCATTTCAAATAATCTAGATATTAATGAAGGACAATTAATGCAGTCTGTCATGTTTCACCTTCGATTCTAGGGTTTTTCCATACATCTGTGCGCATGCTCCAAGCTCATAATTACCATCGTAAAACACTGACCAACCGGTCAGAGGATTCCATTTATTTACAGCTAAAAGAAATGAAATTTTAGAAAACGAATGTAAAGGATTGTGGTTAGAAGATATCTACTTTTAAAAAAATATATTTTTAGAAAATCAAAAAAAAATCAGAAAATTGAAAAACTTCATGCAGCTTTAATATGAAGGTACCATAAATTTTGAAAGCAACAAAAAACATGGTGTAACCAGGTGAAAATTTAATATTGTTTAGCAAAACAAAACAATATGCATGTTTCAAGTTTCACTCATCAAACAAGAGGCCCAATAGGGCCTGTATCGCTCACCTGGAATACCCTTATTTTGTTCTTTGCTTTTTCTTTTTAAATACTGTAAATCAGGAAATTAATGCGTCATGAAATTAATGCGAATTGCCGATTTTGAAGTAAAATGCATATTGAAATTAATGCGATTTTTTAAAATTCAATTTTTATAATTTTTGCCTATCTTTTATTTTACAATTATAAACATTAAATTATGGACTCAGAAATTATTATATTATGTCTTCCTTAATACATAAACACGTTATAAACAAACTTTCGGAAGACATTATTAAAATAAACAGCGAGATGTGTCGATGACCCATTTTTTTAAATTAACCAGGGTGGTAAAGGATTATCAGCACAAAGAAACGCGTGGTTTTTAAAAAAAAAACAAAACAAAACAATCATACTCAAATGTAACGCTTGGAGTTTTTATTAAAATTAAGCATTTAAAATCAGGACGTCCCTGTCGGCATGTGTACAACTAATCTTCGTCTTCAACTCACGAGTTTGGAATGTCAGATTACTTATAATCACAGTACTTTCAATTTGATGTTCCAGTCAAGGTTCAAAATGATGTATCAGTCATTATTTCACTCGTAGCAAAATTCCCAGTAGGAAAGAAACAGCAAAACATTATTGCTTAATGAGAATGTGCTCGTATAAATCAGTTACGATAACAACTTCCGGTTAATGGAGGTAACTCAATTTACAACAAATATATAAAGACATGGAAAAAAAAAATGCGACAAGAAATTAATGCGATTAAACAGGCCTCGCATTTTTCGCATTAATTTCTTGCTCGCATTACTTTCTTGATTTACAGTATATCCAATCAGTAAAATGTACACAAATTCACTAGCAATACACTTATTTTCTATTATTTCAAGCACTATTTATCATAAATTTCCAATTGGCCATGTACTTTCAGAAGATTTAGGCTGAAATAAACCTTATTTGCATGTTACATAACTATTGCAAAAATGAAAAATTGTATAGAAAAACTCCAGCTAAAAATAAACCTTATTTGCATATGATGTAATTATTGCACAAACAAAAAATCCTATGGAAAAACCCATAATATATGTTTTATCCCCCCGACATCTATTTTCTATGTTTCAAATTTCAACAAAATCTGTACGTAAATAAACCCATAATGGCCATTTTTTGATTTTTGCTATTTATAGTAACAGCAGCCATCTTGGATTTCCGACAGACATGTCGAATATAATTTTGAATCTATGCCAACCAAGGACCTTCCACACTCAATATCCTTTCAATTGGCCATGTACTTTCAGAGAAGAAGATTTTCAAAGATTTCAGCTAAAAATAAACCTTATTTGCATATTACGTAATTATTGCACAAACGAAAAATCATACGGAAAAACCTGTTCTATATGTTTTATCCCCCGACATCTTTTTTATATGTTTCAAATTTCAACAAAATCCGTACGTAAATAAACCCGTAATGGCCATTTTTCGATTTTTGCTATTTATAGTAACGGCAGCCATCTTGGATTTCCGACAGACATGTCGGATACAATTTTGAATCTATACCACCCAAGGACCTTCCACACTCAATATCCTTTCAATTATCATGTACTTTTAGAGAAGAAGATTTTCAAAGATTCTGGCTTAAAATAAACCTTATTTGCATATAACGTAATTATTGCACAAACGAAAAATCATACTGAAAAACCTGTTATATATGTTCTATCCCCCGACATCTATTTTCTATGTTTCAAATTTCAACAAAATCGGGACAAAAATAAACCCATAATGGCCATTTTTCGATTTTTGCTATTTATAGTAACGGCAGCCATCTTGGATTTCCGAGAGACATGTCGAATATAATTTTGAATCTATACCACACCCAAGGACATTCCACACTCTATATCCTTTCAATTGGCCATGTACTTTCAGAGAAGAAGATTTTCAAAGATTCTGGCTAAAAATAAACCTTATTTGCATATTACGTAATTATTGCACAAACGAAAAATAATACAGAAAAAAACCGTTATATATGTTTTATCCCCAGACATTTATTTTCTATGTTTCAAATTTCAACAAAATCGGCTAGGACATAAATAAACCCATAATGGTCATTTTTCGATTTTTGCTATTTATAGTAACGGCAGCCATCTTGGATTTCCGACAGACATGTCGGATACAATTTTGAATCTATACCACACCCAAGGACCTTCCACACTCTATATCCTTTCAATTGGCCATGTACTTTCAGAGAAGAAGATTTTTAAAGATTCTGGCTAAAAATAAACCTTATTTGCATATTACGTAATTATTGCACAAACGAAAAATCATACGGAAAAAACCCGTTATATATGTTTTATACCCCGACATCTATTTTCTATGTTTCAAATTTCAACAAAATCGGGACATAAATAAACCCATAATAGCCATTTTTCGATTTTTGCTATTTATAGTAACGGCAGCCATCTTGGATTTCCGACAGACATGTCGGATACAATTTTGAATCTATACCACACAAGGACCTTTCACACTCGATATCATTTCAATTGGCCATGTACTTTCAGAGAAGAAGATTTTTAAAGCTAAAAATAAACCTTATTTGCATATTATTTAATTATTGCAAAAACTAAAAATCATACAGCGAAACCCGTTATATATGTTTAATCCCCCGACATCTATTTTCTATGTTTCAAATTTCAACAAAATCGGTACATAAATAAACCTGTAATGGCCATTTATAGGTTTTTGCTATTTATAGTAACGACAACCATCTTGGATTTAAGACGGACATGTCGGATACAATTTTTAATCTATAGCAACTAAGGACCTTTCATACCAAATTTCATTTGAATTAGCCTATTGGTTTCAGAGAAGAAGATTAAAGTTTACGGACGCACGCACGCTTTACCATTCCATAAGCTCACCCTGGCTTTGCCAGGTGAGCTAATAAAATGATATTTAGGCATTTTTATATTTTTCCCCCAAGTTTTAGTTTATTGCAAATGTTTAATAAATTCTTATCTAAAACATTACTGAACTGAAACTAATACATTTCTTGTAACCATGGACTCATTGTTTTCCAGATATATACCATAGTTTCAAGTGTAAGTAAACCTAGGCACTGATGCAATACAATGAAAATTATTTCCATTTTAAATTTTGTGATCTCAAAGTGGCAGAAACTGAGACCAATTCAGAGTGTTTCAGGAACATGTACCATGGCTATTAGAGCTGCAACAATACGGTTTAAACCGTATTGCAATATATTGCAATATTTCACTTCCATATTGCAATATGTACCGATACGTATTATGAATTTAATAAAAATAGAATTCTTCATCTTCCAAAACCTGTTTCCCGATCCCGGCCATCATTATCATATGGAAATAACTAAACACTGCTTTTGTAATGGGTAACAACAAGCGTGCATAAGATCTTATCCACATTCAGAACTTTTTCCATTGATCGTACGTTAGGTACAAACGCCCTGGCGATCGTGTTTAACTTTGTTCAACTCATGATTACAATTTTTTTTTGTATCGTCAAAAACTGGTATGTATAAACCGTATCGCGATAATCCTATTTTTCCTATCCAAACCAGTAATACCGGTATACTGGTATATCGTTGCAGCTCTAATGGCTATCTCATCCACTGGATCCAAAAAGAAAAATAAAGAATTGTCGAAAACCTTGAGCATAAAACATTTCTATGGTTTACTCACCTAATGTTGTATCACCAGTTGTCAGATTCTGTTTGCAATTTGTACAAATATCTGAACTGCCTTTGTCTATAATACAATCACTACCATCTGTTAAAGGCTGAAAATAATGAGCCGCCAATGTGTTCCGAACAGATTCTTCACTCTTGGGTCCAGTATCTAATAAGGACTGAAGACATTCTAAATGTTTGGTTCCTGAAGATATACAGTAGTATATTAATCAGTTAATGGCCTACTATTAAGACAAAATAAATATCTATATAAATTTGGGAGAAGATGAGGGGGGCACGTTTGGTATTGTCAGGTGATCAGTGTGTGTGTGTGCTAGTGCAAAGTGTGCCAGTGCAAGACAGTAAATTCCTCCTACACTGTTATGAGTAGAGTTGAGTGGAGTAATGGTGTTTTACACCCCTTCATGATTTTTTCACTTATATCAAGTTGATCAGTTATGAGATGGTGGAGGAAAATGGAGCACCCAAAGAAATCAACAACCTTTGGCAAGCAAACTGAAAAACTTTCTCACATCATAATCTGTCAGACTGTGATTAACACCTAGGAAGTGAGAGCAACTTTGTTCCACAATCAATACTATAGACCACTTAGCAAATAGTGTCTCAGTTTCAAGTAGAAAGCTAAATATAGTTGTCCCTAGGTCTAAAATAAAATGAACTTTGTTTGCCGTTGACCGCCTGACCCACTTGAAATGCTCCTACCCAAAAATTTTCATTGCTTTCAATTCCATATTATTATTATAATTCTTTACTTCTATTATAGGAAAAACATGTAAAATAATAATACTACATGTATGTATTTTTCCCCTTATGGAATCACAAGGGAATACATTTCCTTTATTTTGCAAGTCCTTCAACTATCCATGCAGGAAAATCATTTAGTTTTGTCAAATTTGACCTGGTATTTTTTTGGAAATGATTTTTAAGATGTATAAAGTAATGTATAAAGTAATTTTTTTTTATGTCCGAAGTATGTTTTATGCCATATGTATGTTTTTATGCCTATTGTATGTTTTATGTCTGATGTATGTTATTTGTATTTGCATGTGTCGGTCAAAAGCTCTCTAGAGCTTGTGTTGTTTGTATTTATATTATATACCGACTCTAAATAAAACTTATCTTATCTTATCTTATGTATGAAGGATGACCCACAATAGCCTGTGAACCACAGCATAAGGTATCCGAGCTTTAAGCTTGGGTGAGCTAAAATTTAAAGGCACATATAACTCCATGGAAGATCACAAACTGAAACCAGATGAAATGATGCATATCTCTATTTGATACTGATGGTTCTCAGTTTCAAGAAAATTCAATTTCTAAGAGACTATAAGAAAAAGTGTGAACGAAATTAAAAATTACAAAGGGCAATAACTCCATGAAAAACAATGAACATGCAGAACTGGCTACCCATATGCACACCACATACAGAAAGTTACTATTGATCAATTTGTAAAGTTTTGTCAATATTGGATGGACGGTTAAAGAAAGCCCTATTCCTTGCAGATAATCAAACCTTAGATTATCCAGAGTTACAAGCGAGTGTGTTACCACTAGGGTAAATGATACGGTTCAACAGGAGAGGATATATCTGAACATTCCTCACCTGGTACCCCAGCCCATTCCATGTAATACATGTGACCCAAAATGCATGGCTCCGAATGGCTTTTTTAAAAAATAATACTGATGTATTCTGAAAAAGCAACATCAGTATTATTAAAAAGCCATTCTGAGCCATGTATTTCAGGTCTAACGTAGATTCTAAATCAAGGTTACGAGATCTGACAGTAAATCATTTCATTATAAATCTACTGTATACAACACTACAGTACAGTACCAATAGGCCACAGTAGCAGGAGGGAGAAAACGTCTAAAAAAGTGACCCGTGTCTAAGAATCGAACCCGCCCCTTCCAAGTAGATACAAGGTTAAAAGAACCGAACTAGAAAGCCTGGCAGTAAATCACACTATTATCTTATCTCACCTTGTGATACTTACGACTAAACCCCATTTCTAACAGTTTCTCTAAGATTTTCTCTCCTTTTAACTGTTTGGTTCCTTTCAATGTCTCTGCAATTTTGACGAAACCATCTCCGAAAAACGCCGCTGTCGGAAAGCTTTGACTAGATTCCTCATAATTAATGTAAGCTCTGCTGAATGGAACCGAATCGTTACCATTGTAATTAGTAATAAAGATTTCATGTAAATTTGCATGATCGCCACTAAAATTCCTATACAAAACATCTTTAAACTTGGGGTCTTTAAACTTAGGGTTTACCGCCATTTTTCTTCTTTTTTGTTTTTGGAACTCCAGCCAATTTTGGCTCATCCCTTAGTGAAGACAATAATGGTGTCAGAGGAACATTATATCTATAATTAACTAACAAATACAGCGCAATGTCGATGAATATTAATTGAAAGCTATAGTTTACAATCCAACAAAGCTGTTTTTAATTATGGTAGTATTTAGTTTTGGACATAATTATTTTGATTATTTAAGCACTGCCTGCTTGGTTGAGTGGTAGAGCATCCATCTTGAGAGCAGAAGGTCTGGGGTTCAAACCGAGACAAGTCTTATTTCAAAGACTTATGTATGAACCAACCAGTGTTCACACCCAATGACCTCCCATTCTCCATATGCATGCTCTTCCTCTAATCCACTGAGGTGGTCATTTTGTAATGATTGTAATTGAAATAAAACTATATGCTAAATAAATATATCCATTTGCGGTTTGTCATTTTTGATAAGTTAACTTCTTCATTTCTATGTTCAGAGGAGAACAGTAAATCTTTTTAAAGTGGCATGTCACCTTGGGCGATAAGCCACTTTTCCATGCATACCCACTCCCATTAAAGCACAAATATTTTAACTAAAAAAAGTTGAATTTGTCTTTTACATTGTTCTTCCTGTTTGATTTGCAACTTATTCCAAGGTGGTCTTCATTTTCAGACTGTTTTATTGTATTAATTCAGGTACAAACTTTTTTTTCTTTTCCACCTGGGGACTAAATTTGGTCTGTGGTTTCATAGAAACTTTCAAATCTTGATTGATGGGGACACTGGAAGACCAGGAGAAAACCCCAAATCTTCAGTAGGCAAACCGAAAAACATTTTTCCAGAAGGATATACCCAAGTGAAAATCAAACTGAGGCCCTGAGAGGAGTCGAGTGGAGTAATGGTGTTTTACGCCCCAGTCAAGATTCTTTCACTTATTTTAAGGCGGTAAGTTCTGGGATGGTGGAGGAGACCGAAGTGCCTGGAGAAAACCACCGACCTTCAGCAAGCAAACTGACAAACTTTCTCACACAAGGATCTGTCCCGAGTGGGATTGGAACCCAGGCGGTGAGAGGCACTGTGATCCGTAAGCATGCCCTTAAGTTAGACCATTCAGCCACAGAGGCCCCGCCCTGAGAGGAGCCATGATCTTTAAGCCAGAGCTTTTAAACCTCTCAGCCACTAAGGTTCCCATCTGAAGTAATCAGTCTACCAAATTATTTATGGCAATGATTAAACACACAGATGTCTAAAAGCACTGCATATATAATACACTGTACCACTAATCGTAGATATAGCTTGAACAAAGTGGAGTAGAGTGAAAGAAGAAATAGAGTTTGAAACCCAAGATTCTGTCAATTATATCTAGAAAGTCAGTTAAGATACAGATGAGGAAACCAGAGTGCCTGAAGAAAAACACTCATTTTGCTGTTTTTAAATTATGTGGCCACTAGATACAAGATGTGGTAAACGAGTAAGTATTACTGTCACATTTTAATCTTTGTGAAAAAAATAATGTAACAAAAATAGAAACTGAAAAAATAATAAAGATTTATGAAAATTTATAAATAAATACAGTCATTTTAACAATTATCACATAAGAAATATTTTACAAATGTATCGGTATAATGTATATATAAATCTAAACTCTATCTATCTAGCGAAACAACTTCATTTAGAAATTGTATGTATGTTTGTATGATCATCACTTCAGAAATTATCCACCAGATGAAAAATTAGTTCAAGGAAAATCCACCAGATGGCACAGAACTTAGTTTATATAAAATCCACCAGATGGTATGACACTTAGTTAATATACAATCCGCCAGATGTTATATGTTACATTTTTTCCAGTTCTGAATCTTTTTTAAGATAATTACATCTACACATTGAACATGTCAAAGTACATGTATCATATACATGATTGTTAAGTATTCTATCTATCTTTCAGTGACAAAAGGTGATCAATTTTCCTGTAATAAAAATAAAAAATAATGTTATTTTAATTGTATGCATCATAGGTTTGTCATATTTTTTAAATTATTTCATAAAAAAGTATCAAAAAAAAGCACATGTTAATTTGTCCATATTCTAAGTGTATTGTTCACAAGGAAGGGCAAGTCATAAATGTTATCCATTAATTTATAATCGCAAATTGTAGCAACTGTTACTGTTCATTGATAAAGATCTCATCGAGTTGATAGAAATTTAGAATTTAGAATTTTATATGAATGTTACTACAAGTGGTCTCAATGAGTTGACCTCCTTTTTCTTCTCATTTTGAAGAGAAGACTTTTGAAGTGTTGTCTTTGTAAAAGTATAATGTCTTAGTTGCTGCATGTCATCTTGATGGTGGCAAGTTCTCGTTTGTGGCTTAATGTCATAATTGTGGCATGTTGTCTTCATTGTGGCATGTTGTCTTGGTTGTGGCATGTTGTCTTCATTGTGGCATGTTGTCTTGGTTGTGGCATGTTGTCTTGGTTGTGGCATGTTATTATGGTTTTGGCATGTATTGGTGGTGACATGTTGTATTGGTGGTGGCATGTTGTCTTAGTTGTGGCATGTTGTCTTGGTTGTGGTATGTTGTCTTAGTTGTGGCATGGTGTCTTGGTTGTGGAATGCTGTTCTGGTTTCGACATGTTGTCTTGGGTCTTAAAATTTTGGTTTTAGACTGCTGAAGTATTGTCTTTGTTATAGGATAATGTCTTAGTTGTGGCATGTCGTCTTGGTTGTGGCAAGTTGTCTTAGTTGTGGCATGTCATCTTGGTTGTGGCAAGTTGTCTTAATTGTGGCATGCCATCTTGGTTGTGGAATGCCGTCCTGGTTGTGGCATGTTGTCCTAGTTTCAGCATGTTGTCTTAGTTGTGGAATGTTGTCCTGGTTGTGGCATGTTGTCTTGGTTGTGGAATGTTGTCTTGGTTGTGGAATGTTGTCTTGGTTGTGGAATGTTGTTCTAGTTGTGGCATGTTGTCTTTGTTGGGGCATGTTGTCTTTGTAATGACATAAATTTTTGCTTGTTGCTTGTGTCTTTGTAGCTGCAGTCTTTATTGTTACATGTTGTCTTGGTTGTGGAATGTTGTCCTGGTGTTGTGGCATGTTGTCTTGGTTGTGGTATGTGGTCCTAGTTGTGTTTGTTGTGGCATGTTGTCTTTGTAATGACATAAATTCTTGCTTGTTGCATGTTGTCTTTGTAGCTGCAGTTTTTATTGTTACATGTTGTCTTGGTTATGGCATGTTGTTTTTGGTAATTTTATGTTTTCTGGATTGTTGCAAATTGTCTTGGTCTTAAAATGTTGGTTGTAGTCTGCTGAAGTGTCATCTTTGTTGTGGCAAGTTGTCTTAGTTGTGGCATGTTATTTTGGTTGTGGTAAGGTTTTTTGGTTGCTCATGCTATTGCCAAATATGATTTATTTATCTACAAAATTTTATGTTTCATTTATTTCAAACATATTTACCTGAGTTTTTCTTCATATTGTGATCTCTGTTGCCTAAGTATCTTTAGTAATTCATCCTCAGGAAATTCCATATCAGAATCATAAGTATCATCTGTGAATTAAAAAAAATAATAATTAAAAAAATAATTTATTTAATTATTGATTTTTAATTAGTTAATTAATGAATTCATGTATTTGAAAATGTACATACATACTACTGACACGTGTGTTAGATAGTAAAATTAATAAAATAAATAAAGTTTAAATAAAATATAACTTGAATCCTGTGAACATCATTCTTCAAATACCACAGACAACTAAAGTTATTTTTTCACCTAACAGTTTTCATCTCGTAATTCCAAATTTAATCTTGGATCCTTTGGATGAGGCCTTTAAAACTGACGCCCTGTATCATGGCAGGAGTGCCATGTTAAAGAACTCTCCCTGCACATTGACCTAAGCACACAGCAAAGGTCAAAATTTCTGCCACTTCACCTATAGCTGGTGACGTCTTGATATAAGTGAAATATTCTTGACAGGGATTTAAACCCATTGAATTTTACCTTATTAAATCCCTGTAAAGATTTTAAAACCCTCTGCATTTTATACTCCAGCTGAGATGGCATGTATTTTGGTGTCAGGTAATTACGACAAAATGCAAATGTCATAACAGTATATGACATGCTACAAATTTTTTTGATATCTCTTCTAAAACCTTGAACAAGAGGCCCATGGGCCTTAACGCTCACCTGAGGAAATATCCAAAAACTTACAAAGAACTTAAATACAAAAAGTTCACAAAATTCCTCAAGTTTGGAAAATCCTGCAATAATTAATCAGAAATGTCTAGTCACATTTCATTTATAATAGCTCATATGCACCATTTAACTATAGTACAATAGATAATTTCCAAATCATTAACCATATATGGTTATGCAGCCATGATTTTGACCTTTGAACATGTGAACTTGAACCTTATATCAAAATGGTCTTAATATCAATATGTACAATATTCTAATAAACATGCTTGTACAAAATGTTTATAGTTTTCAAGATAATTAGCAATTTAAGTCTTCTTTTGCAACTGTGACCTTGACCTTTCAACATATGACCTTGTACAATATATCAAAATGATTGTTGTCGCAATACCTACAATATTCTAATATATATTCTTACACAAAAAGTTAATAGTTTTCAAGATAATTAGCAATTTAAGTCTTCTTTTGCAGCTGTGACCTTGACCTTTCCACATATGACCTTGTACCATATATTTAAATTATCATTGTTGCAATACCTACAATATTCTAATATACATGCCTATACAAAAAGTCAATAGTTTTTAAGATAATTAGCAATTTAAGTCTTCTTTTGCAGTTGTGACCTTGACCTTTCAACATATGACCTTGTACCATATATCAAAATGATCGTCATGTCAATACCTACAATATTCTAATATACATGCCTATACAAAAAGCTTAAAGTTTTCAAGCTATTGCACAATTTTAGTATTTATAAGCCAAAAATAACATTTCAGGGGCAACAACTCATACATGCATTATCATATAGTTACGATACTTGGTACCTTTTTAAATTTTGTCATGGGGTACATTTTAAGAATGTTTTGAATTCATATATCTCTTAAAATTTGCAAGAAAATTGCCTAAAACTGCATAAATCACAAATTAGGTCAAATTGATCATCATGTCAATACCTACAATATTCTAATATACAAGCCTATACAAAAAGTTCACAGTTTTCAAGATTATTAGCATTTAAGTCTTCTTTTGCAGCTGTGACCTTGACCTTTCAACATATGACCTTAAACCATATATCAAAATGATTGCCGTCACAATGCCTACAATATTCTAATATACATGCCCATACAAAAAGTTAATATTTTTCAAGATAATTATCAATTTATGTCTTCTTTTGCAGCTGTAACCTTGACTTTTGATCATATGACCTTGAACCATATATCAAAATGATCGTTGTCACAATACCTACAATATTCTAATATACATGCCTTTACAAAAAGTTAATAGTTTTCAAGCTAATGCACAATTTTAGTATTTATAAGCCAAAAATAACATTTCAGGGGCAACAACTCCTACATGGTTTATCATATAGTTACGAAACTTGGTAATTTTTTGAATTTTGTCATGCTGAACTTTTTAACAATGTTTTGATTTCATATATCTCTTAATATTTGCAAGAAAATTGCCTAAAACTGCATAAATCACAAATTAGGTCATGACCTTGATTTGTGACCTTGACCCTATTTTAAAGGTCTTTTCAAGAAAAAGTCAAAACTGAAAACCCCATGTCAATATCTGTTCAAATAGTCAAGTTATAACAATTTTAAGCCATTTAACGAAATTTTTAAAATTAAACGCAAAAACGTGTAACCCATTTTTCGACCAAATTTCACGAAATGAACAAACTATAGGCTTCAGACCCTAGAGAAGCCAAATATCACATCAGATTTTTTCTCTCATCATGGGTTTTAGAGAAGAAGATTTTTTAAGATTTTTGGACCCCTAGGTCACCTTGACCTAGTTTTGGTAGCCATGGCAATGCCATGAACAAATCTGAATTGCACCAGCCCATATATGCTTCTGACCAAGTATCATTGAAATCTGTCCAGCAGTTTTGGAGGAGAAGTCGAAAATAGGTGTTAACAACCCAAGCACACACGCATGCACACATGCACGCACACACGCACGCACATACACACGCCGTGCCATGCCATAAGCTCACATGACCTTTCGGTCAGGTGAGCTAAAAACTAGTGCTACAACAGACGTAACTCAGAAAATAGGCTTCAACTGCCACTACGGTTTGGTTTTACCTGATTCATTTTGTCTGGTGTTTTCTGTTTTATTAAGATCTGATTGTTCAGGTTGTGACTGTATACTCTGACGGGTGACTGAAAACGAAGGGAGACTATCCACACTGGACATCACAGTACTCGCTGAGGCATCAAATAGACGTGTCTTAACAACCTATATCAAACGTAAATTGAAATAAAAAATCACCAGCTGTAAATTATATAACAAAGAAAAATAATAACTATATAAAAAAAAATAAAAATAAATAAATAAAAATAATAAGTAAACAAATAAATAAATAAATAACACAAATAAAAACAAAAATTAAACCAACCAAAGAAAAACATTATCTGCCCAAAATAATATGCTGAAAATTAATTTCAATATAATCCTGAATCCACATTATGTCTCATAGATGAAAATACCCAATTCCTGTTCATTATATTAAATAATTTTAACTTGGGCCAAAAAACAACAATGAAAATGAATGTTATTAGTTTAGTTTTAGCCCTACTATGTGTATCAAAAATTATGAAACTTGAAACGATGTCTAACCCCTATCAACAGACCTGTCCAATAACATCTTCTACTGGAGCATCTGCCCTGGTACCATGTCTCTCTAACTTTGGACTACCAGAATATCTCAGTTTAGGAATTTTACCACTATCCTTTTGTTGAGGTTTGCTTTTTTCTTGTTTTCTAATAACTTTCTCTTTCTCTTCCTCCTCATCATCATCACTATCTTCCTCATTGTTATCAAGTCTCTTATTGTACTTTGACCTATCAGAATACCTTGACCTTTGACCTTGATTAACCTTAGTCCTTTTCTTAAATGTTTTGACATTATCGCTATCTTCATTTTCACTTTCTGATGCAATTTTTTCATTTTTCTTTTCCCGATCATTTTTGCTTGGTTTTGATCTACGTGTAGGCTTTTCTTCGATATCGGACAGTTTTTTCTCTTCAATATCAGGGCGTTCTGCTTTTAGATATTTATAACGCTGTTGTTCAATATGTTTGTCACTAATAGCACTATCATCTGGATTTTGATTGGTTGAATCAAGATCACACAGGTTCTGATTGGTTAATTCCAAATCACGCTTGTCCTGTTTAGTATCTTCTTTCACTCTATGAATCGGAGACAAAGAATGAATATCGTTTATCTGTTGTGTTGTATCAATGTAGCTACTTTGATGTGGACAAGGTAAAACATCACACATGAGGTGTAGATGTGGATCAACACCATCCGAGTCCTTCTTCCTTCGTACCAATGTTGGACTTGCTATTGGATATTTTGCTGTCTCAGGCACAGGGTTCTCATGAACCTAATAAAGTAAAAAATAATAAGTAAAATATACATTTGTCCTATAAAGCATGTTTATTTAACATGTTTTGGAAGGGCATCCTGATCTCACAATCTTACTAGACCAGAGCTTGAGTAAATTAAAACACTGACCTTGAATGAGATGCCTGTTGATTACAGGTTACCTCCCAGCATTGAATCAATAATGAACTTATCAAATGAGGGCAATGGGTGGAGTTGAGTAATGGTCCCAGTCAAGATTCTTTCACTTATATTAAGGTGGTCAGTTCTGATATAAGAAGAAACTGGAGTGCCTGTAGAAAATCAATGACCTTCTGTACCAGCACTTTAAAGGCTTCCATGAGTGCACATTAGTATAATGCTGATAAAAAACTCTAACATACCCACACACCACATGAACTTGTGTTTAAATTAGTCCTTGAAATTAATAAAAAATATTTGTACCCCTGATAAATACCTGAAAAACTGCTGATGTGACATAAAACAACATTTAACCAACCAACCACCCACCCACCCACCCACCAACCACCAACCAACCAACCAACCAACCAACCAACTTATTCACAAAGGTAAACGGAAATGGAAGATGATCAGCCACACATCTAGTCAATCACAAAACTGACACAAACACCCATTCCTGTGTTAAAATAATAAGTTTTGTTTTAGCCAGTAGTGTTAAATGTCATACCTGTGACTTCGCAGGAACTGCAGTAAACTGGATATTAGCAGTACGTTTTGGTGATTCTGTAACTGAAGTTTCTAGTTTGGATAATCTGTTCTTGAATTCTTCCAATTTTGACTCAACCTCTGACACTTCAGTCTACAAACCAGCATTAACATATGAATGTCAACATACTAATAGTCACATATATAATCTGTGTACTAGTAAATCGAGAAATTTTTGTTTCTGCATTAATTTTGTGAACATTTACATGTATGAGAGTAACAATAAGAAAAAATAAAACTTTCATAAATATTTTATTTTGATGTCTTTCACTTGTATTTATAAGTATATTATACAAATATAATTACGAAAAATCTTTGGATGAAGATACTCACAAAAGTTTAACTGAAGTGAAAATTTCCTGATTTACAGTAGTCGATCTCTTAACAACTTGTTGTATATTATGAACCCTGGTCATGCCCGACCAGGACTTGAAAATTGGCCAAGCACTTAGCATTTAGAAATGAAAACCACAGGGTACTTCAGAGGAGACCTTAAAAACCAATGCCCCATGTCATGGTAGACATGGCACACTAAAGAACTCTCCCAGCACATTGACGTAAGTACATGGCAAAGGTAAAAATTTCTGCCACTTCACCTATAGCTGGTGCCATCTTGAAATAAGTGAAATATTCTTGACTGGGACGTAAAACCCCATTAAATCAATCAATCTATATTACAAACATCCATCAATCATACATTCAGTTTTGATGTTACATTTTTGATAAATGTTAATCTATAAGAGTAAAAAGAAGCAAAAACTTGAGCAAATAATTATTTGATATATTTCACTTGTAGAGATACTGACCCTTATTCACCAACACAGAAATAAAAATATGTGGATATCTTGAAATGAATACTGTAAAATCACAAATATTCATGGAGAATTCAATTCCGCTTTTTCAAGGGTTAGTGAAAACATGAAATTTTTAAATGTCATTTAAAATTTTAATTTACCATTGCCCCAAATGGTTTTTAATACTTTCACAAAACTCGTTTCCTTAAAATTTTCTCCCAACAGAATTTTTTAAAATGGCAAAACCAAAAATTTTAACCCAATGAATATTAATAATTCTACAGTTTATTCATGAAATATATTGATGCAAAATTTTTTGGATTAATATTAGTATTTTTTAGATAAATAAAGTGCTTGAAACATAATCTTCTATACCTTTCCTTTGTCCACCTGTTTATAGCTTAGACCACTGGTCAATGGTGCCGGTGAATTACGCGCTGTCTCCAGCTTCCGTTTTAACCTCCACTGATAAAGAATATCATCTTCAGGACGAGACGATTTTGTGATTCTTCTACCAACTGGTCCATCAAAATGAGGTGTATAATCTCTGGCTGTAATAAATATATATGTAAATGTACATGTAGGTAATGGATCATATGATCAATGGCTCTATCTTGTAAACTTGTGTGAAACGATTTTTAAAATTCACAGAATACTTAATTTAAAGGGGAAATGATAACATTTCAATATGAAAACAGAACCAATTTAAATTCACAAAATACTTTATTTAAGGCCTAACTTAAAAAATTCTTTGTTTGCTGTTTTCCGACTCATGCTGTCCACATGTGGGTTGGTAGGTAGAAAAAAAATTTTATTTTATTTTATTTTTTGAAAATTTAATCTATTACACTTTTGAAAAAGGTTAAATTGGTTTCATATGTCTTTTTTGCTAACTACAGTCTTCTTTGTTTCTCCTTGTGTCTTCTCCCATGGAGAAAGTGGAATTTCCTCACTAATGTGTAAACCTGCTCACAGGTTGCTTGCTTGGGTTATTGCCCTTTTATACTGTTTTTTACTTTGTATGAAAAGCCAAAAAAAAAGATAAAAAAAAGAAAGAAATTGCTGGCAATAAAATTTTTTGGGTAGGGGCATTTCAAGTGGGTAGGGCGGTCAACGGCAAACAAAGTTAATTTTATTTTAGGCCTTAGTATAAAAACCATAACATTTTACAGAATGTGGATTTTATTTTATGGGAAAAAGATAACACTGCAAACTCACTGATTACACCATTGTAACAGGCAAATGTTAAATAATTGTTCAGCACAAATGTTATAAGGAATCATTCGGAATATGTACATTGGTTAACAGCATTAAATACATAACCAAGAGTTAGATGCTGAAGCTGACACACACTGGAAGCAGAGTTGATTCAGGTTGTTTTTTGGGTTTAAAGTAAAATAAGTGTACTTGTACAGTACAACATAGGTCAGTGGTAAGCACTGCTGGGCTATGGGGTATAACAAGAGCCACGCTGAGCCAGTGGGTTTTGCTGAACTGAAAATGGCAAAAAAACTCTTAAATCTTTATACCAAAAATATACAAATCTAAATTTATCAATATTATATCAGTGTATTCCAAACATAATTTAAATTAAATTCAATTTAAACATTTATAAAGTTTTTGCTCGGTGTACAAAAAATTTAAAGTATATTTTTTTTAAGATCCAATCAAAATTCTTAAATTATATACCCAACCATTCGCTACTTGGACTGTGGGGGAAACAGGAGTGTCTCAGAAAGTCAAAAGAGTATGGACAGAAAGGCAGATGAAAATCAAAAGCAGGAGGTATGTCTGAGAGACTTAATCCCATCCTATACCAGGGGTGATCTTAAATTTACCTTTGGTAAACTGTGGTCGGTAAGGTTGTTCATCAATGCTGGATATAATAGTACCACTATTAGTACTACCAAGTCCATCAGTACTCACGGCTGGATCTTGATCAGATGATAGTATTGAGCTTTCACTATTTAGGAGTAAAAAATATCACACATTACTACTATACATTTATTAAAGAGTTTTTATAGTTTAAGATAACAAATCGAAAATAAATCATTAAATCTTACACTTTAAATATACATAAAAAAAGTTCAACTCATCAAGAATTCCGAGATATCCAAGTTGGCATTATTGAAATTTCACTGATACAATTATATTATATATATATATATATATATATATATATATATATATATATATATATATATATATATATATATATATATACACCTTCTAAGTTAATTATTTTGAGAAAGATCAAAATGTTGGATAGTTTTATCAGTTTCTTTGCTGAAATTTGATTTGTCTTCTCCTGGCACTCCTACATCATTTCAGAAATGACGGTCTCAACAATATGAGCAAGAAGAATTTTAACTTTACATAAAGCACCATTATAATGCTCCACTCAACTCATTTCTAAAACACCAGAAATGATCAAATCTGTGATATAAAATACCTACCTTTTTTCAAGCAGCTTCTCAGCTCTCTCTTGTATATATCTGGTTTTTGCATCCAATGGTGATGGAGGAGGTACTGGTTTTTTAATACCAGACTAAAAAAATAAAATAAAATGTAAATACCGGTAATGACATATACTCTGTAATCCTAATTTTTCAATCAGTCTCTATATTTTTTGAACAAAAACAAACAAACAACCACAACAACAACAATAATAATACTGTGAGATGAGTATCATAATTCACCTGCACAGTAAGTCCGTTAAAACCCAAAATTTTACTATTTAATCTACCAAAAATTTGCTCAACTAAAATGTTTAGCACCTGCTGACAAATGATGAATCTTAAACAATACAGTCATGTACAGTGAAACATAACTAAAATGTGAAATTGCCACTTCCCTAACATTCCATACAAACATTACCGAAAAATGCTCTTGTAGTACAAAGGTGAGCCAAATTTAAATCCCATCAAAAAGCCTTTAATATAAATGTAGCTGACCAGGTTTGATATGTAGCCGGGTAGCTCAGTTGGTAGAGCGTCCCACTAGTATTGGGAAGGTCCAGGGTTCAAGTCCTGGTTTGGCTGCTGCATTTTATCCCTTTTCTGTTACACTTGTGTGACCTTGGGAAGTAGCTGATAAACAGGTTGGTCCCAGGGCAGAACCTGGTAGTTTCCAACTGAGGTGGTTGAATCGAAAAAAATGGAAGGGAGGAATGTAGCGGCCCAGGCTTGATAGGTGGCTGGGTAGCGCAGTTGTAGAGCGTCCCAATAGTATTGGGAAGGTCCCAGGCTTGATAGGTGGCTGGGTAGCTCAGTTGGTAGAGCTTTCATAGTATTGGGAAGGTACCAGGCTTGAGTCCTAGTTTTGCTGCTTCATTTTTCCCTTTCCTGTTACATAAAAAATCTTAATGTTATTATAAAAAAACTGTATGTTAGAACATTTATGTTATAAGGCAAATATTTCATCTACTCACAGACATCATGGAGTGGGATGTTAGGTTTTCTTCTGTAAGTTTTGGTTTGTCATCATGTGACTGATCATGTGACTGGTCATGTGGTTTATCAGACAACCACCAAAAGTCTTTCATTTTAGCACCATTTTCTTTCAATCTCTGCTCTCTGCTTTTTGGTTCAGCTTTACGAAATCTCTCTACATATCTGGTGAAACGTTAAAAAGAATTAAAACAATTATCAGTTCTTTCTTGTATAAAAGCATTCAAACCAAACCTATTGGAGAATGTTATCTCTGGCCCAAGGAACAAGATTGGCCAATAAATTCTGTCTTATCCATAACTTATTTTTTCCCACATGACAAGAAAAACAAAGAAGGCCCATCTGACTGACATCTCCCCTCCTCATTGCATGTCAGAAAATTAAAATCTAACCTTGATTAAAATGTTTTACTATAGTAATCTGACATCTGACATCATAAGAAAAATTAATGTCTGTGTCAATATATATACACTGAAGAGTTCATACAAATTGAAGAAAACAATCAGTGTTTCAGTATAGTACAACTTAATTGATAATGCTTGAAGAAAGGGATTTCAGCTTTAGGCAGCTCTTTTCAGTTGTTGTTGTTGAAGTTGGATACAAAAATCAGTTTCTTTCTATATGTGGGTGGTCAGTTCAGAAATTATAAAAGAAATCAGTGCCTGAAGAAAATCATCGAAACTTCAGCTAATGAACTGACTAACTTCCTCACACTCGGATCTGTCCAAGTGGGATTCAGTCCAGGGTAGTAAGAGTCCCATCTATGGGTTAAATAGTTGGCTAGATAAGAGTCATTAGCTTTGGTCAGCAGAAAAAGGAATACTCCATAATCAAACCAAATTGGGTAGATATTGGCTCGGTAGCCTTGGTTAGCAATGTAACTAAAGGATGGAAACATTGATCAGCAAATTCTCTGGTCCTCCAGGTTGGGGGTTAAGCACAAGGCTAACCACTTTGTCTTGGGAAAAAACACACTGGTTACAGAAACATTGACAAAATATTTTTTTCTCAATGGTCTAAGCTCCATTGTGCTCTGCAATGGACCACTTTAGAGAACTAGGACACCAAAGGTCCCTTCTGGTCAAGATAATTATATTTATTTACCTTTGTAAAGTAGAACTTTCACCTGTTTCTGTAGCGCCAGGTTTTGTGTACCAACTTGCTTCTTTATCTTTCGTTGTCTGTGAGTCTTTTATATCATCCACATAAACATGCCTCTTCCCAGCAGCCTTAAGACCAGATAACATACTAACATCTTCACTTAAACTACAAATAAAGTGTTGTGTAATTTTGTTAAAAGTCTGTCGCAAACAAAACAAGAGGCTCATGGGTCTTAATGCTCACCTGTACATATGTCAAAAAATCTTCGGCAAGTACAATGGACAATAACACTAATTACAGAAACTATATAAAATTCCCCCCGTTTGGATCCCACTTCTATGATATTTCCAATTGATATGTTTTATGTGACAGTATGTCCTAAGAATGCTACATCTAAAATTTCTAAGGTCCAAGACCTTGAAATACTGTACATATTAAAATGATTGTTATATCAATACCTACAATATTCTAATATAAATGTTAACACAAACAGTTTATAGTTTTCAAGATTAACCCCAGGTGAGCTAAAACATAAAACAGTTGCACATCTCACCCATACAAAAGTTTGTTCTTAGATTAATCATTACAGATTGATAAACTTGCTCTTGTCGCAAAAAAATAAAAAATAATAAAAATTGCTGACGCAATGTGAAACAGCATTACAACCAAATAACAACCACTAAAAGGAAATAGTTACATTGGTGGCACAATGCAGTATTTGATGTCTATGAATAAGCTCTGAATAATTAAGCACTAAACACAAACATTTTATCCCTACAGAATTAAACATCTTTATAAAAACTCTATCAGTTCTTATAGGTTTTAGGGGGCCTCTGTGACCGAGTGGTGTAAAGCATGTGCTTAAGGATCACAGCGCCTCTCAACGCCTAGCTTCGAATCCCACTCGAGACAGATTTAAGTGTAAGAAAGGTGTCAATTCGCTTGCTGAAGGTCATTGGTTTTCTGCAGGTACTCCGGTTTCCTCTACTACCCAGAACTGGCCGCCTCGAAATAAGTGAAAGAATCTTGTCTGGGGTATAAAATGCCATTACTCCTCTCCACTCCACTTTATAGTTCTTAATTTGGTATAGTCAAAACAGAAATCAAACAAATAAGTTGTTTTTTTCATTAAAAAATTCAGGGATTTTGAAAAAAAAAGATTAAATAAATATCCTTACTTTATCGTAGATGGATGTTCACTACTTGGCCATGATTCATCAAATTTTGACGACCCCGATATTTCATGTTCATCTCTGTCATGTGTCTTTGTAACGTAAGAATTAGATTTTTGTAAAAACATTTTATCTAGTGAAGTGGTTTCTGTTTCTTTCTTTTCCTCATTTTTACCTGATCTACTTGGACTTAAAGCAGTCTGAAATATCAACATAAACACAAAAGTCATATTAACTTGACAAAGGAAACATTTATAAAGTTAATTTTTGATAACACAAGTTTTTGTGAAATTATTGTAATTAATTACCAAAAACTTGAATTTTGGTTGGAAAACTGATCAATATTTTGGCCTCAGATTGAATCAAATACTAACCTTCCCATCATTGAGTATAAACTCAAAGGCTGGTATTCCCAAAATTTCAATTCTTGACCTTAATGGATAAACTTGTAGATAAGATTTTTGTACTCAGTCTAATGAATTCTCCATAGTTTATATTATTATATTATTATGGTAGATGTAGTAGCATTTATTCCTACCTTTCTTTGTGATGAGGTTAAACGTTTTTCTTTACTGGGATGGTAGTATGCTTTTGGAAATGGCTTAACTGCGAAAGGATCTCTGAAAATAAAAAAGTAAATAAATACCGAGTCTATAAATGAACTGAGATTTTAGCAAGTTAAATCTTAATTTAAATGGTTCCCATATAATTATTTAAAAATTCTGCTTTTAGAATATTGATGAAGTTTAATTTGTAACAGCACAAAATTTGTTTAGAAGAAATTGCTAATTTTCAAAATTAAAAATTATCCATCATTTTGTAAATTTCTAGGTTAATCCAGGTTATTTCCAAGATTTCCAGGATCCGGTTAGTGAAAAAAAAAATTGTTGGTCATAAACAAAATTTCTAAGCGACTCACTTATTTTGGGTCAGTTGAGACCACACATACCGCTTATTTACCTTCTTAGTAAATAGTTTGGGTAACTCAGCTGATAGATTATTTGTCAACCAAATACAACATTTAAAATAAAAAGTTGGAATGACCCTTGGGTTCCAAACAACACCGGGAAAACAGGCATAAGGGCGAACTTTTCCGATACCTTGCAATAAATTGCAGATAGTGAATTTAATGTTCAAGTATTACCATCAATTTAAAGATTTGACTTGTGCTTTGACTAAACCTTGTGCAATTTGCCGTGAAACTGAATTCTATATGCAGTTTACTCGAGGTGAGAAAAACAATATAAATTTTAGTCATTTTATGGTTTTGACTTTGTAATTTAATATTTTTCTTTTATACTAATAATAAACTTGAACCATAATTTATAATAAACTAATTGTTGAAACCTCGAATTCTTCTTTTCGTACACCATGACTGCGAACTGAAATCATAATGTCTAAAATTTTTAACTTTTTAAACATGAAAACAAGAACATGCATGAAATTGCCGCCATACTGTAAACAATGTAAACTAAGGTCGCACTTTGTTGTATTCACCTCAACAGAAGAGGACAATTCAATGAACCAAATGTTTTGTACCAAATTATATTATTCTAAGCATTTCATAGATGTTAAAACAATTGTAAATCTGTCAGAAATCAAAAGAAATATTATTTATTATTTGTAATTGAATACAATTTTAGTATTTTGATAAGGGTACACTGATGGAACAGCAAGTATGTAGTTAATACCCATGGACAAAGTACACCCTGCAATAATTTTCGTATGTAATTTGTACCATATCTTTTAAAACCAAGTTTGTTACAAATCCATATTTCATTACAATACAATATAATCTGTTTATAATGGACTTTATATATATATATATATATTCATTTTATAAAAGATGATTAAAAGTAGGCTTTAAAGACAGGGACAGGAATCATTTTGGACCAAAGAAGGGTTTTTCATATTAGAGAGATTAACTTTATATATAGGTTTATTCATGATATAGTAAAAACCATTAGGGATACTACAGACTTGTTGCTATGGATAGGTGGAGTTTATATAAAGTTGGACTCTCTTCTGTACAATACAATGCAATGCAAAGTAATGTAATACAATTTTAAATCAATACAGTTTAATACACTTTTTCCATGTAAAACCAGCATTTTTCTTTGTTAATCTTATTTTACAGAAAGATATTTATTTTATTTTAAAAAAAAAAAAAAAAAAATAAAAAAAAAATAAAAAAATAAAAAAAAAAACAAAACAAAAAAAAAAAAACAAAAAAAACACGGTTTTGAGATGTAGGCGAAATTTAACAATAAATTGAAATTATTTGTTCCCCTATAATTAGTTGACTAATCTACTAATCATACAAGACAGCTTTAATCTGTACTAGTTTCTTGACATTCATGTCATATGACTGTACCTCATTACTACCTTCCTCATTTGTTCAATTATTATAGTACGTAATCATTACAATCAAAGAAACTGCAGTATCCACTAAATTATTCAAACCCATTGCGGTCGCCAATCATTATATTCAAGGAAAATCTGAGCAATTTGTGTTGAACAAGAATATAATTAATTATTTTAAATCAATCAATCAACCAATCAATCAATTAACCAACCAACCAACCAATCAACCAATCAACCAATCAACCAATCAACCAATCAATCAATCAATCAATCAATCAAATTACAATTACATTTACAATTACTCTTATAAATTAAACATCATTCCGGTGAATGAGATAAAGGTTAATCCAATCTGAGTGGTTTTATCTATCCTTCCCCGCTTTACTTGACCAGAACGAAAAAAAAATTACTGGGTATAGATTGAGTTGGGTACGAATTATAATCATTAAAATTACGAAATGCAAGCAAACTGAAAAGGAAAGTAAAATCATCACCAATGCTTATAAATAAATGATAAAATACATGTATTATTACCATAAATAATTACTTTATTTCTTTATTTTATAGATTTTTGCTATTGTAAAAAAGAATAAACATTCAGATATTTTGTTCGTTTCGTTTCTTTTATCATAATCAGCAACATGGCGACGAATAAAGCACCTCCTGTGAAAAAATCACAAGAACAAATTATTGCTGGTTTTCAGGAGTTACGACAACAACAGCGAGCGATAGCTTCTAAAATAAGCGAATTAGAGATTGATATGAAAGAACATGAGTAATTATTCACAACTTTTTACTATATTTCGACTGTATATAGACCTTGTTGCAAAACAATCTCAAACATGCTTGTTTTCCGACCCTTGTTTACTTAACCCCCCATCCTCACACACACCGAAAAATCTAGAACTGAATCCTTAAAAACTGAGGATTTAGATGACCGATGTGTTTTATACTTATGTTACTAAGAAAAGTTTATATTATACTGGGTAACTTTTTTCGCATTGACTCTGAAGTGGGTGTTACTAGTTCGAAGTTGGAAGCACCGGTAAGTGGTGCTTCTAACTTCGATAGGGGTAAATAATATAAAGCAATATAAAGCGGAATTATTTTCCTTGTTTATATGAGTATAAAGCACATTTTTCTTTAAAGTTGATTGAAATTTATTTTAAACAGTGTTATATGTTGTTAGAAACCATAATTCAATTGGAAAAACCCCAAAACAAGGAAAACAATACCGCTTTATATTATTTACCCCTACCCTCTAACTTTGAATTTGGTAAATGACCGACACAGTGACAAAAAAGTTTTCATCTCTGAAGACTTGATATTCGTCGATAGTTTGCATCTAACACTACTTCATAACCATACACAGTATAGCACCAGTTCAATACGATTTTGATAAATGAAAACTATGTTGAAAATAAAAATACAGGCTAGGAAAAGCAGATTGTTGAATGAATCAGTGGTTCCCGTTATGCACACTTAACCATATTTCTCCCAACATGATACATACCTGGTATATATGTTTGACTTTTTGTTCTTGTATTTGTAGTCTTGTTATAGAGACATTACAGGAAGTAGATGGTAATAGGAAGTGTTTTAGAATGGTGGGTGGTGTCCTTGTAGAAAGAACAGTAAAAGATGTATCACCTGCATTAGCTAATAATAGAGATCAAGTGAGTCTATTAATAAACTTTTTAAGCTTGGCCTACAATGAACAGTATCTGTATAATTTGATACCACTAGGGTAGCTTAGTTGGTAGATTGCTCGCTTCCTAAGTGGAAGGTTGGGGGTGTGAACCCCAGCCAGATATGAGCAAGACTGGAAAATTGGTTGTGACTTATCTATCGCCAAGCACTTGGCATTTGAATGAAAGTCAGGGGTCCTTTGGATGAGACCTTAGAAACTGATTCCCTGTGTCACAGCAGGGGTGGCACGTGACACTCTTAAAGTAACTGTTTAAGTACTATAAAACCACTTTTGAAGCTCGCTATTTAGTATCTACAAATAATTTTCTGTTGTCTTTTCTCCCCGGGGCCTTGATGGCCAAGTGGTTTGAAGCAGGTACTTATGGATCACAGTGCCTCACACTGTCTAGGTTCAAATCCCACTTGGGACAGATCTTAGTATGAAAAGTTTGGCTGTTCTCACTCTGATTGCCTCCACTTTCCCAGAACTATCTCGAAATAAGTGAAAGAATCTTGACTCGGGCGTAAAACACCATTACTACACTTCACTCTTTCCTCCCCTAACATGTCTTTAGGAGCCTTGATGGCCAAGTGGTTTGAAGCATGCTGTTACAGATCACAGGACCTCTCACTGCCTAGGTTCTTATCCCACTTGGACAGATCCTTGTTTTTAAAAAGTTTGTTTTTTTGCTTGCCGAAAATCTCTGTTTTTTTTCTGGGCACTCCAGTTTTCTCAACCATCCCTGAACTGATTATTTTGATTTTGACTGGAGCATTTAACTACATCCCAACTTTTTTATTTGGATTGTTATATACAGTGAAAACTGAAAACTTGACCTTGAAAAAAAAAAAAAAACTGAAAACGTAACAATGTGTTCCATCTCAAATTAGACCTTCTATATTGTAATTATTGTGAACCTCAATAAACCTAAATCTGTCTTCTCTGGAGCCGGACTAGCTTTCTTGTACAAAAAAATATGAATTGACTTAAAAGAAAAAGTAATAAATTATTGATGGATCCAAGTACTGTATTAGTATTTATATAAGTGTGTATTATATTTGGCACTCCCAAGGGTATCAGGCATTTAGCGTGTATTAGTATCGGCACTGTTAAAATTTAATGTTTCCCCCTTAGACAGGTGAGCTAAAATTAATGTTGAAGTGTATTAATATTGGTGGAATATTAAATTAATGCCAAAAGCGCCAATATTAATACACAGCCAAAATAAATCCTTCTACAGTATTTGTGCACATCTAAATTTTTCTGTTTTTTCCTGATTTTATTTCAGATGAAAAAATTAGCAGAACAATTTAGAAAACAATTAGAAGCAAAAGGAGTAGAAATAAATAAATATAGAGAACAATATAACTTAAAGATTAAAGGAGAAGAAAGTAAAGAAGTAGACAAGCAAGAAAAAGAAGTGAAAGCCGGTGGTGTTCTTGTAGAATCTTAATCTATGTTTAATTCATTTAATGTTCATAATCTTTATGACAATGTATAATGTGTGTTCATTAGTACCATATTTCTGTCTATACAGTTTAAACCTGTCTAAATAAAAGTCCTATAAGAGCTGAAGATCTGCTTTAGTTTGTACTGAATATGGACTCGAATAGCAATGTCAAAAATGTGTATTCACCCACTCCTACCCCTACCGCCCACAAAAAATTAATATGGATTCAGATGCCAAGGTAAAAAAATGTGTGGTTTTTTTTTATTCTTTTCTTTTTTTAAGTGCTGTAGAATTTTAGGTTACATGTACATCACTCTAATGGCATCATTGATTTGTTTTACTTCAAATTCAATCTTTTTTTTTTCGAAAATGCAATTGACAATTTTTAATTTTTTTTGAATTTCATAAGCCCAGAATAATGACTGAAATGAATGTCATCTATTTTGCCTATTTTGAAACTATTATGAGGTCTGTAGTGATTTCTGATTCTCCAAATTTAGAAGTTCCCAAAGTCATCATTTTGAGAAAGGTTTTACTGTATAATGTTACAACATAGTGCAATGGTGTTTTGTCCTGATATGTTGTACATGGAGATAATGTGGACTTATTATACTAACATTATTTTGTAAGCTGAATAATAATCAAACAAGACTTTTAACATCATGTACCTTCATGTTTTTTTTTTAATTATTCATTTCTTGATTTAATGTCATGAGGAAAAATCGAGGCTTATATTCATACTGTGTTAGATTTACGAAATGGGTAAAATGATAACTACTGGTAAAATCGAGAATGTGCTCAAATAACTGAACTCAATCTTCATGTATGTATGTAACTCCCATGCCAGTTATGTCATGATGTTTTTGTTGGATATGTGAAATACATAAATCATGTATTTTATCTGCATTATCATTTCAAAACAATTCTGTTATTGATGTCCAAAAATTCTTTATAAGAATTTGTTGTTGTTGTAAAGATATGGAATGTGAATACATGTTTGATTTATTGTTCATAACACCTGATCCATCACACCTGATCAGGTGTTGACTTCCACCCCTAAGTTTATAATGGATTATACCATTTCTTTAAAGTTTTGGACTATACCAGTGGTATAAAGGTGTTACAAGATTAATTCAGCTTGGCAGACATGTGAAGTAACAGTGATCTTTAATTTAATTTTTTCATTATTGTATATTTTATATATGTAAACTGCAGCTTTTTTCAGATTTGTCAATTTACAAAAAAAAAGAAAAAAAAAATTAAAAAAACTTTATTAAAAGTGAAATTAATTGTACATAGTGTTGTTTTGATATCTTGTTTTTGTTAGTAGAATTTTGGGGTTAAATTCTCAGCTGGGTATGTTCTCAGAATTGATTTGGTGACTTTTCTTTGACCTAGAAATAATCCTGTGAATTGTTGTCTTCATGTCCTGCTTCTCACAACTACAAACAAAATTTTAGTTTTATTTGGTCAATACCAGACTTAAAATTTAAGCAGCATTAGAAATGCCTGTCAGACTGCCTTCATGGCTCAGTGGAAGAGCAAGTCTCAAGAGCAGTAGGTTGTGGGTTCAAACCCACCAGGTCATACATAAGCCTTTGAAATTTGAAATATTGCTTCCATACATCGTGATTGGCACTTGGAGCACAGAATATTAACTGGTTCACCTGGTGCCATGACAATAGACTGGGTGAGTGGTATGCTTGTCTGCCGCATAATGGCTCCGACGGCTATCACCTTACCAAAAAGTTGTCTTGATTGAGTGCTTGTACATGTCATGTGCGATGTTCCAACAACAATCATGTCCTGTCTATTGGTTGAGACAAGCCACTTTAAAAACTGATGCAGCATGAGAACGCCCAACTGCTCATCACAATAAGCTTTAACCAGAAACTTATCCGATACAGCTGAATCTGCGAATACCAAAGAATGAGTTAACTGAAAAACTGTCTAAAATGCATTTGGTTAATTTACATCCTGTTTAAACAGAATACCTATCTTATCTGTATTAATTTGGTAGGACATGTGGTTAATTAAACCATCTGCTGAATCTAAATGCTTGAACTGACAACCTTCTGATGTGTGGTTTTTTACCCACAATACATATCTAAACTGAATTAATTTGGTAGGACACGCCAATAAACCGAATACATGTTCTAATTTATTTCGGTAGGACACACCAATAATATTGTGTGGTTAACTAACCTCCCCTGTAGACTAGTCTTAACAAATCTGAAAGAAAATTCAGTCTTAAAGATGTTCAGTATAATTAACAAGTTCCACCTAGCTCATAATTTGAAGTTTATGTAGGTATGTATTCAAAAGACTTTTTAAAAATTGCGCAAAATAGTTAAACTTTCATAATTAGTACGAAGTTCTTCTGACCCTCACACACTTTATGGTTTTCGATTAAAGCTGCATTAAGTTTTCCAAGGAAAAAAAATTAAAACGGTGCTGATCTAATTAATGATGTTCCTAATGAATAATGTTATATTTGGTTAAACGATAAAAGCTCGAATAAATACAGAAACAACAATAATTTCCCAGGGAGAAGAAGTATGCGGGATCTAATATTAGAACATGTTTGCGTCATAAAAACCGGGTCATTTAAACACAACTTACAAAACGGTGAAATACGATCAATTAAACGCAGAATTTCATTGAATTTGTCAATTTTTGAGTTAGTAAAGGATACATAACACCATTGCGAATATATATGGATATTAATGACGGACAATTAATGCAATTTGTCATGTTTCACCTTCGATTCATTGGAATTCCCGTTCATCCGTGCGCATGCTCCAAGCAAATAATAATAATCATCGTTAAACTTATTGACCAACCCGTTAGAGGATTCCGTTTATTTACAGCTAAAAGGAATGAAATTTCAGAAAATGTATCTCACGGACCGTGATTATGAGTTATCTATTATAAATATATATATACATGTATATATATATATATATATATATATATATATATATATATATATATATATATATATATATTAAAATAAATCTGAAAATTGAAAAACTTAATGCAGCGTTAATTCTGTTGGGCTGGAAATCTGGCATCGGCCTAGGTCTCGCTTACCTGGTGATACAGCCGTGATCTAACCGTCACGATTTAATTTCCGATGTAGTTCTATCCAAAAACGAAATATACCCTGTGCAATTTTCTCCATTAAACGCGAGATGCTTTATTTAAAAGTTTGTGGGTGAAATATAATTACCATTTATTATACAAATTATGTATTTACAAAATTATGCTTTAAAGCTGCGTTAAGTTTTTCAATTTTCTGATTTTTTTTATTATTATTATTTTCTAATATATATATATTTTTAAAAATAGATATCTTCTAACCACGATCCGTGACATTCATTACCTAAAATTTTATTTCTTTTAGCTGTAAATAAATGGAATCCTCTGACCGGTTGGTCAGTGTTTCACGATGGTAATTATGAGCTTTGGGCATGCGCACGGATGTACGGAAAACCCTAGAATCGAAGTGAAACATGACAGATTGCATTAATTTTCCTTCATTAATATCCAGAGGTATTTGAAATGGTGTTATGTATCCCTTACTGAGTCACAAATGACAAATTCGACGAAGTTCTGTGTTTAATTTATCGTATTTCACCGTTTTGAAAGTTGTGTTTAAATGACCCGGGTTTTGATGACGTAACCATGTCCCAAATGCTGCATCTCGCTGGGTAAATACTGTAATTTCTGTATTTATTCGAGCTTTTATCGTTGAACCAAATGTAACATTGTTCATTAGGAACATCAATAATTAGATTAGCACCGTTTTAATTTTTTTTTTTTAGGAAAACTTAATGCAGCTTTAAAATACAAAGTAAAAAGCAATTGGTAAACGAAACACTGTCGTACTTGGCTTTTTAGCAATATATCCAAAAAGCATTTTAAACCATGTGTCTCTTTCAAAACCAAGAGTTCGAAACAACAAATAAATAAAAGAAAGACACAAGAAAATATAAGCATATTTAAGGACGTAGGCATTATAAACCAATAATCCGGCTTTGGATTAGAACCTGACCTACATGGCAAAATAGAGTTTGGTGACGAAGATCCAACAACTCGGCTCATGCATGTATATGTTATCTGCCTCCTTTGTTGCCAGACAGTTTGGCTCTTGACGTCATGTAATCATGAACGATACATCAATCTGTATTCTTCCGCAATAGCGAGTTTCCTATTTTTAGCTTGCTGTATGTTAAAATTTTAGATACTCTTAAAAAGTTTTTTTAATGCTTGTGGCAGAGTTGTTCAAGTACTTGTATTAAAAATGCGATGACTTTTTTAAAAAAAAATATGTAAAATAAATTTTAGGAATTTAAATAATTTTTCTTTTTGTTATAGTAAAATGAAATAATTTGACAATTTTGCACATGTTACATAATTTGCTATTATTCAGAGTAATTCTTTCAATTTATCTATGGGTTTCATTTCATCAAATATGGTACTGGAGTAGTCACGTGAGATGACGTCAGCAAGTTTCCCATCAGTACGTAGACTTTGGTTTCCCTACTGTTAAGTTCAACTATTTTACTCTAGTGGATTGTATATACTCTCACTTATAGATATTATTATTAGCTCACCTGAGCTGAAAGCTCAGATGAGCTATTGCGATGGTTCACCGTCTGTCGTCTGTCGTGCGACGTTCGTCGTCCGTCGTGCGTTAACTTTTTGGATTTTAATCTTCTCCTCCAAAACCACTGGGCCAAATTTAATGAAACTTGGTAACCGTTATGCCTTGGTGAAGCCCTTTCAGATTTGCACAAATGAAGGAGTTATGTCCCCTTGGGGCCCCATAAGGGGGGAAAGAGTGAAAAACTTTGAAAATCTTCTCCTCTGAATCTACAAGAGATATACCTTAGTTATTTCATTTATAACATCCTTAGGTCATCTATTTTCAGATTTGCACAAATGGTAGCCATGGGGCTCAAAATGGAGAAATTGCAAGGCACTTAGTGGGGAAATTGCTAAAAAATTATATATTTGTTACTATATCTTGAAAACTATTAACTTTTTGTATAGGCATGTATATTAGAATATTGTAGGTATTGACATGATGATCATTTTGATATATGGTTCAAGGTCATATGTTGAAAGGTCAAGGTCACAGCTGCAGATGAAGACATAAATTGCTAATTATCTTGAAAACTATTAACTTTTTGTATAGGCATGTATATTAGAATATTGTAGGTATTGCAACAATGATCATTTTGATATATGGTTCAAGGTCATTTGTTGAAAGGTCATGGTTACAGCTGCAAAAGAAAACTTAAATTAGTAATTATCTTGAAAACTATTAACTTTTTGTAAAGGCATGTATATTAGAATATTGTAGATATTGCGACAATGATCATTTTGATATATAGTTCAAGGTCATATATTGAAAAGTCAAAGTCACAGCTGCAAAAAAAGACTGAAATTGCTAATTGTCTTGAAAACCATTAACTTTTTGTATAGGCATGTATATCAGAATATTGTAGGTATTGACATGACAATCATATATGGTTCAAGGTCATATATGTTCAAAAGTCAAGGACATAGCTGCATAAGTATGCTGAAATTGATTAATGATTTGGAAATTATTCATTGCACTACAGTTACTTCATGCATATTATATAAGCTACTTATGAATGAAATGTGAGTGGATATATTTCTGATTAAGTTTTGTGGGAGTTCTTAACTTGAGAAAACTTTTAAAGTTATACGTAATATATTGTCTATTGCACTTTGCAAACAATATTAGACATATCTTCAGGTGAGCGTTAAGGCCTATGGGCCTCTTGTATTATTTCAAATACGAAATTTTATATTGAAGTATGATTTCAATTACATGAAATCATATATGGTACTGAGGTAGTTACGTGCCCGACCCACCTTCCCGTTGGGCTATACATAATCCAGACATTTTGACTCTAAATACTGATGGGAAACTTGCTGACGACATCTCACGTAACTACCTCAGTACCATATATGATTTCATGAAATTAAAATTATACTTCAATATGAAATTTCGTATAATTTAAAATAAGAGAATAAAGATAAAACACTTACTGGAAATTTTGAGTTATTGCTTTCTCGCCTGGCGGAGTGGTATGCTTGTCTGTGGCATACTGATTCGGTGAGCTAGCACTTTATTTACCAAAAATTCATTCTGAATGCGCGCTAGTACACGGCAGACCATAATGCAACTCTCACATCACACGCATAAGCGAACTTGTTCAAAGATCAATCCGGAGATTAATAACCTTCCTGCTCTCGTCGAAAATAGATGAAAAACTGCTGATGCGACGATAAATAACATTATATCTTACTGGAAAACAATTTAAAATGTCAAAATTGCCAAAATAGCCAAAAAAGCTAGAGTCTGGCTTTGAATTTTGGATGTCTTAAACTTTGAAACAGTAAGTAAAAAGAGTCATTAAAAGCATTGAAATAATATGCATGCTGTTTAAATACATTTAACTTGCTAAAACAAACCAATCCCTGAAATTTTCATTTTATTGGTGGCCATCTAGGAATTTTGAGCCATTTTTAATTATAAAAAACGATCAATGTAAAGAGTGGTATCAAGCAGTTAATACTGCATAATCCAAAAAAGTAAATTTTCCATAAGCCAAAAAACCGGATCATCTCAACATCTCCAGGACAACAGTTAACCAACTAATGATATGCGTGTACATGTTAAGGGAATTGTTGATTATCCAATAAAAGTGTGACATAATTCACTATATTTAGGTAATATCCATTGCCTAATTTGTTCTTATTAGCTAATCTACCTTTCTAATCAACACAAAAAATAAATCATCAAGGGAGTTAATTATTACCAAGGGAGATAATTATGATTGAGAATCCAAAGAAAGGTATTGTACTTATTAATTATGGATGACCGGTATATTGGTTTAAAGGTCAGTTTGGTGCAGCATATATGACATGATGACCAATACGGCTACCACACGGTCATAATAATCAGGTGAGTAACAGAAACTTTTATTTAGTAGTCAGGAAATATTTATTTTATTTGAATCGTTTTTTAATGCGACGTTTATAAATTACATATTTTTATATAGTTACTGTCCAGAATTTTCTTTCATATCAAGACATCATTAGTAAATTGGAGTGGAGTGGGGTAGGGCTAGGGTTAGTGATTGAATGGTTTAAAATAGCCGGGTTACCAATCACAGTGCCTCTCACTCCCTGTGCCCGAAACTCACTCGTGTAGATCTTAGCGAGAGAAAGTTTGCTACTTCGCTTGCCTAAGGTCCGTCCGGACATTCAGGTCACATTATCACAGAGCTGACCGACTCGGTATAAGTGAATGAATCCTGACTTTATTAAAATATGAAAAATCTATTAATCTGATAAAATCATTAAAGTTGGTAGAGGTTTGTTTTGTTTTGTTCAAACCTTCATATGATGATAAAACGAAAAAGTGAATTATTGTTAAAAACAGCATCAGTATTTTTAAAGCTTTCTTAACACAATGTTATTTATTACGCACTTGCTACCTACTTGTGATTTTTAATTGGTGGTTTCTCCGTGTTGGAACCTTTCCGTTCCTCGACATTAGATTAAAGCTGTATTAAGTTTTCCTGGGAAAAAATTAAAACGGTGTTGATTTAATTAATAATGTTCCTTATGAACAATGTAACATTTGGTTCAACGATAAAAGCTCGAATAAATACAGAAATAACAGTAATTTCCAAGCGATATGTCGCATTCGGGATCTAATATTAGAACATGGTTACGTCATAAAAAAACCGGGTCATTTAAAGACAACTTACAAAACGATGAAATATGATGAGTTAAAGCTGCATTCAGTTTTTCATTTTCTGAATTTTTTTTTTATTTTCTAAAAATATATTTTTTTAAAAATAGATATCTTCTAACCACGATCCGTGACATTCTTTTTCTAAAATTTCATTTCTTTTAGCTGTAAATAAACGGAATCCTCTGATCGGTTGGTCAGTGTTTTACAGCTAATAGTAATGAAATTTTAGAAAATGAATCTCACGGATCGTGATTAGAAGTTATTATTTTAAAAAAATATCAGAAAATTGAATATTTTAATGCAGCTTTAAGGCTCCTCGTCTTATTTCGAGATTTGTTTGCTTTAAATGTCAGTTTTTATATACTAGAGCGTGCTGTTCAATGTTCATCATTGTGAAAGCATCTTTGATTGGCTAATCTTTGCTGGCACCGGGCCATCGACGAATAACAAGCGGTGATCAAGTGGTCTAAAGCGCCGAATTACGGGTACCTGTCCTTTTAAAGATCTTTGGTCACTTCCATTGATGAAAGTCAGTTGTTTTCCCTCTTGGTAATTCGGTTTTTCCGGTCATCCCAGAATGGAATTCTTCGACACGTGAAAAAAAATCTTGACTGGGACCTATAACAATATTTTAACCAAAAAAATAACTTTTTTTTAATTTATTTATGCCACACAATTGGGATATAACCCGAAACAATGAAACATTTAAATAATTTTTATCACTAAATTTGGAACAATGTCTTTGCTTTAAAGCTTGTTGCTAACAGGAACTTTCCTGAGATGTGAAAGGAAAATTATGACAAGCGCTAATTGCTACGAAGAGTAGCCAGATGGCATTTTATTTTATCAGGAATAAAAAATTATTACCGGGTTCAAAATTTTCAACAGTGCATGCGTCATTAATCAAATGCCTCTATTTTTAACTTCAATTAGGGGCAGTTGCCGGGTGGTTAACGCTTTAGCCTTGAAACCAAAGGCGTCTCTTTGCTGTGTTGTCGACCCCTGACGACCTCGAGTCAAAAAGGGTTTTCATTGTCTTAGTTGGCTCTGTTACAGTCTGATAGACTGAGTGGTCTGTGGTGTTTATCTGCGACATTGTGGGCTAGTGGACTAACACTCTGAAGCTTAATGCTGCTATAAATGCGCATAGTACACGAGTGTTTCATTTATCTCTGATATAAAAGGAAAATGTCTCGTCACGAATAGCTAAAAAAATGCTGTGACGTAAACTTGTGACAACAATAAACAAAAAATTAAATAAATAAATAAATAAATAAATAAATAAATAAATAAATAAATAAATAAATAAATAAAAAACAAAAAACTTACAATTTACTAAAAGTGTTTAGCAAACAACGACCTCCAAATGCCAGAACAAAATCAACAAGTTGGCATAATTTGAACCGTTTCTTGAGGTCCAAATACCCCCGCTCCAAAATCCAAATTTGACATTGTGACCTTGACCTTTGACATACACACAAAAATGTGGTGCATGATAAATATTCTCTGATGTTGGTATACATTTGTTCAAAGTTTGATAAAAATCCATCCGTAGATATGAAAGTTATGGAACAGACGTGATTTAACACTGACAGACAGATAGACAGACTGAGATATAGTAATTCCTACATATCCCGCAAACTTAGTTTATTTTTTAAATCATTTATTATTTTTTTATTAATTTTTTTCTTGCATGTTGAATCGCCGGGCCGAGTTTGACCTTGAACATTTTTGGTCTGTGAAAGGTTGTCGACACTTTAAAATACCAAAAGAAACATTATAAACATTTTTGCATAATAATAATAATAATAATAATAATAATAATAATAATAATAATAATAATAACAATAATAATAATAATAATGGATTTTTAATTCTCAGTCAAAAATGTTCAATTACTATACAGTAATTGTACATTTATAAGCTTTTTTAAAAAATATAAATTAAATGATTTATCAGAATGAATGGTACGACACAAAATTTATGTGTTTTAACAGAGACATATATTACATGTCTCTGGTTTTGATATATAAATCGATGCATTTTAGTTAACCGGGGCATTAAAACTAAGAGTCAGTCATTAAAATTTTTCAATAATAGTAGATCTATATAATTTCGCTCACGGCTGGCATTTATTACACAAATTGTTGCTTATAAATTTAATTAATTACTATCACATCTAAAAAGTAACAATACATCAACTGTTTAAACAAAAACTGAAAAAATTAACCAATACTCCATTATATAATTTCGCGAATACCCTCTTGCACGGAATTTCTCCTTTGACCGACAGAAGCATCGGGCACCTGTCCGGCTTAGGGTTATCAAGCACGAGCCTATTATTTCTACTGTAGGTCGGGTACCAGGGGAATTCCCAATGTTTAAAAGCACAATGTAAACAAACTGAGAGAAGCGCGTAGTTGTCAGCATTTTTCATTATGTATCATCGACAGACAATAGTACAACGCACGAAATAATCGATAAATTATGTTAGTTGTATCCAAGAATTGATAAATACAGAAAGCCCTTTTCAAGCGGCTTCACTGACGTCATTTTCGCTTGACTTGTGGTTGGTTGTACGGGGATAAATATTTAATACGAGTCGCATAAGTAATTATGATGTTTTATCGACATTCTGGCTGGTGAATAGACGATTAGGATTCAAAGGGTCACGAATCCGTATTCGTTGGGGGTCATTTGACCATGGTAGAACTAGGATGAGAATTGGTACCGTTATAATGTCGCCGAATATTACTTAGGAAAACAATAACGTGGATTATTTTTTAGGAATGTGGTCCTTTTATATGATTTTGAGAGCAATTTGGATATATTAAGATATGGAATCGATAAGACTTTAATACGGTAGCGGCCTCAACATTCGTCTGAGAACTAGGGGAGGACACTGCCATCATCTTCATATTCACCACCAGCAGCAGCAACCATGTCGAGCCGAAGACCTTCCCTGCCCCCAATGCCGGACATGAGCCACCTGACCGAAGAGGAAAGGAAGCAGATTGAGGATGTTTTACGTCGGCAGCACGAAGAAGAGGAGAGGGAGCAAGAATTGATAAGGTACAGGGTTATTAGACAAAATCCAATATCCGTTCCCTGCATCCGCCATTTTGTCAAAATATTGAGGCACCATAGAGGGGATCTGTCATTATTAGGGTCCGTGCTAAAACGGGCTAAAAAATTATATATATCATAAAAAGTTCATTCAATTTTGGAAAAGTAAATTGTGATGATAAATTTGAATTTTTTAATTAAAATATTTTTAATGAGATAAGTATACCGTCATATTATTCATCAAATAATATTGTAATATTTGATACTGATATATTTTTAATATTAAATATTAGATCTGTTATACGTTTTATTTCTATTTATAGTATTTAAAAAAGTGAAATTTGATTTTTGTCTCCATTAGGAATGAAAGATTCAACCCACTTTCTTGATAACATGACATTTAGAAATTTCTTGCATTTCAAATGACATTTAAAAGTCACTACTTTCTGTATAATATGTAGACCATAGTGCTCATACATATTTAAATTTAATATCATTTTCAAATATTATTTTCATGAAACTTTATAAAATTAACTAAAAATCTCACCAGATTTTACACTATTTTGTTTTTATTTATGATAAAAAGTCTTTTTGTCGAGCCTGACATCGCCATAAGGTGAGACTTATGTGTTACTTTTCCGGTCACAGTGGACGGCGACATGTCAAAATGTGAAAGTTTATGTTAAAGTAATGTATTTTCTACTCCATCAAAAACTAACCAGGCGAGACATTTAAATCCTTGGAATTCTTGTTTTATCATATAATGCACTACATCTAAAATTACAGAATGGTCCTTAAAATACCTTATTATCTCCCTTTAATACCATTTTGATATGCATGGCATGTCAGTTTCATTATTACCCAAGCTGCATAGAAACAGAAATACAAAGCTTGCAGTGAAAAGGTTATAAGTAAAGGAAATAACAACCATGATAAAACATGAAAAACAAACATTTATTACAGATAACTATGAACTAAACTGCCATCCTTGTTTTTAACTTTAGGAGGGCTAAATGTTAAACACACACACACACACACACACACACACACACACACACACACACACACACACACACACCTATATACTGGTATATGTAGCTGTCAAAATGACTTGTATTGAATGAGAGAGTACTACATGTATAACATAAATCACCCCCACAGTTTATTATTATTAATATTTTTAATAGTTTTCCCATGTATAATATTTCCAAGTGTTGTGTGTTTTCTTTTCTTTAAAAATCCTTTATATGTATGTGTCACATTAAAGCTGCATTAAGTTTTCCAAGAAAAAAAAATTAAAATGGTGCTGATCTAATTAATTATGTTACTAATCAACAATGTAACATTTGGTTCAACGATAAAAACTTGAATAAATACAGAAACAACAATAATTTCCCAGTGAGATCTAGCATGGGGGATCTTTTTACTTTTTCTCTCATTGGGTTATCAAGTTATCACACTTGTTTTTACTGTATTGTCAAGAATAACCTTTGACAGCCCCCCCCCCCTATTTATGTTGATTAAGTCAGAACTGCATAGTATCTTCAAAATATTTTCTTCAAATTCTTTGTGGGGATGGTGTCTTAGGCCCCCTCAAAAGGTACATTTCAAGTTCATCAAGTACTTTTTTCTTTCATTAATTGCCATCTAAAGTTATAACACCAGTTTTTCCTTTGTTGTCAACAATAACCTTTTACAGGCCCCCCCCCCCCCCCCTTCTCTTATTTATGCTGATTAATTCAGAAATTGCATCATATTTTCAAAATATTATCGTCAAGTTCTTCGTGGGGATGGTGTCTCAGGCCCCCGTGAAAGACACATTTCAAGTAGTTCATTAGGTAACTTTTTATTTCATTGTTTTTTCGCTGTTGTCAAGAATAATCAGTTATAAACTTTTTGTCTATTCAGTTTCATCCAGTCAGGTTTGTCAGTTCGCTTGCTGAAAGTCGGTAGTTTTCTTCAGTTTTCAAGTTTTTCCACCATCTCCAAATGACACCACCAGTATAAGTGAAAGAATCTTAACTGGGACATCAAAAGGTGTATGTCCCATTAATATGGGTACTGACTCCCAAGCTTGAATATTAAATCACTTTTAATGTGTAATATGGCAACAGTTGTCACAAGAATGTCAGCGTTTTGTCATTGTCTTCAGGACAGTGCTCCAAAATATCTTAATTGTGACACATATTACAAAAAGGCCAATCTATAGGTCGGTGAACAAAGGAATAGCCCATTTTACATGCATCAACTAAAGTGGAGATAACTTAGCACCTTAATTCATTAAATTTAAGTTGTGTGGCTATAATCTCTGCCATTATGTTCCTATTCATTTCATTCGGACAAACATAAAATGTGTATAAAATAAACAGAAAACACTCATTTTGGGTGGTGCCACTAACTCGAGAAAAGTGTGACCTTATCGATATCTTTAATAAATTTAAGTTTTGTGGCTATAATCTCTGCCAATATTGACATGGAAAATTTGGATGGTTACAATTAGCTCAAGACCTGTCGATAATGGGTTAATATATTGGTATATACACTGAAGCCTCTGTAAATTTGCAATCTCACTTATCGCCACACTAAAGTCCAGAAATATATTTTTTACAAGTCCCTCGATTTATTATGGTCTCTGTAACACAATGGTCTTTAGAAAGCAAGCTTACGGATCACAGTGCCTATCACCACCTAGGTAAGAATCCCACTCGGGCGGATCCTATTGTGAGAAAGTTTGTCAGTTTGCTTGCTGAAAATAAATGGTTTATCTGGAGACTCCGATATCCTCCACCATCCCACAACTTACCAGCTAGATATAAGTGAGTGAATATTGACTGGTGTGGTGTAAAATACCATTACTCTACTCCACTTCTTTATTTATCATTAAACCTGTATAAAAACAGCCAATTGTGATCATGGCAATGAATTGAAGTTTACTCTCCCTCTCTCTCTCTCTCTCTCTCTCTCTCTCTCTCTCTCTCTCTCTCTCTCTCTTTCTCTCTCTCTCTCTCTCTCTCTCTCTCTCTCTCTCTCTCTCTCTCTCTCTCTCTATTGTTTATACAAATAATTATACAATATATATAAATCTTAAATTCTTTGTAAAGCTTACTTACATGCATTTTTAAGTACATGTATACTGTAACTTATAATTAGGAGCAAGCATGGATTGAAAAAACTGTTTCCAATTTGTTTTTTTTTTTTACATAAGCACTCTATAAACTGTACCGAGATGTTTTCAATACTCATACATCTATGGCCTTTTATCTATGATTTTATGGAAAACACTGTTGTTAAGTAAAAACGCAATGATAAATAAAGGTAAATAATAATGAAATTGTATATATGTTATACTGCATACACCCACACCAACACACATATTGTATTCAATACAAGCTCGGATATTGATAAATATCGTAGGAGATATTATTGACAAAAAAAACTAGAGTTTTTGATCTATGATAAACATTGGTGATGTATACCAATACACAGGAGAAATCTACTACAAAATTTCTGTTAATAATTGTGTTAAAATTCTGTTTGATTTCTGATTTCTGATAGTTTTAATCAATCACTCGCAATTAATTTGGATACAGGTGGGGACACGTTGCTGAGTGGTTGAAGTTTAGAATTTTAGTTTAGTCCAGACTTCCAGCCTGAGACATGTACATATTCTGTTCCTGCCTGTTTTATTTTGTTAATTTTCTTTATATGTTTTAATAAAAAAGTTGAAATTTGAGATTCTCACTGGTTAGTCAGTTTTAGCCAGATTTTTGACACTGATTAAGGGTTGTGAGTTTGAGCCCAGTTGAAATTCTGGGTAATTTGATTTCACGTTGCTCAAGTACATCCACCTGATAAGTGAATGGGTGCTGAAATGTAAGGGGATTATCTTACTGCATTATTTTGGAGTAACATACAAAAAAAGTTTTCTACACACTAGTCAGTAACGCTGGGATATAAGCACCTGCTGGCCTGAGCACCTGCTGGCCTGAAGGACCTCTAGTCTCGATGGGTCAAGCTTTTAACATTAATCATGTTTGATGTATGATTTTTGAAATTTAAAGCAACATCTCAGGAGTTTAGGCCTCGGTGACTGAGTGGCCTCTTGATGCCTAGGTTTAAATTAAACTCGGCGAATCATGATGTGACAACGTTTGACTTCGGTATAAAACCATTACACAACTCAACTTGACTCTTCTACTCAACTGTTTCAGACTTTAACAAAATATACATTATAGTGATTATTGATCACATTGCCTCTAGATCTCAGTGTCTAGATTTGAATCTTAGGCCTAAAATAAAATTAACTTTGTTTGTCATTGACCACCCAACCCTCTTGAAATGCCCCTACCCAAAAAATTTTATTGCCTTCTACTACAATCTTTTTTTTACTTCTCATACAGCATAAGAAACAGTATTAAATGGCAATATCCCTGGTGAGGGAGACGACCTGTGAGCAGGTTTATATGGTAGTAAGGAAATTCAGCTGTGTTTCTCTATGGGAGAAAACACAAGTAGGAACATTGAAGATTTTAGTTTGCAAAAAAATTGTTAATGTGCTTCAAAAGAGACATATATGAAACCAACTTAAACTTTTCAACAGTGTAAAAGATTAAGTTTTCAAAAAATAAAATTTTTTTTTTTTCCTACCTACATATACACATATGGATAGCATGGGTTGGAAAACAGCAAACAAAGAATTTTTTAAGTTAGGCCTTACTCAGGCTAATCCCATTGCAGTGGTTTTGTTTACCTAAAATTACTACCGAATAAAGGTAGTTTCCCCTTGAGAAATAAGACTAAAATTTCCCAATTTGACAACTAAAATTCCCCAAAAGGCAACAGTGACACACAATCAAATAGTTTAAGTTAAATCCAGTTGTCCAAAACTGTTCTGACAGACAAAAAATGTTAGATATTGTCACAATATAAATTCTTTGCAATTTATTTCAAAATTCCGAGCATAATATGTGACACAAAAAGGGTCCAAATTTTCCCAATCTGAAAGGTGGAAGGTTGTTTTTAAAAACCATAGCAAAATCACTGCATTGTGATAAGGTTTGTCAACTGTTTCAGAGTTTAACAAAATTTGAAAATGCGTTGTGTCATTACCAATCTACCCATGCTCTAGAGCATATGAGGCATATTAATTACCAATATTGCTGATCAAAATATACCATCGCTAACCATAGGTATTTAAATTCTTCAAATATTACCAACTGGTAGGAATTAGTAGTCATGTATATGACTTTTCCAACACAAGCAGATACTTTGAGTAAAAGATTGCATATATGGTGACCTTTAAAGTGGTTACAGGTGTTGATCACCACTTCACAAAGTTGTTGACAATTACCATCATACATTAACTACTTGGTGCTTTAAATATTGTAACCATGGCAACCAGTGTGAACATTGTTGCTGTTGTCATCCACAGTTTAACATTAAATAGACTTTTGGTTTATTCAACTGGAGTTATCCATTGAATAAAGATGCTTTTTCATAAACTGATGAATTCCCACTTTTCCACTTTGACTATTGACCAATCAGAGCACTTTTTTTTTTTTTTTTTTTCATTACCTATAAAAAGACTGCCATTCATAAAATCAGTATTAAGACCACTTTACCAGTCAAATGACAAATTATGTAAAGTTGACTGTAAAATCTGATTGGTCAAAAGAAAAAAAAGTTTAGGAAAGAGCAATTAATGGAATAGCTTCATGTTCAGTGGAAAACTACCCGTCTGATACGACTTTTGTCTTGTACTTAAACCTAACAGTTGAAGGTGTATTAACATGATAACTGTAATGGATTTTTAATTGAAAAATATGCATAGTTTCACCTGTATATCATCAAATCAAAAAATCATAGCTACTATGATGTTTATGCATTACTCTTTCAACAAAACACAATGACTGCATAATTTTTTGGCCAGTTTTAGGTATTTAAATTTGACAATCTTGACAAATTAACAACTGGGTACATTACTATACACATGTAGTGAGTTTCTCCTATAGTTACTACATATGACTGTGGCACCATGGTTACACAACACCTAAAATATATTACCCTGGTGACATAACTAGAGTCCTTTATCTTTTACACAATCTTTTAGCCAGTTTTAGGTATTTAAACTTGACAATCTTGACAAATTAACAACTGGGTACATTACTATACATCTGTAGAGAGTTTCTTATAGTTGCAACATATGACGACAGAAACATGGCTATACAACATCAATATCTACAGATATATTTTCCTGGTGACAATACGTTTTAGTCAATTTTAGGTATAAACATATGTTAACTTGGCAATTTTGACTAATTCATAGCTAGATGATTATTATACACCTGCATTGAATTTAACTTGTAGCCACTACATATGGCAGCGGCAACACAGCCACACAAGAAAAACAACTATTTCACAGTTGTGACAATACACAATGACTTCATTATCTTTTAGGCAGTTTTAGATGTTCATACTCGATTTTGTTACTGTTTAACATACAATGTAATTAATATACACCTGAAGGGAGTTAACTTGTAGCCACTACATATGATGGTGGCAACACAGCCACACAAGACTTACAACCTTAGCTAGTAGCACAACCTTAGCTAGTAGCAAGTTCTAGATATTTAAACCTGACAAGTGTGACTTTATAACATACAAGGTAATTACTATACACCCGTAGTGAGTTTAACTTGCAGCCACTACATATGCAGTGGCAACACAGCCACTCAAGAATTACAGCTGTATTACAGGGGTGACACTACACATTAACTTTATTATCTGTTATCAAGTTTTAGATATTTAATGTGTGACTTTATAACATACAAGGTGATTACTGTAGTGAGTTTAACTTGCAGCCACTACATAAGCAGTGGCAACACAGTCACACAAGAATTACAGCTGTTTTACAGGGGTGACACTACAGCCACACAAGAATTACAGCTGTATTACAGGGGTGACACTAGCAGCCACACAAGAATTACAGCTGTATTACAGGGGTGACACTACACATTAATTTCATTATCTGTTATCAAGTTTTAGAAATTTAATGTGTGATTTCATAACATAGGTGATTACTGTAGTGAGTTTCATTGACTATTTCAACTTTATAACATACACAGTAATAATTTTACACCTGAAGTGAGTTTCATTAATATTATATCAAACAGTGTATTATTGATCTTATGCCATCCACACAAAAGTTCAAATGAAAACAGAGTTGTTAGTTAGGTCATCAAAAATTTTATTGTTTTATATTTTATACAACTTTCGTCAACTTATGTAAATGTAAGTTACTCTTAAATAGAGTGAATCATGATGGAAATGGAAACCCAATTGTTGTCACCTTTTTGGAGATTTTTGTTGGATAATTCTATCTGTACAACGGGGATTAAATCAAATTTTCTGTGTAATATCCATGTCCAACATTTAAGCATTTTTCGATAAACTAGACATTTAATGGATCTTATTTCAGCATGTGATACCCATTTTAGGTGACTAAAATGATTTTTTTAAACAATTGCTCCACTTTTTAGTGAGGATTCATATTTTTGGATAAACCCACTTTTTAACCCACTTGTTCATGATGTTCTAGCTACACCCTGTGTCATATTCTTTGTGTGTCTGTACCCTAGGGAGCCACCTACTTGCTCAATAATCAGCCCACAAACAGAAATATTTATTACATATATACAAATGTTTCAGAGTAATAAAATGTTCTAGATGAGTATGCCTTCGTTCATTGTTCTACATGTTTTTAATTAGTCCTTGATCCAAGTCCCACTCGGGGGCAGATCCAATTTGAAGTAAATATGTTGGATTGTTTGCTGAAAATTGATGACATTTTTCACCATTTTTCAATGGATTAGATTGGATTAATGGTGTTTTACCCTCCTTCAAGATTCTTGCACTTATAATGAGGCGATCAGTTCTGAAATGGTAGAGAAAACCATAGTACCCAATGAAAACCACTGACCTATGACAAAAACCACTGACCTGTGGCAAAAACCACTGACCTGTGACAAAAACCACTGACCTGTGACAAAAACCACCGACCTGTGACAAAAACCACTGACCTGTGGCAAAAACCACTGACCTGCGGCAAGCAAACTGTCAAACTCTCTCACAGTAGGATCTACCTGTGTGGGATTAGTACCTCGGGTGTTGAGAGAAACTTTGATCCATAAATGCACCCTTAGACTACAGTTGGTACATTTTGAACCCCATTGTAAAGGGTTAAAAAGGAGTTGACCGTAAGTTAAAGCCATATTAACACTTGACATTGTCAGTTTCTTTGCTCATTATATATATGTGCTAATTGATGTCTGCAGGATTCCTGTATTTTATATTGAACATAAAATAGATTTAAATCATGTTTAAATTAAACAATTTTAAAAATACTGCAGAAATATTTATATCCATTTCATTAAAATTTCATAGTTTATAAACATAGAAAATTAGACATTAGTAAGGCCTAACTTAAAAAATTCTTTGTTTGCTGTTTTCTGACCCATTTTATCCACATGTGGGTAGGTTGGTAGGACAAAAACTTTATTTTATTTTTTGAAAACTTAATCTACTACACTTTTGAAAAAGTTTAATTTGGTTTCATCTGTTTCTTTTAAACATGAAACACATTTTACAAATTTTTTGCTAACTAAAGTCTTATTTGTTCTTCCTTGTGTTTTCACAGTGGAATTTCCTTACTCCTGCATAAACCTGATCACAGGTCGTCTTGCTTGCCAGGGTTATTGCGTTTTTATACTTTTTCTTATGTTGTATGAGGAGTAATAAAATAAAAAAAAAATATTTAGAATTGATGGCAATAAAATTTTTTTGGTAGGGGCATTTAAAGTGGTTTGGGCGGTCAATGGCAAACAAAGTTAATTTTATTTTAGGCCTAACAAAATTTTTTTTTTTTTTATGAACTTCGATTTCCTTCACTATCCAAGAACTGACATGTTTGATACAAGTAAAAGAATTTTTGCTGGGGAATAAAATACCATTACTGCATTAAAACTCACTCTTCTTTCCATTTAAAGACTTGCCAGTTATAATATATATATATATATAAATATACACTAGTATATATACTAGTATATATTAAAAAGTTTTTGCATATATTGTCTGATATGGCTGTTGTGTGTAATGTCTTGAAGCAACACATATAAATTAATTCTGTGTTTTATTCCCTTGTCGGTGGGCTAAGCTATGTAAGGATGAGTTAATTGCCTCAAATATCCCCCTTGCCTATAAGTTGTGTATTGTACTGGCATTTCTTGCATAATTTTTCTCTTTCCCTATGCATGATTAGATAGATTTTATTCATAGATGGGTCATCCTTCCCGTCTTGGTTCGGAGCCAGATAAATATTTATATATCAGTTTTTGATATTCCTCAAAACCAGTCATTTATAGTGTGTTTTGTGATAATTTTTCCAAACTTAGGCCAGGAATTTTTATGAAGTATGCATATGGAATTTCTCTCGAACTGTTAATG
>CM056610.1:4942509-4952509 GCA_029721355.1 Tegillarca granosa | reverse complement strand
TGGTGTGGAAGGTCCCTAGGTGGGGTAGAACGAAGTTTGTACCAGGCGACCCCGCCCGACATCCAAGATGGCCGCTGTTACTATAAATAGCAAAAACACATAAATAGCCATTGCTGAGTCATTTTTTAACCGTTTTTGTTCAAATTTGAAATGTAGAGAGTAGATAGCGGGGCATTCAACATATGTAACGGGTTTTTATGAGAAATTTTTCGTTGACCCGATTTTTACGAATTATGCAAATGAGGTGTAATATTTAATCAATTCTTTGAAAATCTTCTCCTCTGAAACCACTGGGCCAATTGGAACCAAATTTAATGTGGAAGGTCCCTAGGTGGGGTAGACCAAAGTTTGTACCAGGCGACCCCGCCAGACATCCAAGATGGCCGCTGTTATTATAAATAGCAAAAACCCATAAACAGCCATTGCTGAGTCATTTTTTAACCGTTTTTGTTCAAATTTGAAATGTAGAGAGTAGATAGCAGGGCATTCAACATATGTAAAGGGTTTTTATGAGAACTTTTTCGTTGACCCAATTTTCAAGAATTATGCTTAAGGTGTAATATTTAGTGAAATCTTTGAAAATCTTCTCCTCTGAAACAACTGGGCCAAGTGGAATGAAATTTTGTGTGGAAGGTCCAAATGTCAGCCTGACTAAAGGTGGTACCAGGCAACCCGTCCTGACATCCAAGATGGCCGTCATAACTAAAAATAGAAAAAAAAAGACCATTGTTGATCTTTTTTTCCACCAATTGAGCTCAAATTTTAAATATAGAAAGTATACTGTATGGGATTCAAAATATATGATATTCTTTTCTGAAAAAATTTTTATTGACCCAATTTTCAAGAAATATGCAAATTAGGTGTAATATTTAGTAAAATCTTTTCCTCTAAAATAACTGGGCGAATTGGAACCAAACTTCCTGTGGAAGGTTCCTACATCGGCCTAAAAAAAGTTTGAACCAGTCTAAGATGCCTGTTGTCACTAGATATATATATATATATATATATAAAAAAGCCATTGTGGATCTATTCTAAGCTCAACTGGCTAAACCAAGCTGAGTTTATGGCATAGTGAAGCATGCCTGCATGTGTGTGTTGCAAAGTAGGCTTTATTGAAGCAAAAATGGTCATAAGCTCAATTTATTTCCCATCTTAAGCTGATGAACCAATTATGGTAACCACATCACATTGTCTTAAAGGCACCACAGTGGCTGTGTGGTCTTAAACATTCGATGTTACGAATCACAGCACCTTTCACCCCTGACATTGTGCATTAATGCCAAGTGGGCTAGCACTTCATCTTTGAAAGTTTGTCAGTAAACTTGCTGCTTGGTTGTGGTTTTCTCCTATAATCCAGTGTCCTCCACCATTTCCAAAATTGACAGTCTCCATATAAGTGAAATATTCTTGAGTTGAACGTTAAACAGCATTTCAATCAAAAACAAACATTGTCTTACATATGCAGCCAGTTGAGCATCACAGGCCCTATTGGGCCTCTTGTTAATTTTTTTTTTGGGGGGGGGGGGGGGGGCTGGGATGGGTGGGGAGGGATATATTGGGTTTGCTGCCAATATGCTAAGATGACTTATTGAATATTCTTTTGAACATTTACAGGATATTAGGAATTGGTATAGCTGTGATTTATACTTTTCGTATTTGGATTGGGGTCTGTTTGGTCTATTTTAGACCTAGTAATTGTATTGTGGCCTTTCAGAATCATAGTAATAACATCCCATGATAACAAACACTTGTTTATCACTTCTATCATTTTTGTTGTAGTTAATTGCCAAACATACTTAAATGGTGAATTTGTCTGAAATTTTAATGATGGTGGTAAATTGAGTTGTTGCCGTTGAACTTGTGCTTTTGAATAAATTGAGGTCATTGTGTGGCTGTCTTTTGGGGAGATGTTTTCGGATCAAGTACATTGTTTTTGTGTCAGAATTTCGCCATAACATCAAGAACATGCAATGAGAACATTGTTCCCGGAACAAAATCTCACACTTCTTGCCTAGAAGGAGCGTTAACAACAAAGTAATAACGTCATACTTAACATTTGACACATTGGGTATTTTGATTGTGGACATTTTGATAAGTTTTTAATAAATGTTACAAACTGCATGTATAGTCAAAACTTTGTATTTACGCCAGGAATTATACTTTACTAAGCTAATTGTATATATAATAATGTCAAAGTTGGAGGATTTGTCCGTCTGGTCCCTATCTGTCTTTTAACTAATGACGTTCTCCAGAAAACTCTGGATCTTTGTCCTGTTTTTATATCATATATGGAACTGGCAGAATAAAATCTCAACGTAATTTTCATTAAATAATAGGACAAGAAGTTATTTTCCTCCATGTTGTTTACTTATAAAAATGTTCTCATTATTATGTTGATTTTACAATAGCAATAGCAACAATAGCAACATTTTTACATCTCTAGAGTTGGAAAATTTATATCACCTGAGACATCCTATGTGTTCTTCATATAAACTGTTCTGTTTGCACCTTACCACATACCTGTCAAGTCACATGCTCACATGCTAAACTTTCACAAACACACACACAATCAAACTATCCAGAAAAGAAAAAAAAAAAAACCCAAAAAAAACAACAAAAAACAAACAATTTAGATCTATTATTGTAATATTGTTAACATTTTCAGAGGCCAATACTAAACTGGTAGATCCAGTATTATTTACAGGTCTGGTAATCTTGTTGCATGTTTTAAAGATTCTGCCGTTGTCGTCTCAGATTGCAGGTGAATGAATGATATTACATATGCCTCGATCTTCGGGTTGTCACATGCTTACCTTTGAAAACCCTTGACAGATATGTTACCAAGAAATTACGCTTTAACTTAAATGTGGAAATCAAACCATGTGAAAAAAAAAAAATTACCGGTAAAAAAATTTTTACTTTTTTACTGAGAATAATAAATTCTTTACAAAGTTTTAATACAGTATTCAAACTTATAAGTCCCTTAAATTCAAGGGAACTTACATTGATAAATCATTATTCTTTATCCCTGTTGGGTGCCCCATAAATGATGATCAGACGGCAGGTTAGCAAATAGATTCAAAGAACCATTGATTATTCTATCTGTGTAACTCTTGTGCATCAATATATGCTCTCTAGAGAATTTGTTTATTTTATACAATGTTGTCATTAAAAATACCGTTTTCTACTTTTCTACTCGGAATAATTAAAACTAGCCCATTAGCTTTGCACAACATAAATATATATATATTATATACATATATATATATATATACCGGTATATATAGATAATATCTACTGTATATCTAACACTATATGTGTGTGATAATATCCCAAGGTGTCCCACTTTATTTTAATGAAAAAATCCGTAAAAATATTTGTAGATCATGAAAAGTTTGTTGGGAAAAAGAGTTATATATTTAATATAGGCCACCTGTATATAATAACCAGCTGTTTATAAAGACAGTGTAATTGCAAGGTGACCCACTTTCGATTTTATAAAAATGTTTGTAAAAATAAACTGTAGATGCTGTAAAATTTGTGTGTAAAACGCATCATATAGTTAAATAAGCCACCTCTTATTAAAAATTACTTGCTGATGAAAGTTGTGTATTTGCAGAAAACCCATTTTGTTTTTAATAAAATTCAAATAAATATCTGTAAAATGCTAGAAAAAATGTAGGATTATGAAAGATGAATTGTAGGTCATTTCTGTAATATGAGCACCTGCTTTAAAAGGTGACAGCACTATTACAGAAATAAATTGAATATTTTTATATTCCCCCAGCTGTCTTTGATGTAAGCGTGTGCTTACAGATCACAGCGCCTCTCAACGCCTGGGTTCAAATCCCACTCTGGACAGATCCTAGTGTGAGAAAGTTTGTCAGTTTGCTTGCTGAAGGTAGGTGGTTTTCTCTAGGCAATTAGTCTAGTCAATCTACAGTTTGACCTCAAACTAATTGCAACAGAACAAATTTTGTTACTAATATGCTCTCAAATATATAAAATGTTTAAAGTCTACCAAAATCTGACAAGGGGAAATAAGTTTTTGAGAAGTTTAATTTCTTATGGCGATTTCTATAGACAAGGGAGATAACTCCCGTAAAACAGGTGGAGATTTAGTCCAATTATCATGTTTTTTTTTGCTCTTTTAACAAAAAGTAAAGCAAAGACCCTGGAATTAATCAATCATAATTGATTCCATATTCAACATTTCTGATTTCATTTAAAGTGAAATCATTGGCCCATTTTCATTCAGTTGCATTTTAAGTCTTTCACAATCTAATGTTTCTATAGTGATAAGGAATTAATAATAGAATACTCAAAGTAATGAAGTAGAAGTATAGAAAAGTTAAGTTTTTAGCTCAACTGGCTAAAGCCAGCTGAGCTTATGGCATGGTTTTGCGTGCGTCCGTGCGTCCTTGCGTCCGTGCGTGCGTGCGTGCGTGCGTAAACTTTAATCTTCTCCTCTGAAACCACTGGGCCAATTGGAACCAAATTTGGTGTGGAAGGTCCCTAGGTGGGGTAGACCAAAGTTTGTACCAGGCGACCCCGCCCGACATCCAAGATGGCCGCTGTTACTATAAATAGCAAAAACACATAAATAGCCATTGCTGAGTCATTTTTTAACCGATTTTGTTCAAATTTGAAATGTAGAGAGTAGATAGCGGGGCATTCAACATATGTAACGGGTTTTTATGAGAAATTTTTCGTTGACCCGATTTTTACGAATTATGCAAATGAGGTGTAATATTTAATCAATTCTTTGAAAATCTTCTCCTCTGAAACCACTGGGCCAATTGAAACCAAATTTGGTGTGGAAGGTCCCTAGGTGGGGTAGACCAAAGTTTGTACCAGGCGACCCCGCCCGACATCCAAGATGGCCGCTGTTACTATAAATAGCAAAAACACATAAATAGCCATTGCTGAGTCATTTTTTAACCGTTTTTGTTCAAATTTGAAATGTAGAGAGTAGATAGCGGGGCATTCAACATATGTAACGGGTTTTTATGAGAAATTTTTCGTTGACCCGATTTTTACGAATTATGCAAATGAGGTGTAATATTTAATCAATTCTTTGAAAATCTTCTCCTCTGAAACCACTGGGCCAATTGGAACCAAATTTGGTGTGGAAGGTCCCTAGGTGGGGTAGACCAAAGTTTGTACCAGGCGACCCCGCCCGACATCCAAGATGGCCGCTGTTACTATAAATAGCAAAAACACATAAATAGCCATTGCTGAGTCATTTTTTAACCGTTTTTGTTCAAATTTGAAATGTAGAGAGTAGATAGCGGGGCATTCAACATATGTAACGGGTTTTTATGAGAAATTTTTCGTTGACCCGATTTTTACGAATTATGCAAATGAGGTGTAATATTTAATCAATTCTTTGAAAATCTTCTCCTCTGAAACCACTGGGCCAATTGAAACCAAATTTGGTGTGGAAGGTCCCTAGGTGGGGTAGACCAAAGTTTGTACCAGGCGACCCCGCCCGACATCCAAGATGGCCGCTGTTACTATAAATAGCAAAAACACATAAATAGCCATTGCTGAGTCATTTTTTAACCGATTTTGTTCAAATTTGAAATGTAGAGAGTAGATAGCGGGGCATTCAACATATGTAACGGGTTTTTATGAGAAATTTTTCGTTGACCCGATTTTTACGAATTATGCAAATGAGGTGTAATATTTAATCAATTCTTTGAAAATCTTCTCCTCTGAAACCACTGGGCCAATTGGAACCAAATTTGGTGTGGAAGGTCCCTAGGTGGGTTTAGAACGAAGTTTGTACCAGGCGACCCCGCCCGACATCCAAGATGGCCGCTGTTACTATAAATAGCAAAAACACATAAATAGCCATTGCTGAGTCATTTTTTAACCGATTTTGTTCAAATTTGAAATGTAGAGAGTAGATAGCGGGGCATTCAACATATATAACGGGTTTTTATGAGAAATTTTTCGTTGACCCGATTTTTACGAATTATGCAAATGAGGTGTAATATTTAATCAATTCTTTGAAAATCTTCTCCTCTGAAACCACTGGGCCAATTGGAACCAAATTTGGTGTGGAAGGTCCCTAGGCGGGGTAGACCAAAGTTTGTACCAGGCGACCCCGCCCGACATCCAAGATGGCCACTGTTACTATAAATAGCAAAAACACATAAATAGCCATTGCTGAGTCATTTTTTAACCGATTTTGTTCAAATTTGAAATGTAGAGAGTAGATAGCGGGGCATTCAACATATGTAACGGGTTTTTATGAGAAATTTTTCGTTGACCCGATTTTTACGAATTATGCAAATGAGGTGTAATATTTAATCAATTCTTTGAAAATCTTCTCCTCTGAAACCACTGGGCCAATTGGAACCAAATTTGGTGTGGAAGGTCCCTAGGTGGGTTTAGAACGAAGTTTGTACCAGGCGACCCCGCCCGACATCCAAGATGGCCGCTGTTACTATAAATAGCAAAAACACATAAATAGCCATTGCTGAGTCATTTTTTAACCGTTTTTGTTCAAATTTGAAATGTAGAGAGTAGATAGCGGGGCATTCAACATATGTAACGGGTTTTTATGAGAAATTTTTCGTTGACCTGATTTTCACGAATTATGCAAATGAGGTGTAATATTTAATCAATTCTTTGAAAATCTTCTCCTCTGAAACCACTGGGCCAATTGGAACCAAATTTAATGTGGAAGGTCCCTTGGTGGGGTAGACCAAAGTTTGTACCAGGCGACCCTGCCAGACATCCAAGATGGCCGCTGTTATTATAAATAGCAAAAACCCATAAACAGCCATTGCTGAGTCATTTTTTAACCGTTTTTGTTCAAATTTGAAATGTAGAGAGTAGATAGCGGGGCATTCAACATATGTAACGGGTTTTTATGAGAACTTTTTTGTTGACCCAATTTTCAAGAATTATGCTTAAGGTGTAATATTTAGTGAAATCTTTGAAAATCTTCTCCTCTGAAACAACTGGGCCAAGTGGAATGAAATTTTGTGTGGAAGGTCCAAATGTCAGCCTGACTAAAGGTGGTACCAGGCAACCCGTCCTGACATCCAAGATGGCCGTCATAACTAAAAATAGAAAAAAAAAGACCATTGTTGATCTTTTTTTCCACCAATTGAGCTCAAATTTTAAATATAGAAAGTATACTGTATGGGATTCAAAATATATGATATTCTTTTCTGAAAAAATTTTTATTGACCCAATTTTCAAGAAATATGCAAATTAGGTGTAATATTTAGTAAAATCTTTTCCTCTAAAATCACTGGGCGAATTGGAACCAAACTTCCTGTGGAAGGTTCCTACATCGGCCTAAAAAAAGTTTGAACCAGTCTAAGATGCCTGTTGTTACTAGATATATATATATATATATATATAAAAAAGCCATTGTGGATCTATTCTAAGCTCAACTGGCTAAACCAAGCTGAGTTTATGGCATAGTGAAGCATGCCTGCATGTGTGTGTTGCAAAGTAGGCTTTATTGAAGCAAAAATGGTCATAAGCTCAATTTATTTCCCATCTTAAGCTGATGAACCAATTATGGTAACCACATCACATTGTCTTAAAGGCACCACAGTGGCTGTGTGGTCTTAAACATTCGATGTTACGAATCACAGCACCTTTCACCCCTGACATTGTGCATTAATGCCAAGTGGGCTAGCACTTCATCTTTGAAAGTTTGTCAGTAAACTTGCTGCTTGGTTGTGGTTTTCTCCTATAATCCAGTGTCCTCCACCATTTCCAAAATTGACAGTCTCCATATAAGTGAAATATTCTTGAGTTGAACGTTAAACAGCATTTCAATCAAAAACAAACATTGTCTTACATATGCAGCCAGTTGAGCATCACAGGCCCTATTGGGCCTCTTGTTAACCTGAGATATACTTATTTTATCATTTCTGTGTATAACAAAATACATTTGAAGTGAATAAATCTTTTTTCCATCTCATCAACATGCCCATAATCAGCGTTTTGCATAAATTCTTTAAACAAAATTATTTAACTTTTTTACATTCCATTTACATATAACATTCTAAATTGCCTTAAATTATCTATTATAAGTCTATGTATAAATTTCCATCTAATTTCTAGGTTGTTCTTCATATAGTATCAGAGAAAACTTGGAAGTTTTTGAAAATTTTTATGTAAAATTTAGGATCACAATACAGAGTTGTTTCCCTTTCTATAGAAAATGCTATTGGTAACTTCAATTGGCAAAAAAAAAAATCAAATTTCACTGGATTGAAATTGGTAGATTTTTTATGATGAATAAAAACACAATTCCTAAAAATAACCACATAAAAATATTTTCTGTTGCAATTACTTTGAGGTTTGACCCTATTTTTTCATGGATTGACTAGACTAAATCTGGTTTCCTACCATCCTAGAACTGACCACCTTGAAATAGTGAAAGAATCTTCACAGGGGTGTAAAACACCATTACTCCACTCCACTCTCTCTTATGTATCTTTATGTTAAAGTGTTAGCAATGGCAGAGTAACTATTTATCTTTTCCTTTTTACAAATTTAAATTTCAGTGAACAAATTACAAATTCATAATTTTTAATTTTGTGTCAGTTTCAATTTATTTTTTTTACAGGTCTATATATTTGTCTAAGTAATATAAATTAGTATATACCTTTGTATGACTGACAATGAATCTTTCTGCTTTTATTCTCTGTACACTGTATTTTGGATAAAAAAAATCCAGACATTTTTAATTCTAAGCAGTTTTTTGGAATCAGGTTAAAAATTGTCTATTGATATACGAGATTTTTTTTTTATTTTGCTATGCAATTATGAGGGGATATATAAATAGAATAACATACTCTGAAAATGGTTTTGGATTTTAAGATTCTGTGTGATGGTCTTGTATATGCTAATATTACAATATTAAGTTAAATCTTCTATATACAGTCAGACCTGTCTATAAAGGCCACCCATGGGAATAAGTAAAAGTGGCCTTTATGGACAGGTGGCCTTTATATACAAGTTCAAATAATATGAATAAAGAGCAACTGGGATAGAATTTTATTGGCCTTTATAAGCAGGTGGTCCTTATAGAGAGGTGGTCTTTAAGGCAGGTTTGACTGTATGTACATGAGTATAACATACACAGAGAGAGAGAGAGAGAGAGAGAGAGAGAGAGAGAGAGAGAGAGAGAGAGAGATATTCTGTAAAAGTGTGGTTGAGTGACAAAAGCATCGCAGGTCTCAAAGGCACTCATATATGGAGTTCATTGGAAGATTGTTGTTTTTTAACATTGGTAAACATCGCATCAATATTTTTTCAGCTATTTACGACTAGAGCAAGGTTTTTATTCCCTATTGATTAATATTAAGGTCATGTATGCATGAGATGTGCAAGTGTGTATGATGGTCTGCCATGTACTAGTGCCAAAAAGGGCTACCTCTTGCCAAAGATCAGCGATTTTTTCTGGGCACTCTGGTTTACTCCACCATCCAGGAACTAACTGCCTCGAAATAAGTGAAAGAATCTTGACTGGGGTGTAAAACACCATTACTCCACTCCACTCTACAGCCTCATGTATAAACTGGTGATGTCTCAATATAAGTGGAATGTGCAGTCACTCACTAAGTTAACATGCATATATATGTTTGCCGATCGTTGGGAAGGGGGGTAGTTGATGTACCCTTTGCCTACCGCCAATTGACCGTACTGGCGTTTGTAGAGCCATGTTCAATACTTAAAATGTTTCTAGTTGAGTTGTCATCCAGAGTAAACAAGCCATGATTATGTTGTATTATTTACAAAGTACAAACATATTGATATAATTCACTGGAGAATTTTAACACACTTCAACTGTTTTCATTAACACGGTATTAAAACTATTGGTAACTGATAATACATGCATGAACATGCACTCTTTAAACAAAACTAAAAACAAGTTATTAATTTACATTTTAATAAGTGCTTGATGCAACTGAGTACATGTGTATATATTTTTTTAATACCCCCGGTAAGTTAAGTGGGA
>CM056610.1:4903707-4941207 GCA_029721355.1 Tegillarca granosa | reverse complement strand
AGGACACTGGATTATAGGAGAAAACCACAACCAAGCAGCAAGTTTACTGACAAACTTTCAAAGATGAAGTGCTAGCCCACTTGGCATTAATGCACAATGTCAGGGGTGAAAGGTGCTGTGATTTGTAACATCGAATGTTTAAGACCACACAGCCACTGTGGTGCCTTTAAGACAATGTGATGTGGTTACCATAATTGGTTCATCAGCTTAAGATGGGAAATAAATTGAGCTTATGACCATTTTTGCTTCAATAAAGCCTACTTTGCAACACACACATGCAGGCATGCTTCACTATGCCATAAACTCAGCTTGGTTTAGCCAGTTGAGCTTAGAATAGATCCACAATGGCTTTTTTATATATATATATATATATATCTAGTAACAACAGGCATCTTAGACTGGTTCAAACTTTTTTTAGGCCGATGTAGGAACCTTCCACAGGAAGTTTGGTTCCAATTCGCCCAGTGATTTTAGAGGAAAAAATTTTACTAAATATTACACCTAATTTGCATATTTCTTGAAAATTGGGTCAATAAAAATTTTTTCAGAAAAGAATATCATATATTTTGAATCCCATACAGTATACTTTCTATATTTAAAATTTGAGCTCAATTGGTGGAAAAAAAGATCAACAATGGTCTTTTTTTTTCTATTTTTAGTTATGACAGCCATCTTGGATGTCAGGACGGGTTGCCTGGTACCACCTTTAGTCAGGCTGACATTTGGACCTTCCACACAAAATTTCATTCCACTTGGCCCAGTTGTTTCAGAGGAGAAGATTTTCAAAGATTTCACTAAATATTACACCTTAAGCATAATTCTTGAAAATTGGGTCAACGAAAAAGTTCTCATAAAAACCCTTTAAATATGTTGAATGCCCTGCTATCTACTCTCTACATTTCAAATTTGAACAAAAACGGTTAAAAAATGACTCAGCAATGGCTGTTTATGGGTTTTTGCTATTTATAATAACAGCGGCCATCTTGGATGTCTGGCGGGGTCGCCTGGTACAAACTTTGGTCTACCCCACCAAGGGACCTTCCACATTAAATTTGGTTCCAATTGGCCCAGTGGTTTCAGAGGAGAAGATTTTCAAAGAATTGATTAAATATTACACCTCATTTGCATAATTCGTAAAAATCGGGTCAACGAAAAATTTCTCATAAAAACCCGTTACATATGTTGAATGCCCCGCTATCTACTCTCTACATTTCAAATTTGAACAAAATCGGTTAAAAAATGACTCAGCAATGGCTATTTATGTGTTTTTGCTATTTATAGTAACAGCGGCCATCTTGGATGTCGGGCGGGGTCGCCTGGTACAAACTTTGATCTACCCAACCTAGGGACCTTCCACACCAAATTTGGTTCCAATTGGCCCAGTGGTTTCAGAGGAGAAGATTTTCAAAGAATTGATTAAATATTACACCTCATTTGCATAATTCGTAAAATCGGGTCAACGAAAAATTTCTCATAAAAACCCGTTACATATGTTGAATGCCCCGCTATCTACTCTCTACATTTCAAATTTGAACAAAATCGGTTAAAAAATGACTCAGCAATGGCTATTTATGTGTTTTTGCTATTTATAGTAACAGCGGCCATCTTGGATGTCGGGCGGGGTCGCCTGGTACAAACTTTGGTCTACCCCACCTAGGGACCTTCCACACCAAATTTGGTTCCAATTGGCCCAGTGGTTTCAGAGGAGAAGATTTTCAAAGAATTGATTAAATATTACACCTCATTTGCATAATTCGTAAAAATCGGGTCAACGAAAAATTTCTCATAAAAACCCGTTACATATGTTGAATGCCCCGCTATCTACTCTCTACATTTCAAATTTGAACAAAATCGGTTAAAAAATGACTCAGCAATGGCTATTTATGTGTTTTTGCTATTTATAATAACAGCGGCCATCTTGGATGTCGGGCGGGGTCGCCTGGTACAACTTTGGTCTACCCCACCTAGGGACCTTCCACACCAAATTTGGTTCAAATTGGCCCAGTGGTTTCAGAGGAGAAGATTTTCAAAGAATTGATTAAATATTACACCTCATTTGCATAATTCGTAAAAATCGGGTCAACGAAAAATTTCTCATAAAAACCCGTTACATATGTTGAATGCCCCGCTATCTACTCTCTACATTTCAAATTTGAACAAAATCGGTTAAAAAATGACTCAGCAATGGCTATTTATGTGTTTTTGCTATTTATAGTAACAGCGGCCATCTTGGATGTCGGGCGGGGTCGCCTGGTACAAACTTTGATCTACCCAACCTAGGGACCTTCCACACCAAATTTGGTTCCAATTGGCCCAGTGGTTTCAGAGGAGAAGATTTTCAAAGAATTGATTAAATATTACACCTCATTTGCATAATTCGTAAAAATCGGGTCAACGAAAAATTTCTCATAAAAACCCGTTACATATGTTGAATGCCCCGCTATCTACTCTCTACATTTCAAATTTGAACAAAATCGGTTAAAAAATGACTCAGCAATGGCTATTTATGTGTTTTTGCTATTTATAGTAACAGCGGCCATCTTGGATGTCGGGCGGGGTCGCCTGGTACAAACTTTGGTCTACCCCACCTAGGGACCTTCCACACCAAATTTGGTTCCAATTGGCCCAGTGGTTTCAGAGGAGAAGATTAAAGTTTACGCACACACGCACGCATGCACGGACGCACGGACGCACGCAAAACCATGCCATAAGCTCAGCTGGCTTTAGCCAGTTGAGCTAAAAACTAGTATTATTGATACACAGAGCAAGGTTAAGTGTTTAGGGCTGTGGTCATTTGGTTTAAAGGTCATGGGTTCAAATCCAAACCAAGTGTGTGGTACACCTTTGTGCAAGGCATATATATAACATTGTTCTAATCACCCAGCAGCCAAATGATTGAGTACCAAATATTGCTCATATTGTTTACAGCCTTAATTTGGTCTTCAAGCACCCAAGTTGCTTAAAATGAATTTGTTTTTCAAAATTTTTTCAAGTAATCTTGCAAATGGACTAGTACCACATCAAAGGGAAAGTCTTGCATTCACACTAATGAAAGTCTTCAACTTATTATTCAAGCAAATACAAACATCACTCACAGATAGTGTCTTGAAAAAAAACTTTGAAATTTCCCGATTTTTAAAATACACAATCAAAGAATCAAAAGTATCCATAGATTTGAACTGTTGCTAAGTTAACCCGATTAGCCTGAGAGGCTGAATGTAAAAAGAATCAAAGTTTCTACACTTTTACACTACATAAATTTACTATGTCCAAAAAAATACAGTTCACATTTTTTTAAAAGGCAATTTTGATGTTTATCGGGTACAACACATTGGAACAGATATATAACCAAACCTATTTTAAATATTCACCTTATTTGGTTTTGGTGTCATTCTTCCGCCGCAACGAGCACATGACCGTAACTGACAGAAACTACACCTGTGACCAACGCCATCAGCAAACTTGGTTTTATGACATATTTGACAAACAGCTCCAGTGTCCGCAGCAGGGCCCATTTTCTTGGCTTCTTCTGTCACTTTATCAACAGTCTGTTTGTATGTTTCAAATTCCAGTTGCATCTGCCTACAAAAAAAACAAAAAAAAAAATGTTCAGTGATAAATACAGTTTTCAATAAAACCAATACTGCTTATCATGTGTGAGGATGGCACAAAGTTTGGAAAACAGAAACCTCAGAATTTTGAGAAAAACATCCATTTTGGAAATCATACATATGCTTTGAAAAAGGACCGATTTGGGAATTCAAAATAATTTGGCAATATGTGAGGAGTTTTTTACCATACTGCGGCCAAAAGTAAGGTTACAAGTTATAAAGGGACACACAAGAACAAGGTTTTACTGAGATGTTGTAATAAGTGGGGTGGAAAAGTTCTTGAGGGACATTATAAAGAGGTTTTACTGTACATAATTACTGAATTTTAGTCCATACCCTTAACTTTCATTTTGACCAAACTTAACAGCTTAAAGTACAATGTACTTGTAAATACTAATGTGTTCAATTGTTAACGAATGGTTTAAAAGTGAAAGAATATGTATGCACAAATTCCATTATTTATTTATTTATTTATCTATCTATCTATCTATCTATCTATCTATCTATCTATCTATCTATCTTTCTATCTATCTATCTATGTATGTATGTATGTATGTATGTATGTATGTATGTATGTATGTATTTATTTATTTATTTATTTATTTATTTATTTATTTATTTGCAATTAATTGCAAAAAACACACATAACAAAATTGAATAACTAACAAGCATATATCAATCCAATTCCCACTTAACTTATCGGGGGTATTAAAAAATATATACACATGTACTCAGTTGCATCAAGCACTTATTAAAATGTAAATTAATAACTTGTTTTTAGGTTTGTTTAAAGAGTGCATGTTCATGCATGTATTATCAGTTACCAATAGTTTTAACACCATGTTTGATGAAAACAGTTGAAGTGTGTTAAAATTCTCCAGTGAATTATATCAATATGTTTGTACTTTGTAAATAATACAACATAATCATGGCTTGTTTACTCTGGATGACAACTCAACTAGAAACATTTTAAGTATTGAACATGGCTCTACAAACGCCAGTACGGTCAATTGGCGGTAGGCAAAGGGTACATCAACTACCCCCCTTCCCAACGATCGGCAAATATATATATGCATGTTAACTTAGTGAGTGATTGCACATTCCACTTATATTGAGACATCACCAGTTTATCCATGAGGCTGTAGAGTGGAGTGGAGTAATGGTGTTTTACACCCCAGTCAAGATTCTTTCACTTATTTCGAGGCAGTTAGTTCCTGGATGGTGGAGTAAACCAGAATGCCCAGAGAAAATCACTGATCTTCGGCAAGAGTTAGCCCTTTTTGGCACTAGTACATGGCAGACCATCATACACACTTGCACATCTCATGCATACATGACCTTAATCTTAATCAATAGGGAATAAAAACCTTGCTCTAGTCGCAAATAGCTGAAAAAATACTAATGCAATGTTTACCAAAGTTAAAAAACAACAATCTTCCACTGGACTCCAGAAATGAGTGCCTCTGAGACCTGCGATGCTTTTGTCACTCAACCACACTTATACAGAATATCTCTGTGTGTGTGTGTGTGTGTGTGTGTGTGTGTATGTTATACTCATGTACAAACATGTATATAGAAGATTTAACTTAATATTGTAATATTAGCATATACCAGACCATCACACAGAATCTTAAAATCCAAAACCATTTTCTAAGTATGTTATTCTATTTATAAATCCCCTCATAATTGCATAGCAAAATAAAAAAAAATCTAGTATATCAATAGACAATTTTTAACCTGATTCCAAAAAACTGCTTAGAATTAAAAATGTCTGGATTTTTTTTATCCAAAATACAGTGTACAGAGAATAAAAGCAGAAAGATTCATTGTCAGTCATACAAAGGTATATACTAATTCATATTACTTAGACAAATATATAGACCTGTAAAAAAAATAAATTGAAACTGACAGTTACAAAATTAAAAATTATGAATTTGTAATTAGTTCACTGAAATTTAAATTTGTAAAAAGGAAAAGATAAATAGTTACTCCCCCATTGCTAACACTTTAACAAAAGATACATAAGAGAGAGTGGAGTGGAGTAATGGTGTTTTACACCCCTGTGAAGATTCTTTCACTATTTCAAGGTGGTCAGTTCTAGGATGGTAGGAAACCAGATTTAGTCTAGTCAATCTATGAAAAAATAGGGTCAAACATAAAAGTAATTGCAACAGAAAATATTTTTATGTGATTGTTTTTAGGAATTGTGTTTTTATTCATCATAAAAAATCTACCAATTTCAATCCAGTGAAATTTGATTTTTTTTTTTTTTTTGCCAATTGAAGTTACCAATAGCATTTTCTATAGAAAAGGGAAACAACTCTGTATTGTGATCCTAAATTATACATAAAAATTTTCAAAAACTTCAAGTTTTCTCTGATACTATATGAAGAACAACCTAGAAATTAGATGGAAATTTATACATAGACTTATAATAGATAATTTAAGGCAATTTAGAATGTAATATGTAAATGGAATGTAAAAAAGTTACATAATTTTGTTGAAAGAATTTATGCAAAACGCTGATTATGGGCATGTTGATGAGATGGAAAAAAGATTTATTCACTTCAAATCTATTTTGTTATACACAGAAATGATAAAATAAGTATATCTCAGGTTAAAAACATAACTTTTCTATACTTCTACTTCATTACTTTGAGTATTCTATTATTAATTCCTTATCACTATAGAAACATTAGATTGTGAAAGACTTAAAATGAAACTGAATGAAAATGGGCCAATGATTTCACTTTAAATGAAATCAGAAATGTTGAATATGGAATCAATTATGATTGATTAATTCCAGGGTCTTTGCTTTACTTTTTGTTAAAATAGCAAAAAACATGATAATTGGACTAAATCTCCACCTGTTTTACAGGAGTTATCTCCCTTGTCTATAGAAACTGCCATAAGAAATTAAACTTCTCAAAAACTTATTTCCCCTTGTCAGATTTTGGTAGACTTTAAACATTTTATATATTTGAGAGCATATTAGTAACAAAATTTGTTCTGTTGCAATTAGTTTGAGGTCAAACTGTAGATTGACTAGACTAATTGCCTAGAGAAAACCACCTACCTTCAGCAAGCAAACTGACAAACTTTCTCACACTAGGATCTGTCCAGAGTGGGATTTGAACCCAGGCGGTGAGAGGCACTGTGATCTGTAAGCACACGCTTACATCAAAGACAGCTGGGGGAATATAAAAATATTCAATTTATTTCTGTAATAGTGCTGTCACCTTTTAAAGCAGGTGCTCATATTACAGAAATGACCTACAATTCATCTTTCATAATCCTACATTTTTTTAGCATTTTACAGATATTTATTTGAATTTTATTAAAAACAAAATGGGTTTTCTGCAAATACACAACTTTCATCAGCAAGTAATTTTTAATAAGAGGTGGCTTATTTAACTATATGATGCTTTTTACACACAAATTTTACAGCATCTACAGTTTATTTTTACAAACATTTTTATAAAATCCAAAGTGGGTCACCTTGCAATTACACTGTCTTTATAAACAGCTGGTTATTATATACAGGTGGCCTATATTAAATATATAACTCTTTTTCCCAACAAACTTCTCATGATCTACAGATATTTTTAGGGATTTTTTCATTAAAATAAAGTGGGACACCTTGGGATATTATCACACACATATAGTGTTAGATATACAGTAGATATTATCTATATATACTGGTATATATATATATATATGTATATAATATATATATTTATGTTGTGCAAAGCTAATGGGCTAGTTTTAATTATTCCGAGTAGAAAACGGTATTTTTAATGACAACATTGTATAAAATAAACAAATTCTCTAGAGAGCATATATTGATGCACAAGAGTTACACAGATAGAATAATCAATGGTTCTTTGAATCTATTTGCTAACCTGCCGTCTGATCATCATTTATGGGGCACCCAACAGGGATAAAGAATAATGATTTATCAATGTAAGTTCCCTTGAATTTAAGGGACTTATAAGTTTGAATACTGTATTAAAACTTTGTAAAGAATTAATTATTCTAAGTAAAAAAAAGTAAAAATTTTTTTACCGGTAATTTTTTTTTTCACATGGTTTGATTTCAACATTTAAGACTTTAAGTTAAAGCATAATTTCTTGGTAACATATCTGTCAAGGGTTTTCAAAGGTAAGCATGTGACAACCCGAAGATCGAGGCATATGTAATATCATTCATTCACCTGCAATCTGAGACAACAACGGCAGAATCTTTAAAACATGCAACAAGATTACCAGATCTGTAAATAATACTGGATCTACCAGTTTAGTATTGGCCTCTGAAAATGTTAACAATATTACAATAATAGATCTAAATTGTTCGTTTTTTTTTTTTTTTTTTTTTTTTTTTTTTTTTTCTTTTCTGGATAGTTTGATTGTGTGTGTGTTTGTGAAAGTTTAGCATGTGAGCGTGTGACTTGACAGGTATGTGGTAAGGTGCAAACAGAACAGTTTATATGAAGAACACATAGGATGTCTCAGGTGATATAAATTTTCCAACTCTAGAGATGTAAAAATGTTGCTATTGTTGCTATTGCTATTGTAAAATCAACATAATAATGAGAACATTTTTATAAGTAAACAACATGGAGGAAAATAACTTCTTGTCCTATAATTTAATGAAAATTACGTTGAGATTTTATTCTGTCAGTTCCATATATGATATAAAAGCAGGACAAAGATCTAGATTTTTCTGGAGAACGTCATTAGTTAAAAGACAGATCGGGACCAGACGGACAAATCCTCCAACTTTGACATTATTGTATATATACAATTAGCTTAGTAAAGTATAATTCCAGGCGTAAATACAAAGTTTTGACTATACATGCAGTTTGTAACATTTATTAAAAACTTATCAAAATGTCCACAATCAAAATACCCAATGTGTCAAATGTTAAGTATATGACGTTATTACTTTGATGTTAACGCTCCTTCTAGGCAAGAAGTGTGAGATTTTGTTCCGGGAACAATGTTCTCATTGCATGTTCTTGATGTTATGGTGAAATTCTGACACAAGAACAATGTACTTGATCGGAAAACGTCTCCCCAAAAGACAGCCACACAATGACCTCAATTTATTCAAAAGCACAAGTTCAACGGCAACAACTCAATTTACCACCATCATTAAAATTTCAGACAAATTCACCATTTAAGTATGTTTGGCAATTAACTGCAACAAAAATGATAGAAGTGATAAACAAGTGTTTGTTATCATGGAATGTTATTACTATGTCTCTGAAAGGCCACAATACAATTACTAGGTCATACTTCTGACATATCTAAAATAGACCAAACAGACCCCAATCCAAATACGAAAAGTATAAATCACAGCTATACCAATTCCTAATATCCTGTAAATGTTCAAAATGATATTCAATAAGTCATCTTAGCATATTGGCAGCAAACCCAATATATCCCTCCCCACCCATCCCACCCCCCCCCCCCCCCCAAAAAAAAATTAAAAATGTAATTTTAATAAAAACTGTCTTTAATACAAACAATATAATCTGTCAAGAAATTGTCTGATTTACTCATGTTCCATTATATATGGAAGTATTAAAGTTCTTTGTATATAAGTATATATATATATATATATATATATATATATATATATATATATATATATATATATATATATATGCATATGTGTGTGTGTGTGTGTGTGTGTGTGTGTGACTGTGTGTGTGATTGTTTTACATGGTGAAATGAAAACTTGTGTAGAGAGACAAATTTTTTAACATGTTATAGAGATTTAAGTGATTTAAAAGCATAAAAAAAATTTGTGAAATTTCATTGGCATCATCATGATTCATTCTTAGATAATTTGATCAAAATACTTATTCTAACCAAAATCACTCATTCTCCATTACTCATCAATACTAACACTGGTTAATCCAAAATATCTTATACACAATGGAAAGTCAACCTGACACAATGATTAAATTGATTAATTTTAAACCTTCAGTCAAGAATAAGGCCATTTTACTTACAACTGAAAAAAATCTTGATAGGGACATAAAACATGAATACTCTATTCCACTGTGCCAAGCACTTAGCATTTAGAAATGAAAGTTATGGGGTCCTTCCGCTGATACCTTAAAAATGATGCCCTGTGTTATGGCAAGAATGGCATTCTAAAAACCTTCACTGTTCATAGCACTATGTGCATTGCAAAGGTAAAAAATTCTGTTCCTTCACCTATAGCTGATGACCTCTTGATATAAGTGAAATAAAGTGACTGGGACGTAAAACCCCATTAAATCTATCAATCAATCTATTCCAGCTTTTGATGAAGTTTGACAAGAAATGAACAAGAGACCCATGGGCCTTAACGCTCACCTGAGGATATGGCCAAAATCATTGGCAAAAATACATACAATATTCTTATATACATGCCTATACAAAAGGTTAAATAGTTTCCAAGATAATTTACAATTTCAGGCTTTTTATGCACCTATGACCTTGACCTTTGAACGTATGACCTTGAGTCATATATCAAAATGATTGTCATGTGATTACCTACAATATTCTGATATATATGTCTATACAAAAAGTAAATAGTTTCAAAGATAATTAACAATTTCAGGCTTTTTACGCACCAATGGCCTTGACCTTTGAATGTATGACCTTGAGTAATATATAGAAATGATCGTCATGTCAATACCTCCAATATTCTAATATATATGCCTATGAAAAAAGTTATCAGTTTTCAAGATAATTAACAATTTCAGGCTTTTTATGCACCTATGACCTTGACCTTTGGACGTATGACCTTGAGTCATATATCAAAATGATCGTCATGTCAATACCTACAATATTCTGATATATATGTCTATACAAAAATGTTAATAGTTTCCAAGATAATTAACAATTTCAGGCTTTTTATGCACCTATGACCTTGACATTTGAATGTATGACCTTGAGTCATATATCAAAATGATCGTCATGTCAATCCCTACAATATTCTCATATATATGTCTATACAAAAAGTAAATAGTTTCCAAGATAATAACAATTTCAGGCTTTTTATGCACATATGACCTTGACCTTTGAACATATGACCTTGAGTCATATATCAAAATGATCGTCATGTCAATACCTACAATATTCTAATATATATGCCTATACAAAAAGTTAATAGTTTCCAAGATAATTAACAATTTCAGGCTTTTTATGCACCTATGACCTTGACCCTTGAACGTATGACCTTGAGTCATATATCAAAATGATTGTCATGTCAATACCTACAATATTCTGATATATATGTCTATAAAAAAATGTTAATAGTTTCCAAGATAATTCACAATTTCAAGTTTTTATGCACCTATGACCTTGACCTTAGAATGTATGACCTTGAGTCATATATCAAAATGATTGTCATGTCAATACCTACAATATTCTAATATATATGCCTATGCAAAAAGTTAATAGTTTTCAAGCTAATGCAGAATTTTAGTTTTTATAAGCAAAAAATAACATTTCAGGGGCAACAACTCCTATATGCACTATCATATAGTTACGAAACTTTGTATCTTTTTGAATTTTGTCATTCTTAACATTTTCACAATGTTTTGATAATATATATCTTTAAAATTTTTGAAGAAAATAGCCTAAACTGCAAAATTACAAATTAGGTCATGACCTTGAACTTTGACCTTGACACCATTTTTGAAGGTTATTTTAAGAAAAAGTCAAAACTGAAAACCCCATGTCATTATCTGTTCAAGTAGTCAAGTTATAACAATTTGAAGCCATTTTACGAAATTTTTAAAATTAAACGCAAAAACGTGTAACCCATTTTTCGACCAAATTTCACGAAATGAATAAACTACAGGCTTAAGACCCTAGAGAAGCCAAATATCACATCAGATTTTATCTCCCTTCATCCGTTTTGGAGAAGAAGATTTTTTAAGATTTTTGGACCCCTAGGTCACCTTGACCTAGTTTTGGTAGCCATGGCAACGCCATGAACAAATCTGAATTGCACCGGCCCATATATGCTTCTGACCAAGTATTATTGAAATCTGTCCAGCAATTTGGGAGGAGAAGTCGAAAATAGGTGTTAACGATGCACGCACGCACGCACACACATACACACGCCGCGCCATGCCATAAGCTCACATGACCTTTCAGTCAGGTGAGCTAAAAATGAATAATGTAAATCTGGCTGGCCCCAGTTTCACAATCAATCACTCAATTGAGTATACATTCAACTCAAATATTCCCATTTTTCTCTCATCAATATTTAAAAAAAAAATTTAAGTTTTATGAGACAACATTTTATCTTGTTCAACATACCTATAGAAAAAAAATTTAACTGTGTAATGTCTTAAAAATTGTCATTGAAATATTTTCCAATTTGAGTTGAGTGTACAATCAATTGAGTGAATGATTGTAAAACTGGAGCCAGCTGCACTTTTAGTCTGTAAAAATACTTAACCATTAAAAGAATTGTTGGAACAAATTGATTTTTTCTCTACTACTTGAAGAACAGGTGAGCTATAAATCGACACCCTAGCCATATATCAGCAAATGTCCTGATTGTTTTTCTGGACTCATCTTTATCCTCTCTAACAGCTAAAGGATTGTTTTACAACAATTTCTTCTTCTCTCTCTCTCAACTACTACTGCTACTACTACTATTACTACTACTTGAACAAGTAAGCTACAAATGGAAAACCACTAGGTAGTCTGTTCAGGAATGGTGGGAAAACCAGAGCATCCAGAGAAAACCACTATGCTTTAACAAGTGAACTGACAAACTTTCACAAATTAAGATATACCTAGAGAGGGTTTTTACCCTGATTGCTGTGAGAAGGAGAGTGATTTGAAAGCATGGGCTATAAGACACTCAGCCATCAAAGCCCCTCAGCCACCGAAGCCCCTCATGTCAAGACTGAAGTACCATAACCAGTTATATACAACCCTCATGTCAAAACTGAACAACTGGTTATATACAGCTATGTATCAAACTGGAACATTCTACCAACTATACACTAAACTGAGTTAAGATTTCTCATTCATCAAGCACTTGACATTTAGAAATGAAAGTCACTGGGTCTTTCGGATGAGACCTTAAAAACTGATGCCCCAATGTTATGGCAGGCATGGCATATGAAAGAAAACTCCCTGCACATTACCATAAGTGCACTGCAAAGGGTAAAATTTTCTACCACTTCACCTATAGCTGGTGGTGGTCTCAATATAAGTGAAATATTCGTGACTGGGGTGTAAGATTTTAAATTCTTCATGTAAACAGCACTAATTTATTATTGCTTGCTGGTAACAGCTGAATATATAACATCAATGAAGCCCTGGGGTTAAATTTCTTATGTCCACCTGATTCAATCCTACCAATGATGACCCACTGAAAGTGACAACTACCTTATCTTTGTACGTAGTTCACCTAAATAAATAACTAAATAAATGAATAAATAAAAAAATAACCAATTACCTTTAAAGCTATCATCATAAGTACCTTGCATGTGTGATAAATTCTGCTATTACACTTACAACTAAAAAAATTTGGTTAGGTGGAATCTAATGAAGTAGTAGTGTTTTATGCCCCATTCTGGATTCTTTCACCAAAATTGAGGCTGAGGGTAATGGAAACTGACATCAGTAGAAAACTGCTAACCTTTTGCAAGACAAACATTTTAAGACTAGGATTTACCCAAGTGGGATTCAAATCTAGATCTCAGAGGCACTTTGACCCATGACCGGCTGGGTCTGACCAAGACTTGAAAATTGGTAGTGATTGTTTTTTTGCCATGAAGTGAGCGTTTAGAAATAAAAGTCACAGTCTTTCTGAAGAAACTTTAAAAACCGTTACCCCTGTGTCATGACAGGCATGGTATGTTAAAGAACCTTCCCTGCACATTGCCCCAACAGAACTGCAAAGGTAAAAATTTCTACCACTTAACCTATAGCTGGTGACGTCTCAATATCAGTGAATTTTTCTTGACTGGGAGGTAAAACCCCATTAAATAAATTAAATCAAACTTTGATCCCTAAGTGCTGACTTTAGATGCCTACCTGAGCTGGTGAAGTATTGATGTAAGTGAAATCATCTTGATGTAATAGCAGCCCTCAAAGTGGGTTTAAAAACTAAGTGGCCAGCTGGCCAACAATTTAAATTTTCTGGTGGCCAGTGGAAATTCCAAGTGGGCAGGCAATCTTTTTCTTCCAAATGATGAAAAATTAAGGCAACTTTTAGTTATGGAAAACAAAAAAGCACATTTTTAAAATTGACTTACAATCACTTACATTAGTGTTATTAATAACAATAATGATGATGTAAAGTGTAAATGAAAATTCTTTAACACAGAAATAATATCTGTTCTCTAGTCACAAAAGTTCAAATTTAAAGTGGACAAGCTGGCCACCATTTACAAATTTTAGGTCGCCAGACACAATTCCAGGTGGATTTGGCCACCATTTTAGTAGACACAATTGAGGGCTGAATAACCCTATTTATTTCTTCATTACAAATGTATAACTTTAGTCTCATGTTATCGATAACATATTAACAAGACATCACAAAAAATACATTAACAGTTCGAGAGAAATTCCATATGCATACTTCATAAAAATTCCTGGCCTAAGTTTGGAAAAATTATCACAAAATACACTATAAATGACTGGTTTTGAGGAATATCAAAAACCAATATATAAATATTTATCTGGCTCCGAACCAAGACGGGAAGGATGACCCATCTATGAATAAAATCTATCTAATCATGCATAGGGAAAGAGAAAAATTATGCAAGAAATGCCAGTACAATACACAACTTATAGGCAAGGGGGATATTTGAGGCAATTAACTCATCCTTACATAGCTTAGCCCACCGACAAGGGAATAAAACACAGAATTAATTTTATATGTGTTGCTTCAAGACATTACACACAACAGCCATATCAGACAATATATGCAAAAACTTTTTAATATATATATATATATATATATATATATATATATATATAACTGGCAAGTCTTTAAATGGAAAGAAGAGTGGAGTTTTAATGCAGTAATGGTATTTTATTCCCCAGCAAAAATTCTTTTACTTGTATCAAACATGTCAGTTCTTGGATAGTGAAGAAAATCGAAGTTCATAAAAAAAAAATTTTGTTAGGCCTAAAACAAAATTAACTTTGTTTGCCATTGACCGCCCAAACGACTTTAAATGCCCCTACCCAAAAAATTTTATTTCCATCAATTCTATTTTGTTTTTTGTTTTATTACTCCTCATACAACATAAGAAAAAGTATAAAAAAGCAATAACCCTGGCAAGCAAGACGACCTGTGATCAGGTTTATGCAGGAGTAAGGAAATTCCACTGTGAAAACACAAGGAAGAACAAATGACTTTAGTTAGCAAAAAATTTGTAAAATGTGTTACATGTTTAAAAGAAACATATGAAACCAAATTAAACTTTTTCAAAAGTGTAGTAGATTAAGTTTTCAAAAAATAAAATAAAGTTTTTGTCCTACCAACCTACCCACATGTGGATAAAATGGGTCAGAAAACAGCAAACAAAGAATTTTTTAAGTTAGGCCTTACTAATGTCTAATTTTCTATGTTTATAAACTATGAAATTTTAACGAAATGGATATAAATGATTCTGCAGTATTTTTAAAATTGTTTAATTTAAACATAATTTAAATTTATTTTATGTTCAATATAAAATACAGGAATCCTGCAGACATCAATTAGCACATATATATAATGAGCAAAGAAACTGACAATGTCAAGTGTTAATATGGCTTTAACTTACGGTCAACTCCTTTTTAACCCTTTACAATGGGGTTCAAAATGTACCAACTGATCAATCCTAGGTTCAATAATTGGCCCAGTAGTCTAAGGGTACATTTATGGATCAAAGTTTCTCTCAACACCCTAGGTACTAATCCCACACAGGTAGATCCTACTGTGAGAGAGTTTGACAGTTTGCTTGCTGCAGGTCAGTGGTTTTTGCCACAGGTCAGTGGTTTTTGTCACAGGTCAGTGGTTTTTGCCACAGGTCAGTGGTTTTTGCCACAGGTCAGTGGTTTTTGTCACAGGTCTGTGGTTTTCATTGGGTACTCTGGTTTTCTCTACCATTTCAGAAATGATCACCTCGATATAAGTGCAAGACTCTTGAAGGAGGGTAAAACATCATTAATCCAATCTAATCCATTGAAAAAATGGTGAAAAATGTCATCAATTTTTAGCAAACAATCCAACACATTTACTTCAAATTGGATCTGCCCCCGAGTGGGACTTGGATCTAGGACTAATTAAAAACATGTAGAACAATGAACGAAGGCATACTCATCTAGAACATTTTATTACTCTGAAACATATGTATATGTAATAAATATTTCTGTTTGTGGGCCGAATATTTAGCAAGTAGGTGGCTCCCTAGGGTACAGACACGCAAAGAATATGACACAGGGTGTAGCTATAGCTAGAACATCATGAACAAGTGGGTTAAAAAGTGGGTTTATCCAAAAATATGAATCCTCACTAAAAAGTGGAGCAATTGTTTTAAAAAATCATTTTAGTTACCTAAAATGGGTATCACATGCTGAAATAAGATCCATTAAATGTCTAGTTTATCGAAAAATGCTTTAATGTTGGACATGGATATTACACAGAAAATTTGATTTAATCCCTGTTGTACAGATAGAATTATCCAACAAAAATCTCCAAAAAGGTGACAACAATTGGGTTTCCATTTTCATCATGATTCACTCTATTTAAGAGTAACATACATTTACATAAGTTGACAAAAGTTGTATAAAATATAAAACAATAAAAGTTTTAATGACCTAACTAACAACTCTGTTTTCATTTGAACTTTTGTGTGGATGACATAAGATCAATAATACAATGTGTGATATAATATTAATGAAACTCACTTCAGGTGTAAAATTATTACTGTGTATGTTATAAAGTTGAAATAGTCAATGAAACTCACTACAGTAATCACCTTGTATGTTATGAAATCACACATTAAATTTCTAAAACTTGATAACAGATAATGAAATTAATGTGTAGTGTCACCCCTGTAATACAGCTGTAATTCTTGTGTGGCTGTAGTGTCACCCCTGTAATACAGCTGTAATTCTTGTGTGACTGTGTTGCCACTGCTTATGTAGTGGCTGCAAGTTAAACTCACTACAGTAATCACCTAATGTATGTTATAAAGTCACACATTAAATATCTAAAACTTGATAACAGATAATAAAGTTAATGTGTAGTGTCACCCCTGTAATACAGCTGTAATTCTTGAGTGACTGTGTTGCCACTGCATATGTAGTGGCTGCAAGTTAAACTCACTACGGGTGTATAGTAATTACCTTGTATGTTATAAAGTCACACTTGTCAGGTTTAAATATCTAGAACTTGCTACTAGCTAAGGTTGTGCTACTAGCTAAGGTTGTAAGTCTTGTGTGGCTGTGTTGCCACCATCATATGAAGTGGCTACAAGTTAACTCACTTCAGGTGTATATTAATTACATTGTATGTTAAACAGTAACAAAATCGAGTATGAACATCTAAAACTGCCTAAAAGATAATGAAGTCATTGTGTATTGTCACAACCGTGAAATAGTTGTTATTCTTTTGTGGCTGTGTTGCCGGCATATGTAGTGGCTACAAGTTAAACTTACTACAGGTGTAAAATAATTATCCAGCTAAGAATTAGTCAAAATTGCCAAGTTAACATATGTTTATACCTAAAATTGACTAAAACGTATTGTCACCAGGAAAATATATTTGTAGATATTGATGTTGTATAGCCATGTTTCTGTCGTCATATGTTGCAACTATAAGAGAAACTCTCTACAGATGTATAGTAATTACCCAGTTGTTAATTTGTCAAGATTGTCAAGTTTAAATACCTAAAACTGGCTAAAAGATTATGCAAAAGATAAAGGACTCTAGTTATGTCACCAGGGTAATATATTTTAGGTGTTGTGTAACCATAGTGCCACAGTCATATGTTGCAACTATAGGAGAAACTCACTACACGTGTATAGTAATGTACCCAGTTGTTAATTTGTCAAGATTGTCAAATTTAAATACCTAAAACTGGCCAAAAAATTATGCAGTCATTGTGTTTTGTTGACAGAGTAATGCATAAACATCATAGTAGCTACAGGTGAAACTATGCATATTTTTCAATTAAAAATCCATTACATTTATCATGTTAATACACCTTCAACTGTTAGGTTTAAGTACAAGACAAAAGTCGTATCAGACGGGTAGTTTTCCACTGAACATGAAGCTATTCCATTAATTGCTCTTTCCCAAACTTTTTTTTCTTTTGACCTATCAGATTTTACAGTCAACTTTACATAATTTGTCATTTGACTGGTAAAGTGGTCTTAATACTGATTTTATGAATGGCAGTCTTTTTATAGGTAATGAAAAAAAAAAAAAAAAAGTGCTCTGATTGGTCAATAGTCAAAGTGGAAAAGTGGGAATTCATCAGTTTATGAAAAAGCATCTTTATTCAATGGATAACTCCAGCTGAATAAACCAAAAGTCTATTTAATGTTAAACTGTGGATGACAACAGCAACAATGTTCACACTGGTTGCCATGGTTACAATATTTAAAGCACCAAGTAGTAAATGTATGATGGTAATTGTCAACAACTTTGTGAAGCGGTGATCAACACCTGTAACCACTTTAAAGGTCACCATATACGCAATCTTTTACTCAAAGTATCTGCTTGTGTTGGAAAAGTCATATACATGACTACTAATTCCTACCAGTTGGTAATATTTGAAAAATTTAAATACCTATGGTTAGCGATGGTATATTTTGATCAGCAATATTGGTAACTAATGCCTCATATGCTCTAGAGCATGGGTAGATTGGTAATGACACAACACATTTTGAAATTTTGTCTTTGGATAGATATCTGTATAATGTATATTTTGTTAAACTCTGAAACAGTTGACAAACCTTATCACAATGGATTAGCCTGAGTAAGGCCTAACTTAAAAAATTCTTTGTTTGCTGTTTTCCGACCCATGCTATCCATATGTGTATAGGTAGGTAGGAAAAAAAAATTATTTTATTTTTTGAAAACTTAATCTTTTACACTGTTTAAAAGTTTAAGTTGGTTTCATATATGTCTCTTGAAGCACATTAACAATTTTTTTGCAAACTAAAATCTTCATTGTTCCTACTTGTGTTTTCTCCCATAGAGAAACACAGCTGAATTTCCTTACTACCATATAAACCTGCTCACAGGTCGTCTCCCTCACCAGGGATATTGCCATTTAATACTGTTTCTTATGCTGTATGAGAAGTAAAAAAAAGATTGTAGTAGAAGGCAATAAAATTTTTTGGGTAGGGGCATTTCAAGAGGGTCGGGTGGTCAATGACAAACAAAGTTAATTTTATTTTAGGCCTAAGATTCAAATCTAGACACTGAGAGGCAATGTGATCAATAATCACTATAATGTATATTTTGTTAAAGTCTGAAACAGTTGAGTAGAAGAGTCAAGTTGAGTTGTGTAATGGTTTTATACCGAAGTCAAACGTTGTCACATTATGATTCGCCGAGTTTAATTTAAACCTAGGCATCAAGAGGCCACTCAGTCACCGAGGCCTAAACTCCTGAGATGTTGCTTTAAATTTCAAATATCATACATCAAACATGATTAATGTTAAAAGCTTGACCCATCGAGACTAGAGGTCCTTCAGGCCAGCAGGTGCTCAGGCCAGCAGGTACTCAGGCCAGCAGGTGCTTATATCCCAGCGTTACTGACTAGTCTGTAGAAAACTTTTTTTGTATGTTACTCCAAAATAATGCAGTAAGATAATTCCCTTACATTTCAGCACCCATTCACTTATCAGGTGGATGTACTTGAGCAACGTGAAATCAAATTACCCAGAATTTCAACTGGGCTCAAACTCACAACCCTTAATCAGTGTCAAAAATCTGGCTAAAACTGACTAACCAGTGAGAATCTCAAATTTCAACTTTTTTATTAAAACATATAAAGAAAATTAACAAAATATAACAGGCAGGAACAGAATACATGTCTCAGGCTGGAAGTCTGGCCTAAACTAAAACTCTAAACTTCAACCACTCAGCAACGTGTCCCCACCTGTATCCAAATTAATTGCGAGTGATTGATTAAAACTATCAGAAATCAGAAATCAAACAGAATTTTAACACAATTATTAACAGAAATTTTGTAGTAGATTTCTCTTGTGTATTGGTATACATCACCAAGGTTTATCATAGATCAAAAACTCTAGTTTTTTTGTCAATAATATCTCCTACGATATTTATCAATATCCGAGCTTGTATTGAATACAATGTGTGTTGGTGTGGGTGTATGCAGTATAACATATATACAATTTCATTATTATTTACCTTTATTTATCATTGCGTTTTTACTTAACAACAGTGTTTTCCATAAAATCATAGATAAAAGGCCATAAATGTATGAGTATTGAAAACATCTCGGTACAGTTTATAGAGTGCTTATGTAAAAAAAAACAAATTGGAAACAGTTTTTTCAATCCATGCTTGCTCCTAATTATAAGTTACAGTATACATGTACCTAAAAATGCATGTAAGTAAGCTTTGCAAAGAATTTAAGATTTCATATATATTGTATAATTATTTTTATAAACAATATATATCAATATATTTATATATATATATATATATATATATAGAGAGAGAGAGAGAGAGAGAGAGAGAGAGAGAGAGAGAGAGAGAGAGAGAGGGTAAACTTCAATTCATTGCCATGATCAGATTTGGCCGTTTTTATACAGGTTTAATGACAAATAAAGAAGTGGAGTAGAGTAATTGTGATGTACACCCCAGTCAATATTCACTCACTTATATCTAGGTCATAAGTTCTTGGATGGTGGAGGAAATCGGAGTCTCCAGATAAACCTTTTATCTTCAGCAAGCAAACTGACAAACTTTCTCACAATAGGATCCGCCCGAGTGGGATTCTTACCTAGGTGGTGATAGGCACTGTGATCCGTAAGCTTGCTTTCTAAAGACCATTGTGTTACAGAGACCATAATAAATCGAGGGACTTGAAAAAAATTTCTGGACTTTAGTGTGGCGATAAGTGAGATTGCAAATTTACAGAGGCTTCATTGTATATACCAATATATTAACCCATTATCAACAGGTCTTGAGCTAATTGTAACCACCCAAATTTTCCATGTCAATATTGGCAGAGATTATAGCCACAAAACTTAAATTTATTAAAGTTATCGATAAGGTCACACTTTTCTCGAGTTAGTGGCACCACCCAAAATGAGTGTTTTCTGTTTATTTTATACACATTTTATGTTTGTCCGAATGAAATGAATAGGAACATAATGGCAGAGATTATAGCCACACAACTTAAATTTAATGAATTAAGGTGCTAAGTTATCTCCACTTTGGTTGATGCATGTAAAATAGGCTATTCCTTTGTTCACAGACCTATAGTGTCACACTTAAGATTATTTCGGAGCACTGTCCTGAAGACAATGACAAAACGCTGACATTCTTGTGACAACTGTTGCCATATTACACATTAAAAGTGATTAAATATTCAAGCTTGGGAGTCAGTACCCATATTAATGGGACATACACCTTTTGATATCCCAGTTAAGATTCTTTGACTTATACTGGTGGTGTCATTTGGAGATGGTAGAAAAATTGAAAACTGAAGAAAACTACCGACTTTCAGCAAGCGAACCGACAAACCTGACTGGATGAAACTGAATAGACAAAAAGTTTATAACTGATTATTCTTGACAACAGGGAAAAAACAATGAAATAAAAAGTTACCTAATGAACTACTTGAAATGTGTCTTTCACGGGGGCCTGAGACACCATCCCCACGAAGAACTTGACGATAATATTTTGAAAATATGATGCAATTTCTGAATTAATCAGCATAAATAAGAGAAGGGGGGGGGGGGGCCTGTAAAAGGTTATTGTTGACAACAAAGGAAAAACTGGTGTTATAACTTTAGATGGCAATTAATGAAAGAAAAAAGTTACTTGATGAACTTGAAATGTACCTTTTGAGGGGGCCTAAGACACCATCCCCACAAAGAATTTGAAGAAAATATTTTGAAGATACTATGCAGTTCTGACTTAATCAACATAAATGGGGGGGGGGGGGGGGGCTGTCAAAGGTTATTCTTGACAATACAGTAAAAACAAGTGTGATAACTTGATAACCCAATGAGAGAAAAAGTAAAAAGATCCCCCATGCTACATCTCACTGGGAAATTATTGTTGTTTCTGTATTTATTCAAGTTTTTATCCTTGAACCAAATGTTACATTGTTGATTAGTAACATAATTAATTAGATCAGCACCATTTTAATTTTTTTTCTTGGAAAACTTAATGCAGCTTTAATGTGACACATACATATAAAGGATTTTTAAAGAAAAGAAAACACACAACACTTGGAAATATTATACATGGGAAAACTATTAAAAATATTAATAATAATAAACTGTGGGGGGATTTATGTTATACATGTAATACTCTCTCATTCAATACAAGTCATTTTGACAGCTACATATACCAGTATATAGGTGTGTGTGTGTGTGTGTGTGTGTGTGTTTAACATTTAGCCCTCCTAAAGTTAAAAACAAGGATGGCAGTTTAGTTCATAGTTATCTGTAATAAATGTTTGTTTTTCATGTTTTATCATGGTTGTTATTTCCTTTACTTATAACCTTTTCACTGCATGCTTTGTATTTCTGTTTCTATGCAGCTTGGGTAATAATGAAACTGACATGCCATGCATATCAAAATGGTATTAAAGGGAGATAATAAGGTATTTTAAGGACCATTCTGTAATTTTAGATGTAGTGCATTATATGATAAAACAAGAATTCCAAGGATTTAAATGTCTCGCCTGGTTAGTTTTTGATGGAGTAGAAAATACATTACTTTAACATAAACTTTCACATTTTGACATGTCGCCGTCCACTGTGACCGGAAAAGTAACACATAAGTCTCACCTTATGGCGATGTCAGGCTCGACAAAAAGACTTTTTATCATAAATAAAAATAAAATAGTGTAAAATCTGGTGAGATTTTTAGTTAATTTTATAAAGTTTCATGAAAATAATATTTGAAAATGATATTAAATTTAAATATGTATGAGCACTATGGTCTACATATTATACAGAAAGTAGTGACTTTTAAATGTCATTTGAAATGCAAGAAATTTCTAAATGTCATGTTATCAAGAAAGTGGGTTGAATCTTTCATTCCTACTTGGAGACAAAAATCAAATTTCACTTTTTTAAATACTATAAATAGTAATAAAACGTATAACAGATCTAATATTTAATATTAAAAATATATATCAGTATCAAATATTACAATATTATTTGATGAATAATATGACGGTATACTTATCTCATTAAAAATATTTTAATTAAAAAATTCAAATTTATCATCACAATTTACTTTTCCAAAATTGGATGAACTTTTTGTGATATATATAATTTTTTAGCCCGTTTTAGCACGGACCCTAATAATGACAGATCCCCTCTATGGTGCCTCAATATTTTGACAAAATGGCGGATGCAGGGAACGGATATTGGATTTTGTCTAATAACCCTGTACCTTATCAATTCTTGCTCCCTCTCCTCTTCTTCGTGCTGCCGACGTAAAACATCCTCAATCTGCTTCCTTTCCTCTTCGGTCAGGTGGCTCATGTCCGGCATTGGGGGCAGGGAAGGTCTTCGGCTCGACATGGTTGCTGCTGCTGGTGGTGAATATGAAGATGATGGCAGTGTCCTCCCCTAGTTCTCAGACGAATGTTGAGGCCGCTACCGTATTAAAGTCTTATCGATTCCATATCTTAATATATCCAAATTGCTCTCAAAAATCATATAAAAGGGCCACATTCCTAAAAAATAATCCACGTTATTGTTTTCCTAAGTAATATTCGGCGACATTATAACGGTACCAATTCTCATCCTAGTTCTACCATGGTCAAATGACCCCCAACGAATACGGATTCGTGACCCTTTGAATCCTAATCGTCTATTCACCAGCCAGAATGTCGATAAAACATCATAATTACTTATGCGACTCGTATTAAATATTTATCCCCGTACAACCAACCACAAGTCAAGCGAAAATGACGTCAGTGAAGCCGCTTGAAAAGGGCTTTCTGTATTTATCAATTCTTGGATACAACTAACATAATTTATCGATTATTTCGTGCGTTGTACTATTGTCTGTCGATGATACATAATGAAAAATGCTGACAACTACGCGCTTCTCTCAGTTTGTTTACATTGTGCTTTTAAACATTGGGAATTCCCCTGGTACCCGACCTACAGTAGAAATAATAGGCTCGTGCTTGATAACCCTAAGCCGGACAGGTGCCCGATGCTTCTGTCGGTCAAAGGAGAAATTCCGTGCAAGAGGGTATTCGCGAAATTACATAATGGAGTATTGGTTAATTTTTTCAGTTTTTGTTTAAACAGTTGATGTATTGTTACTTATTAGATGTGATAGTAATTAATTAAATTTATAAGCAACAATTTGTGTAATAAATGCCAGCCGTGAGCGAAATTATATAGATCTACTATTATTGAAAAATTTTAATGACTGACTCTTAGTTTTAATGGTAACTAAAATGCATCGATTTATATATCAAAACCAGAGACATGTAATATATGTCTCTGTTAAAACACATAAATTTTGTGTCGTACCATTCATTCTGATAAATCATTTAATTTATATTTTTTAAAAAAGCTTATAAATGTACAATTACTGTATAGTAATTGAACATTTTTGACTGAGAATTAAAAATCCATTATTATTATTATTATTATTATTATTATTATTATTATTATTATTATTATTATTATTATTATTATTATGCAAAAATGTTTATAATGTTTCTTTTGGTATTTTAAAGTGTCGACAACCTTTCACAGACCAAAAATGTTCAAGGTCAAACTCGGCCCGGCGATTCAACATGCAAGAAAAAAATTAATTAAAAAATAATAAATGATTTAAAAAATAAACTAAGTTTGCGGGATATGTAGGAATTACTATATCTCAGTCTGTCTATCTGTCTGTCAGTGTTAAATCACGTCTGTTCCATAACTTTCATATCTACGGATGGATTTTTATCAAACTTTGAACAAATGTATACCAACATCAGAGAATATTTATCATGCACCACATTTTTGTGTGTATGTCAAAGGTCAAGGTCACAATGTCAAATTTGGATTTTGGAGCGGGGGTATTTGGACCTCAAGAAACGGTTCAAATTATGCCAACTTGTTGATTTTGTTCTGGCATTTGGAGGTCGTTGTTTGCTAAACACTTTTAGTAAATTGTAAGTTTTTTGTTTTTTATTTATTTATTTATTTATTATTTATTTATTTATTTATTTATTTAATTTTTTGTTTATTGTTGTCACAAGTTTACGTCACAGCATTTTTTTAGCTATTCGTGACGAGACATTTTCCTTTTATATCAGAGATAAATGAAACACTCGTGTACTATGCGCATTTATTGCAGCATTAAGCTTCAGAGTGTTAGTCCACTAGCCCACAATGTCGCAGATAAACACCACAGACCACTCAGTCTATCAGACTGTAACAGAGCCAACTAAGACAATGAAAACCCTTTTTGACTCGAGGTCGTCAGGGGTCGACAACACAGCAAAGAGACGCCTTTGGTTTCAAGGCTAAAGCGTTAACCACCCGGCAACTGCCCCTAATTGAAGTTAAAAATAGAGGCATTTGATTAATGACGCACGCACTGTTGAAAATTTTGAACCCGGTAATAATTTTTTATTCCTGATAAAATAAAATGCCATCTGGCTACTCTTCGTAGCAATTAGCGCTTGTCATAATTTTCCTTTCACATCTCAGGAAAGTTCCTGTTAGCAACAAGCTTTAAAGCAAAGACATTGTTCCAAATTTAGTGATAAAAATTATTTAAATGTTTCATTGTTTCGGGTTATATCCCAATTGTGTGGCATAAATAAATAAAAAAAAGTTTTTTTTTTTTGGTTAAAATATTGTTATAGGTCCCAGTCAAGATTTTTTTTCACGTGTCGAAGAATTCCATTCTGGGATGACCGGAAAAACCGAATTACCAAGAGGGAAAACAACTGACTTTCATCCATGGAAGTGACCAAAGATCTTTAAAAGGACAGGTATCCGTAATTCGGCGCTTTAGACCACTTGATCACCGCTTGTTATTCGTCGATGGCCCGGTGCCAGCAAAGATTAGCCAATCAAAGATGCTTTCACAATGATGAACATTGAACAGCACGCTCTAGTATATAAAAACTGACATTTAAAGCAAACAAATCTCGAAATAAGACGAGGAGCCTTAAAGCTGCATTAAAATATTCAATTTTCTGATATTTTTTTTAAAATAATAACTTCTAATCACGATCCGTGAGATTCATTTTCTAAAATTTCATTACTATTAGCTGTAAATACGGAATCCCCTAACGGATTGGTCAATGTTACGATCGTTATTATTTGCGTGGAGCATGCGTTGGGATGAACGGGAATTCCAATGAATCGAAGGTGAAACCTGACTAATTGCATTAATTTTTCGTCATTAATATGCAAATGTATTACCAATGGTGTTATGTATCCCTTACAAACTCAAAAATGAAAAATTCAATAAAGTTCTGTGTTTAAAGCTGCATTAATTTTCCAAAGAAAATATTTAAACGGTGCTAATCTAATTAATGATGTTCCTAATGAACAATGTTACATTTGGTTCAACGATAAAAGCTTGAATAAATACAGAAATTACAGTATTTACCCAGCGAGATGCAGCATTTTGGATCAAATATTAGAACATGGTTACGTCATCAAAACCCGGGTCATTTAAACACAACTTTCAAAACGGTGAAATACGATAAATTAAACACAGAACTTCGTTGAATTTGTCATTTGTGGCTTAGTAAGGGATACATAACACCATTTCAAATACATCTAGATATTAATGAAGGACGATTAATGCAATCTGTCATGTTTCACCTTCGATTCTAGGGTTTTCCGTACATCCGTGCGCATGCTCTAAACTCTTAATTACCATCGTAAAACACTGACCAGCCGATCAGAGGATTCCGTTTATTTACAGCTAAAAGAAATGAAATTTTAGAAAAAGAATGTCACGGATCGTGGTTAGAAAATATCTATTTTTAAAAAAATATATTTTTAGAAAATAAAAAAAAATTCAGAAAAATGAAAAACTTAATGCAGCTTTAACTCATCATATTTCATCGTTTTGTAAGTTGTCTTTAAATGACCCGGTTTTTTATGACGTAACCATGTTCTAATATTAGATCCTGAATGCGACATATCGCTTGGAAATTACTGTTATTTCTGTATTTATTCGAGCTTTTATCGTTGAACCAAATGTTACATTGTTCATAAGGAACATTATTAATTAAATCAACACCGTTTTAATTTTTTCCCAGGAAAACTTAATACAGCTTTAATCTAATGTCGAGGAACGGAAAGGTTCCAACACGGAGAAACCACCAATTAAAAATCACAAGTAGGTAGCAAGTGCGTAATAAATAACATTGTGTTAAGAAAGCTTTAAAAATACTGATGCTGTTTTTAACAATAATTCACTTTTTCGTTTTATCATCATATGAAGGTTTAAACAAAACAAAACAAACCTCTACCAACTTTAATGATTTTATCAGATTAATAGATTTTTCATATTTTAATAAAGTCAGGATTCATTCACTTATACCGAGTCGGTCAGCTCTGTGATAATGTGACCTGAATGTCCGGACGGACCTTAGGCAAGCGAAGTAGCAAACTTTCTCTCGCTAAGATCTACACGAGTGAGTTTCGGGCACAGGGAGTGAGAGGCACTGTGATTGGTAACCCGGCTATTTTAAACCATTCAATCACTAACCCTAGCCCTACCCCACTCCACTCCAATTTACTAATGATGTCTTGATATGAAAGAAAATTCTGGACAGTAACTATATAAAAATATGTAATTTATAAACGTCGCATTAAAAAACGAATCCAAATAAAATAAATATTTCCTGACTACTAAATAAAAGTTTCTGTTACTCACCTGATTATTATGACCGTGTGGTAGCCGTATTGGTCATCATGTCATATATGCTGCACCAAACTGACCTTTAAACCAATATACCGGTCGTCCATAATTAATAAGTACAATACCTTTCTTTGGATTCTGAATCATAATTATCTCCCTTGGTAATAATTAACTCCCTTGATGATTTATTTTTTGTGTTGATTAGAAAGGTAGATTAGCTAATAAGAACAAATTAGGCAATGGATATTACCTAAATATAGTGAATTATGTCACACTTTTATTGGATAATCAACAATTCCCTTAACATGTACACGCATACCATTAGTTGGTTAACTGTTGTCCTGCAGATGTTGAGATGATTCGGTTTTTTGGCCTATGGAAAATTTACTTTTTTGGATCATGCAGTATTAACTGCTTGATACCACTCTTTACATTGATCGTTTTTTATAATTTAAAATGGCTCAAAATTCCTAGATGGCCACCAATAAAATGAAAATTTCAGGGATTGGTTTGTTTTAGCAAGTTATATGTATTTAAACAGCATGCATATTATTTCAATGCTTTTAATGACTCTTTTTACTTACTGTTTCAAAGTTTAAGACATCCAAAATTCAAAGCCAGACTCTAGCTTTTTTGGCTATTTTGGCAATTTTGACATTTTAAATTGTTTTCCAGTAAGATATAATGTTATTTATCGTCGCATCAGCAGTTTTTCATCTATTTTCGACGAGAGCAGGAAGGTTATTAATCTCCGGATTGATCTTCGAACAAGTTCGCTTATGCGTGTAATGTGAGAGTTGCATTATGGTCTGCCGTGTACTAGCGCGCATTCAGAATGAATTTGTGGTAAATAAAGTGCTAGCTCACCGAATCAGTATGCCACAGACAAGCATACCACTCCACCAGGCGAGGAAGCAGTATCTCAAAATTTATCTTATGTTTTATCTTTATTCTCTTATTTTTAAATTATACGAAATTTTTTTTTGAAGTATAATTTTAATTTCATGAAATCATATATGGTACTGAGGTAGTTACGTGAGATGTCGTCAGCAAGTTTCCCATCAGTATTTAGAGTCAAAATGTCTGGATTATGTATAGCCCAACGGAAAGGTGGGTCGGGCACGTAACTACCTCAGTACCATATATGATTTCATGTAATTGAAATCATACTTCAATATAAAATTTCGTATTTGAAATAATACAAGAGGCCCATGGGCCTTAACGCTCACCTGAAGATATGTCCAATATTGTTTGCAAAGTGCAATAGACAATATATTACGTATAACTTTAAAAGTTTTCTCAAGTTAAGAATTCCCACAAAACTTAATCAGAAATATATCCACTCACATTTCATTCATAAGTAGCTTATATAATATGCATGAAGTAACTGTAGTGCAATGAATAATTTCCAAATCATTAATCAATTTCAGCATACTTATGCAGCTATGTCCTTGACTTTTGAACATATATGACCTTGAACCATATATGATTGTCATGTCAATACCTACAATATTCTGATATACATGCCTATACAAAAAGTTAATGGTTTTCAAGACAATTAGCAATTTCAGTCTTTTTTTGCAGCTGTGACTTTGACTTTTCAATATATGACCTTAAACTATATATCAAAATGATCGTTGTCGCAATACCTACAATATTCTAATATACATGCCTATACAAAAAGTGAATAATTTTCAAGATAATTAGCAATTTAATTCTTTTTTGCAGCTGTGACCTTGACCTTTCAACATATGACCTTGCATCATATATCAAAATGATCATTGTCGCAATATCTACAATATTCTAATATACATGCCTTTACAAAAAGTTAATAGTTTTCAAGATAATTACTAATTTAAGTTTTCTTTTGCATCTGTAACCATGACCTTTCAACAAATGACCTTGAACCATATATCAAAATGATCATTGTTGCAATACCTACAATATTCTAATATACATGCCTATACAAAAAGTTAATAGTTTTCAAGATAATTAGCAATTTATGTCTTCATCTGCAGCTGTGACCTTGACCTTTCAACATATGACCTTGAACCATATATCAAAATGATCATCATGTCAATACCTACAATATTCTAATATACATGCCTATACAAAAAGTTAATAGTTTTCACGATATAGTAACAAATATATAATTTTTTAGCAATTTCCCCACTCAGTGCCTTACAATTTCTCCATTTTGAGCCCCATGGCTACCATTTGTGCAAATCTGAAAATAGATGATCTAAGGATGTTATAAATGAAATAACTAGGGTATATCTCTTGTAGATTCAGAGGAGAAGATTTTCAAAGTTTTTCACTCTTTCCCCCCTTATGGGGCCCCAAGGGGACATAACTCCTTCATTTGTGCAAATCTGAAAGGGCTTCACCAAGGCATAACGGTTACAAAGTTTCATTAAATTTGGCCCAGTGGTTTTGGAGGAGAAGATTAAAATCCAAAAAGTTAACGCACGACGGACGACGAACGTCGCACGACAGACGACGGACGGTGAACCATCGCAATAGCTCATCTGAGCTTTCAGCTCAGGTGAGCTAATAATAATATCTATAAGTGAGAGTATATACAATCCACTAGAGTAAAATAGTTGAACTTAACAGTAGGGAAACCAAAGTCTACGTACTGATGGGAAACTTGCTGACGTCATCTCACGTGACTACTCCAGTACCATATTTGATGAAATGAAACCCATAGATAAATTGAAAGAATTACTCTGAATAATAGCAAATTATGTAACATGTGCAAAATTGTCAAATAATTTCATTTTACTATAACAAAAAGAAAAATTATTTAAATTCCTAAAATTTATTTTACATATTTTTTTTTAAAAAAGTCATCGCATTTTTAATACAAGTACTTGAACAACTCTGCCACATGCATTAAAAAAACTTTTTAAGAGTATCTAAAATTTTAACATACAGCAAGCACAAAATATGAAACTGGCTATTGCGGAAGAATACAGATTGATGTATCGTTCATGATTACATGACGTCAAGAGCCAAACTGTCTGGCAACAAAGGAGGCGGATAACATATACATGCATGAGCCGAGTTGTTGGATCTTCGTCACCAAACTCTATTTTGCCATGTAGGTCAGGTTCTAATCCAAAGCCGGATTATTGGTTTATAATGCCTACGTCCTTAAATATGCTTATATTTTCTTGTTTCTTTCTTTTATTTATTTGTTGTTTCGAACTCTTGGTTTTGAAAGAGACACATGCTTTAAAATGCTTTTTGGATATATTGCTAAAAAGCCAAGTACGACAGTGTTTCGTTTACCAATTGCTTTTTACTTTCTATTTTAAAGCTGCATTAAGTTTTCCAAAAAAAAAAAAAATTAAAACGGTGCTAATCTAATTATTGATGTTCCTAATGAACAATGTTACATTTGGTTCAACGATAAAAGCTCGAATAAATACAGAAATTACAGTATTTACCCAGCGAGATGCAGCATTTGGGACATGGTTACGTCATCAAAACCCGGGTCATTTAAACACAACTTTCAAAACGGTGAAATACGATAAATTAAACACAGAACTTCGTCGAATTTGTCATTTGTGACTCAGTAAGGGATACATTACACCATTTCAAATACCTCTGGATATTAATGAAGGAAAATTAATGCAATCTGTCATGTTTCACTTCGATTCTAGGGTTTTCCGTACATCCGTGCGCATGCCCAAAGCTCATAATTACCATCGTGAAACACTGACCAACCGGTCAGAGGATTCCATTTATTTACAGCTAAAAGAAATAAAATTTTAGGTAATGAATGTCACGGATCGTGGTTAGAAGATATCTATTTTTAAAAATATATATATTAGAAAATAATAATAATAAAAAAAAAAATCAGAAAATTGAAAAACTTAACGCAGCTTTAAAGCATAATTTTGTAAATACATAATTTGTATAATAAATGGTAATTATATTTCACCCACAAACTTTTAAATAAAGCATCTCGCGTTTAATGGAGAAAATTGCACAGGGTATATTTCGTTTTTGGATAGAACTACTACGGAAATTAAATCGTGACGGTTAGATTTCTCGCTGTATCAGCAGGTAAGCGAGACCTAGGCCGATGCCAGATTTCCAGCCCACCAGAATTAACGCTGCATTAAGTTTTTCAATTTTCAGATTTATTTTATATATATATATATTTATAATAGATAACTCATAATCACGGTCCGTGAGATACATTTTCTGAAATTTCATTCCTTTTAGCTGATAATAAACGGAATCCTCTAACGGGTTGGTCAATATGTTTAACGATGATTATTATTATTTGCTTGGAGCATGCGCACGGATGAACGGGAATTCCAATGAATCGAAGATGAAACCCGACAAATTGCATTAATTGTCCGTCATTAATATCCAAATATATTCGCAATGGTGTTATGTATCCTTAACTAACTCAAAAATTGACAAATTCAATGAAATTCTGTGTTTAATTGATCGTATTTCACCGTTTTGTAAGTTGTTTTTAAATGAACCGGTTTTTATGACGCAAACATGTTCTAATATTAGATCCCACATACTTCTTCTCGCTGGGAAATTATTGTTGTTTCTGTATATGTTCGAGCTTTTATCGTTTAACCAAATATAACATTATTCATTAGGAACATCATTAATTAGATCAGCACTGTTTTAATTTTTTTCCTTGGAAAACTTAATGCAGCTTTAATCGAAAACCATAAAGTGTGTGAGGGTCAGAAGAACTTCGAACTAATTATGAAAGTTTAACTATTTTGCACAATTTTTAAAAAGTCTTTTGAATACATACCTAAATAAACTTCAAATTATGAGCTAGGTGGAACTTGTTAATTATACTGAACATCTTTAAGACTGAATTTTCTTTCAGATTTGTTCGGACTAGTCTACAGGGGAGGTAAGTTAACCACACAATATTATTGGTGTGTCCTACTGAAATAAATTAGAACATGTATTCGGTTTATTGGCGTGTCCTACCAAATTAATTCAGTTTAGATATGCATTGTGGGTAAAAAACCACACATCAGAAGGTTGTCAGTTCAAGCATTTAGGTTTCAGCAGATGGTTTAATTAACCACACACAATATTATCGGCGTGTTCTACCAAATTAATACAGATAAGATAGGTATTCTGTTTAAACAGGATGTAAATTAACCAAATGCATTTTAGACAGTTTTTCAGTAAACTCATTCTTTGGTATTCGCAGATTCAGCTGAATCGGATATGTTTCTGGTTAAAGCTTATGGACATGAGCAGTTGGGCGTTCTCATGCTGCATCAGTTTTTAAAGTGGCTTGTCTCAACCAATAGACAGGACGTGATTGTTGTTGGAACATCGCACATGAAATGTACAAGCACTCAATCAAGACAACTTTTTGGTAAGGTGATAGCCGTCAAAGTCATTATGCGGCAGACAAGCATACCACTCACCCAGTCTATTGTCATGGCACCAGGTGAACCAGTTAATATTCTGTGCTCCAAATGCCAATCGCAATGTATGGAAGCAATATTTCAAATTTCAAAGGCTTATGTATGACCTGGTGGGTTTGAACCCACAACCTACTGCTCTTGAGACTTGCTCTTCCACTGAGCCATGAAGGCAGTCTGACAGGCATTTCTAATGCTGCTTGTTTGGCAAAAGAACAAAGAGTTGCCATTAAATTTTAAGTCTGGTATTGACCAAATAAAACTAAAATTTTGTTTAGTTGTGAGAAGTAGGACATGAACACAACAATTCACAGGATTATTTCTAGGTCAAAGAAAAGTCACCAAATCAATTCTGAGAATATACCCAGCTGAGAATTTAACCCCAAAATTCTACTAACTAAAGCAAGATATCAAAACAACACTATGTACAATTAATTTCACTTTTAATAAAGTTTTTTTAAATTTTTTTTTTTATTTTTTTGTAAATTGACAAATCTGAAAAAAGCTGCAGTTTACATATATAAAATATACAATAATGAAAAAATTAAATTAAAGATCACTGTTACTTCACATGTCTGCCAAGCTGAATTAATCTTGTAACACCTTTATACCAGTGGTATAGTCCAAAACTTTAAGGAAATGGTATAATCCATTATAAACTTAGGGGTGGAAGTCAACACCTGATCAGGTGTGATGGATCAGGTGTTATGAACAATAAATCAAACAGAAAAAAGTATATGTATTCACATTCCATATCTTTACAACAACAACAAATTCTTATAAAGAATTTTTGGACATCAATAACAGAATTGTTTTGAAATGATAATGCAGATAAAATACATGATAAATGTATTTCACATATCCAACAAAAACATCATGACATAACTGGCATGGGAGTTACATACATACATGAAGATTTAGTTCAGTTATTTGAACACATTCTCGATTTTACCAGTAGTTATCATTTTACCCATTTCGTAAATCTAACACAGTATGAATATAAGCCTCGATTTTTCCTCATGACATTAAATCAAGAAATGAATAATTAAAAAAAAAACATTAAGGTACATGATGTTAAAAGTCTTGTTTGATTATTATTCAGCTTACAAAATAATGTTAGTATAATAAGTCCACATTATCTCCATGTACAACATATCAGGACAAAACACCATTGCACTATGTTGTAACATTATACAGTAAAACCTTCTCAAAATTATGACTTTGGGAACTTCTAAATTTGGAGAATCAGAAATCACTACAGACCTCATAATAGTTTCAAAATAGGCAAAATAGATGACATTCATTTCAGTCATTATTCTGGGCTTATGAAATTCAAAGAAAATTAAAAATTGTCAATTGCATTTTCGAAAAAGAAAACAAGATTGAATTTGAAGTAAAACAAATCAATGATGCCATTAGAGTGATGTACATGTAACCTAAAATTCTACAGCACTTAAAAAAAGAAAAGAATAAAAAAAACCACACATTTTTTACCTTGGCATCTGAATCCATATTAATTTTTTGTGGGCGGTAGGGGTAGGAGTGGGTGAATACACATTTTTGACATTGCTATTCGAGTCCATATTCAGTACAAACTAAAGCAGATCTTCAGCTCTTATAGGACTTTTATTTAGACAGGTTTAAACTGTATAGACAGAAATATGGTACTAATGAACACACATTATACATTGTCATAAAGATTATGAACATTAAATGAATTAAACATAGATTAAGATTCTACAAGAACACCGCCGGCTTTCACTTCTTTTTCTTGCTTGTCTACTTCTTTACTTTCTTCTCCTTTAATCTTTAAGTTATATTGTTCTCTATATTTATTTATTTCTACTCCTTTTGCTTCTAATTGTTTTCTAAATTGTTCTGCTAATTTTTTCATCTGAAATAAAATCAGAAAAAAACAGAAAAATTTAGATGTGCACAAATACTGTAGAAGGATTTATTTTAAGGTGCTTTTGGCGTTAATTTAAGATTCCACCAATATTAATACACTTCAACATTAATTTTAGCTCACCTGTCTAAGGGGGAAACATTAAATTTTAACAGTGCCAATATTAACACACACTAAATGCCTGATACACACTTATATAACTACTCAATAATTTATTACTTTTTCTTTTAAGTCAATTCATATTTTTTTTTTTTTTTTGTACAAGAAAGCTAGTCCGGCTCCAGAGAAGACAGATTTAGGTTTATTGAGGTTCACAATAATTACAATATAGAAGGTCTAATTTGAGATGGAACACTTTGTTACGTTTTCAGTTTTTTTTTCAGGGTCAAGTTTTCAGTTTTCACTGTATATAACAATCCAAATAAAAAGTTGGGATGTAGTTAAATGCTCCAGTCAAAATCAAAATAATCAGTTCAGGGATGGTTGAGAAAACTGGAGTGCCCAGAAAAAAACCAAAGATTTTCGGCAAGCAAAAAAACAAACTTTTTAAAAACAAGGATCTGCCCAAGTGGGATAAGAACCTAGGCAATGAGAGGTCCTGTGATCTGTAACAGCATGCTTCAAACCACTTGGCCATCAAGGCTCCTAAAGACATGTTAGGGGAGGAAAGAGTAAAGTGTAGTAATGGTGTTTTACGTCCTAGTCAAGATTCTTTCACTTATTTCGAGATAGTTCTGGGAAAGTGGAGGCAATCGGAGTGCGAACAGCCAAACTTTTCATACTAAGATCTGTCCCAAGTGGGATTTGAACCTAGACAGTGTGAGGCACTGTGATCCATAAGTACCTGCTTCAAACCACTTGGCCAAGAAGGCTCCGGGGGAGAAAAGACAACAGAAAATTATTTGTAGATACTAAATAGCGAGCTTCAAAAGTGGTTTTATAGTACTTAAACGGTTACTTTAAGAGTGTCACATGCCACCCCTGCTGTGACACAGGGAATCAGTTTTTAAGGTCTCATCCAAAGGACCCCTGACTTTCATTTAAATGCCGAGTGCTTGGCGATAGATAAGTCACAACCAATTTTCCAGTCTTGGTCATATCTGGCTGGGGTTCACACCCCCAACCTTCCACTTACGAAGCGAGCAATCTACCAACTAAGTTACCCTATTGGTATCAAATTATACAGATACTGTACTTTGTAGGCCATGCTTAAAAAGTTTATTAATAGACTCACTTGATCTCTATTATTAGCTAATGCAGGTGATACATCTTTTACTGTTCTTTCTACAAGGACACCACCCACCATTCTAAAACACTTCCTATTACCATCTACTTCCTGTAATGTCTCTATAACAAGACTACAAATACAAGAACAAAAAGTCAAACATATATACCAGGTATGTATCATGTTGGGAGAAATATGGTTTAGTGTGCATAACGGGAACCACTGATTCATTCAACAATCTGCTTCTCCTAGCCTGTATTTTTATTTTCAACATAGCTTTCATTTATCAAAATCGTATTGAACTGGTGCTATACTGTGTATGGTTATGAAGTAGTGTTAGGTGCAAACTATCGACGAATATCAAGTCTTCAGAGATGAAAACTTTTTTGTCACTGTGTCGGTCATTTACCAAATTCAAAGTTAGAGGGTAGGGGTAAATAATATAAAGCGGTATTGTTTTCCTTGTTTAGGGTTTTTTTCCAGTTGAATTATGGTTTCTAACAACATATAACACTGTTTAAAATAAATTTCAATCAACTTTAAAGAAGAAAAATGTGCTTTATACTCATATAAACAAGGAAAATAATACCGCTTTATATTATTTAGTATTTTACCCCTATCGAAGTTAGAAGCACCACTTACCGGCGCTTCCAACTTCGAACTAGTAACACCCACTTCAGAGTCAATGCGAAAAAAGTTACCCAGTATAATAACGAACGTAGTGAGTCGCGGCAAAGCCGCGACGAAACGAAGTTCATTCTATAGATAACGCGTGTGTGATATATGGAAATCATGTGTTCAACCAGTAGACCATCCATTCCTTTCTTTTGAATACCGGAAGTTCATGGAATATTCTCCCCATAGGACAATAAGGAAGTAGAATAAAATCTCCTATTATCTCGTCTCCATTACGTGTTAAACAAAATCAAAATCTTTATTTCGTCAAAAGACTGTTAGTTGTGGAAACAATAAACAAAATAAGTCGAAAGTTCTACATAAATGTATTTACAGCATATACTTTCCTCGTAATTAGAAAAATAATTCGATCTCCAGTAGAGCGTTATCAAGTATCCTTGGTAACAAGATCATTAAGCAGAGCAAACTCGTCGTTATTAAAGGAAGAACTTTCGACTTAACATGAAAAAGAAAAGGGTGATAATCTAATAAACACGAGTGACATGCGCAACACCTCTTATTTTTCCCTTCAGTAAAACGGTTATGTCCGAATGT
>CM056610.1:4836207-4898707 GCA_029721355.1 Tegillarca granosa | reverse complement strand
CTTCAGCAAGCGAATTGACACCTTTCTTACACTTAAATCTGTCTCGAGTGGGATTCGAAGCTAGGCGTTGAGAGGCGCTGTGATCCTTAAGCACATGCTTTACACCACTCGGTCACAGAGGCCCCCTAAAACCTATAAGAACTGATAGAGTTTTTATAAAGATGTTTAATTCTGTAGGGATAAAATGTTTGTGTTTAGTGCTTAATTATTCAGAGCTTATTCATAGACATCAAATACTGCATTGTGCCACCAATGTAACTATTTCCTTTTAGTGGTTGTTATTTGGTTGTAATGCTGTTTCACATTGCGTCAGCAATTTTTATTATTTTTTATTTTTTTGCGACAAGAGCAAGTTTATCAATCTGTAATGATTAATCTAAGAACAAACTTTTGTATGGGTGAGATGTGCAAATGTTTTATGTTTTAGCTCACCTGGGGTTAATCTTGAAAACTATAAACTGTTTGTGTAAACATTTATATTAGAATATTGAAGGTATTGATATAACAATCATTTTAATATGTACAGTATTTCAAGGTGTTGGACCTTAGATATTTTAGATGTAGCATTCTTAGGACATACCGTCACATAAAACATATCAATTGGAAATATCATAGAAGTGGGATCCAAACAGGGGGAATTCTATATAGTTTCTGTGATTAGTGTTATTGTCCATTGTACTTGCCGAAGATTTTTTGACATATGTACAGGTAAGCATTAAGGCCCATGAGCCTTGTTTTGTTTGAGACAGACTTTTAACAAAATTACACAACACTTTATTTGTAGTTTAAGTGAAGATGTTAGTATGTTATCTGGTCTTAAGGCTGCTGGGAAGAGACATGTTTATGTGGATGATATAAAAGACTCACAGACAACGAAAGATAAAGAAGCAAGTTGGTACACAAAACCTGGCGCTACAGAAACAGGAGAAAGTTCTACTTTACAAAGGTAAATATAATTATCTTTACCAGAAGGGACCTTTGGTGTCCTAGTTCTTTAAAGTGGCCCATTGCAGAACACAGCACCTCTAGATCTTATTACTTACTTACTTTGGCCTATAACTCCCAGTGGAGCTTAGGACATTGACCAAAAAATATTTTGTCAATGTTTCTGTAACCAATGTGTTTTTTTCCCAAGACAAGGTGGTTAGCCTTGCGCCTAACCCCCAACCTGGAGGACCAGAGAATTTGCTGATCAAGGTTTCCATCCTTTAGTTACGTTGCCAACCAAGGCTATCGAGTCAATATCTACCCGATTTGGTTTTGTTATGGAGTTTTCCTTTTCCTAGATGAGCTGCTGACCAAAGCTAATGACTCTTATCTAGCCAACTATTTAACCCATAGATGGGACTCTTACTACCCTGGGTTTGAATCCCACTTGGACAGATCCGAGTGTGAGGAAGTTAGTCAGTTCATTAGCTGAAGTTTTGATGGTTTTCTTCAGGCACTCTGTTTTCTTTTATCATTTCTGAACTGACCACCCACATATAGAAAGAAACTGATTTTTATATCCAACTTCAACAACAACAACAACTGAAAAGAGTTGCCTAAAGCTGAAATCCCTTTTTTCAAGCATTATCAATTAAGTTGTACTATACTGAAACACTGATTGTTTTCTTCAATTTGTATGAACTCTTCAGTGGATTTATTTTGACACAGACATTAATTTTTCTTATGATGTCAGATGTCAGATTACTATAGTAAAACATTTTAATCAAGGTTAGATTTTAATTTTCTGACATGCAATGAGGAGGGGAGATGTCAGTCAGATGGGCCTTCTTTGTTTTTCTTGTCATGTGGGAAAAAATAAGTTATGGATAAGACAGAATTTATTGGCCAATCTTGTTCCTTGGGCCAGAGATAACATTCTCCAATAGGTTTGGTTTGAATGCTTTTACAAGAAAGAACTGATAATTGTTTTAATTCTTCTTAACGTTTCACCAGATATGTAGAGAGATTTCGTAAAGCTGAACCAAAAAGCAGAGAGCAGAGATTGAAAGAAAATGGTGCTAAAATGAAAGACTTTTGGTGGTTGTCTGATAAACCACATGACCAGTCACATGATCAGTCACATGATGACAAACCAAAACTTACAGAAGAAAACCTAACATCCCACTCCATGATGTCTGTGAGTAGATGAAATATTTGCCTTATAACATAAATGTTCTAACATACAGTTTTTTTATAATAACATTAAGATTTTTTATGTAACAGGAAAGGGAAAAATGAAGCAGCAAAACTAGGACTCAAGCCTGGTACCTTCCCAATACTATGAAAGCTCTACCAACTGAGCTACCCAGCCACCTATCAAGCCTGGGACCTTCCCAATACTATTGGGACGCTCTACAACTGCGCTACCCAGCCACCTATCAAGCCTGGTCCGCTACATTCCTCCCTTCCATTTTTTTCGATTCAACCACCTCAGTTGGAAACTACCAGGTTCTGCCCTGGGACCAACCTGTTTATCAGCTACTTCCCAAGGTCACACAAGTGTAACAGAAAAGGGATAAAATGCAGCAGCCAAACCAGGACTTGAACCCTGGACCTTCCCAATACTAGTGGGACGCTCTACCAACTGAGCTACCCGGCTACGTATCAAACCTGGTCAGCTACATTTATATTAAAGGCTACTTGATGGGATTTAAATTTGGCTCACCTGTGTACTACAGTTTTCTGCAATTTCCTGTAACGTTTTTGTGGCATGTTGGGAATTGGCTGATGTTGCAATTTCACATTTTAGTGAGGTTTCACTGTACATGTATCATATAAGGTTCAGCATATGTCAGCATTTGATGCTAATCACTTTAACCTAAAAATTTTTTGGTAGATAAAATAGTAAAATTTTGGTTTTAAAAAGACTAACTGTGCAGGTGATTTATGATACTCATCTCACAGTATTATTATTGTTGTTGTTGTGGTTGTTTGTTTGTTTTTGTTCAAAAAATATAGAGACTGATTGAAAAATTAGGATTACAGAGTATATGTCATTATTTACATTTTATTTTATTTTTTTTAGTCTGGTTTTAAAAAACCAGTACCTCCTCCATCACCATTGGATGCAAAAACCAGATATATACAAGAGAGAGCTGAGAAGCTGCTTGAAAAAAGGTAGGTATTTTATATCACAGATTTGATCATTTCTGGTGTTTTAGAAATGAGTTGAGTGGAGCATTATAATGGTGCTTTATGTACAAGTTAAAATTCTTCTTGCTCATATTGTTGAGACCGTCATTTCTGAGATGATGTAGGAGTGCCAGGAGAAGACAAATCAAATTTCAGCAAAGAAACTGATAAAACTATCCTACATTTTGATCTTTCTTACTTACATGTAGATTCGAACCTAGGCACTGAGAGGGTATCGAGTTCCATAAGTGTGTGCTTTAGACATCTTGGTCACAAAAAATAATTAGAAAATAATTAACTGAGAAGGTATATATATATATATATATAATTATATATATATATATATATATATATATATATATATATATATATATATATATAAAATTGTATCAGTGAAATTTCAATAATGCCAACTTGGATATCTCGGAATTCTGGATGAGTTGAACTTTTTTTATGTATATTTAAAATGTTAAATTTAATGATTTATTTTCGATTTGCTATCTTAAACTATAAAAACTCTTTAATAAATGTATAGTAGTAATGTGTGATATTTTTTACTCCTAAATAGTGAAAGCTCAATACTATCATCTGATCAAGATCCAGCCGTGAGTACTGATGGACTTGGTAGTACTAATAGTGGTACTATTGTATCCAGCATTGATGAACAACCTTACCGACCACAGTTTACCAAAAGTAAATATAAGATCACCCCTGGTATAGGATGGGATTAAGTCTCTCAGACATATCTCCTGCTTTTGATTTTCATCTGCCTTTCTGTCCATACTCTTTTGACTTTCTGAGACACTCCTGTTTCCCCCACAGTCCAAGTAGCGAATGGTTGGGTATATTATTTAAGAATTTTGATTGGAGCTTAAAAAAAATATACTTTAAATTTTTTGTACACCGAGCAAAAACTTTATAAATGTTTAAATTGAATTTAATTTAAATTATGTTTTGAATACACTGATATAATATTGATAAATTTAGATTTGTATATTTTTGGTATAAAGATTTAAGTTTTTTTGCCATTTTCAGTTCAGCAAAACCCACTGGCTCTTGTTATACCCCTTAGCCCAGCAGTGCTTACCACTGACCTATGTTGTACTGTACAAGTACACTTATTTTACTTTAAACCCAAAAACAACCTGAATCAACTCTGCTTCCAGTGTGTGTCAGCTTCAGCATCTAACTCTTGGTTATGTATTTAATGCTGTTAACCAATGTACATATTCCAAATGATTCCTTATAACATTTGTGCTGAACAATTATTTCCATTGAATATTAAATGTTACTTAACATTTGCCCGTTACAATGATGTAATCAGTGAGTTTGAAGAGTTATCTTTTTCCCATAAAATAAAATCCACATTCCGTAAAATGTTATGATTTTCATACTTAAATAAAGTATTCTGTGAATTTAAATTGGTTCTGTTTTCATATTGAAATGTTATGATTTCCCCTTTAAAGTAAGTATTCTGTGAATTTTTAAAATCGTTTCACACAAGTTTACAAGAAAGAGCCATTGATCATATGATCCATTACCTACATGTACATGTACATATATATTTATTACAGCTAGAGATTATACACCTCATTTTGATGGACCAGTTGGTAGAAGAATCACAAAATCGGCTCGTCCTGAAGATGATATTCTTTATCAGTGGAGGTTAAAACGGAAGTTGGAGACAGCACGTAATTCACCGGCACCATTGACCAGTGGTCTAAGCTATAAACAGGTGGACAAAGGAAAGGTATAGAAGATTATGTTTCAAGCACTTTATTTATCTAGAAAATACTAATATTAATCCAAAAAATTTTGCATCAATATATTTCATGAATAAACTGTAGAATTATTAATATTCATTGGGTTAAAATTTGTGGTTTTGCCATTTTAAAAAATTCTGTTGTGAGAAAATTTTAAGGAAACGAGTTTTGTGAAAGTATTAAAAACCATTTGGGGCAAAATGGTAAATTAAAATTTTAAATGACATTTAAAAATTTCATGTTTTCACTAACCCTTGAAAAAGCGAAATTGAATTCTCCATGAATATTTGTGATTTTACATATTCATTTCAAGATATCCGCATATTTTTATTTCTGTGTTGGTGAATGAGGGTCAGTGTCTTTACAAGTGAAATATATCATATAAATTATTTGCTCAAGTTTTTGCTTTTTCTTACTCTTATCGATTTACATTTATCAAAAATGTAACATCAAAACTGAATGTATGATTGATGGATGTTTGTAATATAGATTGATTGATTTAATGGGGTTTTATGTCCCAGTCAAGAATATTTCACTTATTTCAAGATGGCACCTGCTATAGGTGAAGTGGCAGAAAATTTTACCTTTGCCATGTACTTACGGCAATGTGCTGGGAGAGTTCTTTAGTGTGCCATGTCTACCATGACATGGGGCATTGGTTTTTAAGGTCTCCTCTGAAGTACCCTGTGGTTTTCATTTCTAAATGCTAAGTGTTTGGCTAATTTTCAAGTCCTGGTCGGACATGGCCATGGTTGATAATATACAACAAGTTGTTAAGAGATTGACTACTGTAAATCAGAAAATTTTCACTTCAGTTAAACTTTTGTGAGTATCGTCATCCATAGGTTTTTCATAATTATATTTGTATAATATACTTATAAATACAAGTGAAAGACATCAAAATAAAATATTTATGAAAGTTTTATTTTTTCTTATTGTTACTCTCATACATGTAAATGTTCACAAAATTAATGCAGAAACAAAAATTTCTCGATTTACTAGTACACAGATTATATATGTGACTATTAGTATGTTGACATTCATATGTTAATGTTGGTTTGTAGACTGAAGTGTCAGAGGTTGAGTCAAAATTGGAAGAATTCAAGAACAGATTATCCAAACTAGAAACTTCAGTTACAGAATCACCAAAACGTACTGCTAATATCCAGTTTACCGCAGTTCCTACGAAGTCACAGGTATGACATTTAACACTACTGGCTAAAACAAAACTTTTTATTTTAACACAGGAATGGGTGTTTGTGTCAGTTTTGCGATTGACTAGATGTGTGGCTGATCATCTCTCATTTCCGTTTACCTTTCTCGAATAAGTTGGTTGGTTGGTTGGTTGGTTGGTTGGGTGGTTGGTTGGTGGGTGGGTGGGTGGTTGGTTGATGGGTGGGTGGGTGGTTGGTTGGTTGGTTGGTTAAATGTTGTTTTATGTCACATCAGCAGTTTTTCAGGTATTTATGAGGGGTACAAATATTTTTATTAATTTCAAGGACTAATTTAAACACAAGTTCATGTGGTGTGTGGGTATGTTAGAGTTTTTTTATCAGCATTATACTAATGTGCACTCATGGCAGCCTTTAGAGTGGTGGTACAGAAGGTCAGTGGTTTTCTACGGGCACTCCAGTTTCTTCTTATATCAGAACTGACCACCTTAATATAAGTGAAAGAATCTTGACTGGGACCATTACTCAACTCCACCCATTGCCCTCATTTGATAAGTTCTTTATTGATTTAATGCTGGGAGGTAACCTGTAATCAACAGGCATCTCATTCAAGGTCAGTGTTTTAATTTACTCAAGCTTTGGTCTAGTAAGATTGTGAGATCAGGATGCACTTCCAAAACATGTTAAATAAACATGCTTTATATATTTTACTTATTATTTTTTACTTTATTAGGTTCATGAGAACCCTGTGCCTGAGACAGCAAAATATCCAATAGCAAGTCCAACATTGGGACGAAGGAAGAAGGACTCGGATGGTGTTGATCCACATCTACACCTCATGTGTGATGTTTTACCTTGTCCACATCAAAGTAGCTACATTGATACAACACAACAGATAAACGATATTCATTCTTTGTCTCCGATTCATAGAGTGAAAGAAGATACTAAACAGGACAAGCGTGATTTGGAATTAACCAATCAGAACCTGTGTGATCTTGATTCAACCAATCAAAATCCAGATGATAGTGCTATTAGTGACAAACATATTGAACAACAGCGTTATAAATATCTAAAAGCAGAACGCCCTGATATTGAAGAGAAAAAACTGTCAGATATCGAAGAAAAGCCTATACGTAGATCAAAACCAAGCAAAGATGATCGGGAAAAGAAAAATGAAAAAATTGTATCGGAAAGTGAAGATGAAGATAGTGATGATGTTAAAACAATTAAGAAAAGGACCAAGGTTCATCAAGATCAAAGGTCAAGATATTCTGATAGGACAAAGTACAATAAGAGACTTGATAACAGTGAGGAAGATATTGATGATGATGATGATGAGGAAGAGAAAGAGAAAGTTATTAGAAAACAAGAAAAGAGTAAAACTCAACAAAAGGATAGTGGAAAAATTCCTAAACTGAGATATTCTGGTAGTCCAAAGTTAGAGAGACATGGTACCAGGGCAGATGCTCCAGTAGAAGATGTTATTGGACAGGTCTGTTGATAGGGGTTAGACATCTTTTCAAGTTTCATAATTTTTGATACACATACTGTATTAGGGCTAAAACTGAAAACTAATAACATTCATTTTCATTGTTGTTTTTTGGCCAAAGTTTTAGTTAAAATTATTTAATATAATGAACGGGAATTGGGTATTTTCATCTATGAGATATCATGTGGATTCAGGATTATATTGAAATTAATTTTCAGCATATTATTTTGGGCAGATGATGTTTTTCTTTGGTTGGTTTAATTTTTGTTTTTATTTCTGTTATTTATTTATTTGTTTACTTGTTTATTTATTTTTATTTTTTTATATATTTATTATTTTTCTTTGTTATATAATTTACAGCTGGTGATTTTTTATTTCAATTTACGTTTGATATAGGTTGTTAAGACACGTTTATTTGATGCCTCAGCGAGTACTGTGATGTCCAGTGTGGATAGTCTCCCTTCGTTTTCAGTCACCCGTCAGAGTATACAGTCACAACCTGAACAATCAGATCTTAATAAAACAGAAAACACCAGACAAAATGAATCAGGTAAAACCAAACCGTAGTGGCAGTTGAAGCCTATTTTCTGAGTTACGTCTGTTGTAGCACTAGTTTTTCAAGGTTTTAGAAGAGATATCAAAAAATTTTGTAGCATGTCATATACTGTTATGACATTTGCATTTTGTCGTAATTACCTGACACCAAAATACATGCCATCTCAACTGGAGTATAAAATGCAGTGGGTTTTAAAATCTTTACAGGGATTTAATAAGGTAAAATTCAATGGGTTTAAATCCCTGTCAAGAATATTTCACTTATATAAAGACGTCACCAGCTATAGGTGAAGTGGCAGAAATTTTGACCTTTGCTGTGTGCTTAGGTCAATGTGCAGGGAGAGTTCTTTAACATGGCACTCCTGCCATGATACAGGGCGTCAGTTTTAAAGGCCTCATCCAAAGGATCCAAGATTAAATTTGGAATTACGAGATGAAAACTGTTAGGTGAAAAAATAACTTTAGTTGTCTGTGGTATTTGAAGAATGATGTTCACAGGATTCAAGTTATATTTTATTTAAACTTTATTTATTTTATTAATTTTACTGTCTAACACACGTGTCAGTAGTATGTATGTATGTACATTTTCAAATACATGAATTCATTAATTAACTAATTAAAAATCAATAATTAAATAAATTATTTTTTTAATTATTATTTTTTTTTTAATTCACAGATGATACTTATGATTCTGATATGGAATTTCCTGAGGATGAATTACTAAAGATACTTAGGCAACAGAGATCACAATATGAAGAAAAACTCAGGTAAATATGTTTGAAATAAATGAAACATAAAATTTTGTAGATAAATAAACCATATTTGGCAATAGCAAGAATTCATGTCATTACAAAGACAACATGCCACAACTAGGACAACATTCCACAACCAAGACAACATGCCACAGCACCAGGACAACATTCCACAACCAAGACAACATGTAACAATAAAGACTGCAGCTAAAAAGACACAAGCAACAAGCAAAAATTCATGTCATTACAAAGACAACATGCCACAACTAGAACAACATTCCACAACCAAGACAACATTCCACAACCAGGACAACATTCCACAACCAAGACAACATGCCACAACCGGGACAACATTCCACAACTAAGACAACATGCCAAAACTAGGACAACATGCCACAACCAGGACGGCATTCCACAACCAAGATGGCATGCCACAATTAAGACAACTTGCCACAACCAAGATGACATGCCACAACTAAACAACTTGCCACAACCAAGATGACATGCCACAACTAAGACATTATCCTATAACAAAGACAATACATGTACTTCAGCAGTCTAGACCAAAATTTTAAGACCCAAGACAACATGCTGAAACCAGGATAGCATTCCACAACCAAGACACCATGCCACAACTAAGACAACATACCACAACCAAGACAACATGCCACCACCAATACAACATGTCACCACCAATACATGCCAAAACCATGATAACATGCCACAACCAAGACAACATGCCACAACCAAGACAACATGCCACAATCAAGACAAGAGAACTTGCCACCATCAAGATGACATGCAGCAACTAAGACATTATACTATTACAAAGACAACACTTCAAAAGTCCACAACCAGCAACATTTCAAGACCAAGACAAATAAGACAACATGCCACAAACAAGACAACATGTCACAAACAAGACAACATGTCAAAAACAAGACAACATGTTACAGACAAGACCATATGCAACAACCCAGAAAATATATAATTACAAAAATAACATACATAACCAGTCAACACAATAAAAACTGCAGCTATTAAAAAGCCAATATGCCACAACAAAGACAACATGGAACAAGCAAGAAAACATGTCATTACTGTCATTACACAGACAACATGCTACAACCAACATAACATGCCACAACCAGGACAACATGCCACAAACAAGGCAATATGCCACAACTAAATTTACATGCCACAACCAAGACAACATGCCACATCTCAGAAAGACAACATGTCACAATCAAGACAACATGCACAAAAAATGAGAAGCAAAAGGAGGTCAACTCATTGAGACCACTTGTAGTAACATACATATAAAATTCTAAATTTCTATCAACTCGATGAGATCTTTATCAATGAACAGTAACAGTTGCTACAATTTGCGATTATAAATTAATGGATAACATTTATGACTTGCCCTTCCTTGTGAACAATACACTAAGAATATGGACAAATTAACATGTGCTTTTTTTGATACTTTTTTATGAAATAATTTAAAAAATATGACAAACCTATGATGCATACAATTAAAATAACATTATTTTTTATTTTTATTACAGGAAAATTGATCACCTTTTATCACTGAAAGATAGATAGAATACTTAACAATCATGTATATGATACATGTACTTTGACATATTCAATGTGTAGATGTAATTATCTTAAAAAAGATTCAGAACTGGAAAAAATGTAACATATAACATCTGTATATTAACTAAGTGTCATGCCATCTGGTGGATTTTATATAAACTAAGTTCTGTGCCATCTGGTGGATTTTCCTTGAACTAATTTTTCATCTGGTGGATAATTTCTGAAGTGATGATCATACAAACATACATACAATTTCTAAATGAAGTTGTTTCGCTAGATAGATAGAGTTTAGATTTATATATACATTATACCGATACATTTGTAAAATATTTCTTATGTGATAATTGTTAAAATGACTTTATTTATTTATAAATTTTCATAAATCTTTATTATTTTTTCAGTTTCTATTTTTGTTACATTATTTTTTTCACAAAGATTAAAATGTGACAGTAATACTTACTTGTTTACCGCATCTTGTATCTAGAGGCCACATAATTTAAAAACAGCAAAATGAGTGTTTTTCTTCAGGCACTCTGGTTTCCTCATCTGTATCTTAACTGACTTTCTTGATATAATTGACAGAATCTTGGGTGTCAAACTCTATTTCTTCTTTCACTCTACTCCACTTTGTTCAAGCTATATCTACAATTAGTGGTACAGTGTATTATATATGCAGTGCTTTTAGACATCTGTGTGTTTAATCATTGCCATAAATAATTTGGTAGACTGATTACTTCAGATGGGAACCTTAGTGGCTGAGAGGTTTAAAAGCTCTGGCCTAAAGATCATGGCTCCTCTCAGGGCGGGGCCTCTGTGGCTGAATGGTCTAACTTAAGGGCATGCTTACGGATCACAGTGCCTCTCACCGCCTGGGTTCCAATCCCACTCGGGACAGATCCTTGTGTGAGAAAGTTTGTCAGTTTGCTTGCTGAAGGTCGGTGGTTTTCTCCAGGCACTTCGGTCTCCTCCACCATCCCAGAACTTACCGCCTTAAAATAAGTGAAAGAATCTTGACTGGGCGTAAAACACCATTACTCCACTCGACTCCTCTCAGGGCCTCAGTGTGATTTTCACTTGGGTATATCCTTCTGGAAAAATGTTTTTCGGTTTGCCTACTGAAGATTTGGGGTTTTCTCCTGGTCTTCCAGTGTCCCCATCAATCAAGATTTGAAAGTTTCTATGAAACCACAGACCAAATTTAGTCCCCAGGTGGAAAAGAAAAAAAAGTTTGTACCCGAATTAATACAATAAAACAGTCTGAAAATGAAGACCACCTTGGAATAAGTTGCAAATCAAACAGCAAGAACAATGTAAAAGACAAATTCAACTTTTTTAGTTAAAATATTTGTGCTTTAATGGGAGTGGGTATGCATGGTAAAGTGGCTTATCGCCCAAGGTGACATGCCACTTTAAAAAGATTTACTGTTCTCCTCTGAACATAGAAATGAAGTAGTTAACTTATCAAAAATGACAAACCGCAAATGGATATATTTATTTAGCATATAGTTTTATTTCAATTACAATCATTACAAAATGACCACCTCAGTGGATTAGAGGAAGAGCATGCATATGGAGAATGGGAGGTCATTGGGTGTGAACCCTGGCTGGTCTTTAAAATAAGACTTATCTAGGTTTGAACCACAGACCTTCTGCTCTCAAGATGGATGCTACCACTCAACCAAGAAGGCAGTGCTTAAATAATTAACATAATAATTATGTCCAAAACTAAATACTACGATAATTAAAAACTGTTTTGTTGGATTGTATATAGCTTTCTATTAATATTCATCGATATTGCGCTGTATTTGTTATAATGTTCCTCTGACACCACTATTGACTTCACTAAGGGGTCAGCCAAAATTGGCTGGAGTTCCAAAAAAAAGAAGAAAAATGGCGGTAAACCGCAAGTTGAAAGATGTTTTGTATAGGAATTTTAGTGGCGATCATGCAAATTTACGTGAACTCTTTATTACTAATTGCAATGGTAACGATTCGGTTCCATTCAGCAGAGCTTACATTAATTATGAGGAATCTAGTCAAAGCTTTCCGACAGCGGCGTTTTTCGGAGATGGTTTCGTCAAAATTGCAGAGACATTGAAAGGAACCAAACAGTTAAAAGGAGAGAAATCTTAGAGAATTTGTTAGAAATGGGATTCAGTCGTAAGTATCACAAATTAGAAAAGATAACATTGTGATTTACTGCCAGACTTTCTAGTTCGGTTCTTTTAACCTTGTATCTACTTGGAAGGGGCGGGTTCGATCCTAAGACACGGGTCACTTTTTTAGGGGAGCGTCTTTTTACCCAAATACACTCAAATATACTCAAATACACTCAAATACGCATAGATATTGACTAATATGCAGACATACGGCTTGAAACTATTAAAATATAGCTTAATTATTTATTCAAGAGTTGATTAATTTGTTGAAGCATTGTTTAAAATGAAATATGACTTTAACAAAGTTCATTAAGCCATCCCCTGGACTTCATTATAGCCGAACTCTACTGTAATTATTTTCCATTCTCAAAATTATCTTGCCTTTTTTAAATATTTTATTATCTTTTTAATAAATTTGTGGAAACTCTGCTTAATTGGGTTTTATGAGATTTAGGAGAAAAAAAAGACTAAAAAACGAAAACTTTTTGAAAACCAAGGGCACAAGATAATATTTAGTTTTTAATTTAAATCTTTTTAGACCAAAGAATACCCCTTTCACTCAAACGAACACACATACTTAAAATATATCAATATATAACTGTTTAAAGAAGAAATATGTTAATTTTGAGTAAGCCTTCGGAAGTTTTCCCAAATTTAAAAAAAATATTGAAACTTGTGATTTTTGTCACAGAAAAATTCCTCCATTTTCCAATAATATACAATTTCTTTTCCAACTGCCTTAAAATATTGCAGACAATTTTGTAATTTTTCTCTATACTGGTATTTGTAAAATGGAGGATATATATATGTTTAAACTAAACCATGCAAAAGTTATAAATCACAGAATCCTACATAAAGCTTGTGGTAAAGCTTTCCAAACAGCACAAAAACAAATGTTTCAATTTATTTATCAAAAACATAATGTCAAGGGACTGTTGTAAATATGCATTGCAGATAAAGCACAATGTTCTGTTATATTACCCAAATACCCATATGTATCTTGATATTTACCTGGGAACGAGGTTGAAAGAGTTATTTCCCTTGTGTTGGCATAGAAAGCCTATCGCTTCACTTTTTTCCCCATTGCTAATGCTTTGAACAATGTATAATCGATTTATTTATTAAAGAACTTAAGACTTAGGAAAAGATTTAGAATTAATGCTATTCGACTAGTGTTTCAGTTTTGCTTCTCAGTGAGGTAACATCGATCATCGTATGCGCTGCATGTCCGGATGTCGGTCATTCTACTGTACTGTTCTATTGTCGTCTGAATGCCTGGTAAAGGCACAGGGGCTTGGTGTCAGGATTTTTGTTTTAAAGATTATTTATTGGTGTTTTTATTACATGCGAGGTTGGTACAAGTTCATACATATCGATAACTTTGCCTGAAATCCATTTTTAACAAACTTCAAAAAATTCCGAAATATATAACATGTTTTTTAATGTTATATATCGGATTATATACATTATTTTAAACTTCTTCCTTCCTGGAAATGAATATGAATTATATAGCAGTCTACCACTATCCATTTAGCAATATATTTTTACATACATATATCCTAGTTGTAATTATACTTCTCAGTAAAGAATGGAACAATCTAGAGGATTAGTGACGATCCTCTGGATGTGAAATGATAAAGGCGACAACTTTCTCCTTTTTAGCAGCATATATTTGCATCTTGGGGACCTTGAAAACTCCTCGATAGATTTTGCTAAAAATTTCTGAGGTTATGGAGTCTAATGCGATCTAGCTATCTAACTTGGTGAAATTTTTGGGAAAAATCGGTATCATACTTAATTTTGGGGTCAAACATGCAAAAAATGAATTTTTCCAAAAAACAATTACGTTTAACGCACTCCTGTTCAATAACAGTTCATTGTACGAAAAAGTCGTCCATTGACCGAAAAATGTTTAAGATCTGACGGAAAAGGCGGTATTTTTATATTTTTTCTATCTTTTACATAAAATCCACAATAACTGTTTAAAGTCGGCGCTATCATCCAAAAACAATTTAACGTACCGTTTTGAATTCGTACCCATATTAAAGTAACCAATTCTTTACCAAATTATTGGTAGGTTTGGCACTTATCCGTTAGGTCTGTGTCAAACTTTTGAGTGGCAAGTTCTGTGGATGAGCTCTACTGATAGAAATCCTCTAGATTGTTCCATTCTTTCCCGCGAAACCCCTAAAGGTGTCGCCACACTAGTAAATAGTACTACTCGATCAATATAACACGGGCGTATAATGCTACGCTCGGTGGTGCTCTTGTTTATAAAAGCCATTCGGAGCCATGCATTTTGGGTCACATGTATTACATGGAATGGGCTGGGGTACCACCTGAGGAATGTTCAGATGTATCCTCTCCTGTTGAACCGTATCATTTACCCTAGTGGTAACACACTTGCTTGTAACTCTGGATTCTAAGGTTTGATTATCTGCAAGGAATAGGGCTTTCTTTAACCGTCCATCCAATATTGACAAAACTTTACAAATTGATCAATAGTAACTTTCTGTATGTGGTGTGCATATGGGTAGCCAGTTCTGCATGGTTCATTGTTTTTCATGGAGTTATTGCCCTTTGTAATTTTTAATTTCGTTCACACTTTTTCTTATAGTCTCTTAGAAATTGAATTTTCTTGAAACTGAGAACCATCAGTATCAAATAGAGATATGCATCATTTCATCTGGTTTCAGATTGTGATCTTCCATGGAGTTATATGTGCCTTAAATTTTAGCTCACCCAAGCTTAAAGCTCGGATACCTTATGCTGTGGTTCACAGGCTATTGTGAGTCATCCTTCATGCATTTACTTTATACATCTTAAAAATCATTTCCAAATAAATACCAGGTCAAATTTGACAAAACTAAATGATTTTCCTTCATGGATGGTTAAAGGACTTGCAAAATAAAGGAAATGTATTCCCTTGTGATTCCATAAGGGGAAAAATACATACATGTAGTATTATTCTTTTACATCAACTGATCAACTTGATATAAGTGAAAAAATCATGAAGGGGTGTAAAACACCATTACTCCACTCAACTCTACTCATAACAGTGTAGAAGGAATTTACTGTCTTGCACTGGCACACTTTGCACTAGCACACACACACACTCACCTGACAATACCAAACGTGCCTCCCTCATCTTCTCCCAAAATTATATAGATACTTATTTTGTCTTAATAGTAGGCCATTAACTGATTAATATACTACTGTATATCTTCAGGAACCAAACATTTAGAATGTCTTCAGTCCTTATTAGATACTGGACCCAAGAGTGAAGAATCTGTTCGGAACACATTGGCGGCTCATTATTTTCAGCCTTTAACAGATGGTAGTGATTGTATTATAGACAAAGGCAGTTCAGATATTTGTACAAATTGCAAACAGAATCTGACAACTGGTGATACAACATTAGGTGAGTAAACCATAGAAATGTTTTATGCTCAAGGTTTTCGACAATTCTTTATTTTTCTTTTTGGATCCAGTGGATGAGATAGCCATTAGAGCTGCAACGATATACCAGTATACCGGTATTACATTTTGTACTGGTTTGGATAGGAAAAATAGGATTATCCCGATACGGTTTATACATACCAGTTTTTGACGATACAAAAAAAAATTGTAATCATGAGTTGAACAAAGTTAAACACGATCGCCAGGGCGTTTGTACCTAACGTACGATCAATGGAAAAAGTTCTGAATGTGGATAAGATCTTATGCACGCTTGTTGTTACCCATTACAAAAGCAGTGTTTAGTTATTTCCATATGATAATGATGGCCGGGATCGGGAAACAGGTTTTGGAAGATGAAGAATTCTATTTTTATTAAATTCATAATACGTATCGGTACATATTGCAATATGGAAGTGAAATATTGCAATATATTGCAATACGGTTTAAACCGTATTGTTGCAGCTCTAATAGCCATGGTACATGTTCCTGAAACACTCTGAATTGGTCTCAGTTTCTGCCACTTTGAGATCACAAAATTTAAAATGGAAATAATTTTCATTGTATTGCATCAGTGCCTAGGTTTACTTACACTTGAAACTATGGTATATATCTGGAAAACAATGAGTCCATGGTTACAAGAAATGTATAAGTTTCAGTTCAGTAATGTTTTAGATAAGAATTTATTAAACATTTGCAATAAACTAAAACTGGGGGGAAAAATATAAAAATGCCTAAATATCATTTTATTAGCTCACCTGGCAAAGCCAGGGTGAGCTTATGGAATGGTAAAGCGTGCATGCGTCCATAAACTTTAATCTTCTTCTCTGAAACCAATAGGCCAATTCAAATGAAATTTGGTATGAAAGGTCCTTAGTTGCTATAGATTAAAAATTGTATCCGACATGTCCGTCATAAATCCAAGATGGTTGTCGTTACTATAAATAGCAAAAACCTATAAATGGCCATTACAGGTTTATTTATGTACCGATTTTGTTGAAATTTGAAACATAGAAAATAGATGTCGGGGGATTAAACATATATAACGGGTTTCGCTGTATGATTTTTAGTTTTTGCAATAATTAAATAATATGCAAATAAGGTTTATTTTTAGCTTTAAAAATCTTCTTCTCTGAAAGTACATGGCCAATTGAAATGATATCGAGTGTGAAAGGTCCTTGTGTGGTATAGATTCAAAATTGTATCCGACATGTCTGTCGGAAATCCAAGATGGCTGCCGTTACTATAAAAAGCAAAAATCGAAAAATGGCTATTATGGGTTTATTTATGTCCCGATTTTGTTGAAATTTGAAACATAGAAAATAGATGTCGGGGGATAAAACATATATAACGGGTTTTTTCCGTATGATTTTTCGTTTGTGCAATAATTACGTAATATGCAAATAAGGTTTATTTTTAGCCAGAATCTTTGAAAATCTTCTTCTCTGAAAGTACATGGCCAATTGAAAGGATATAGAGTGTGGAAGGTCCTTGGGTGTGGTATAGATTCAAAATTGTATCCGACATGTCTGTCGGAAATCCAAGATGGCTGCCATTACTATAAATAGCAAAAATCGAAAAATGACCATTTTGGGTTTATTTATGTCCTAGCTGATTTTGTTGAAATTTGAAACATAGAAAATAAATGTCTGGGGATAAAACATATATAATGGTTTTTTTCTGTATTATTTTTCGTTTGTGCAATAATTACGTAATATGCAAATAAGGTTTATTTTTAGCCAGAATCTTTGAAAATCTTCTTCTCTGAAAGTACATGGCCAATTGAAAGGATATAGAGTGTGGAATGTCCTTGGGTGTGGTATAGATTCAAAATTATATTCGACATGTCTGTTGGAAATCCAAGATGGCTGCCATTACTATAAATAGCAAAAATCGAAAAATGACCATTATGGGTTTATTTTTGTCCCGATTTTGTTGAAATTTGAAACATAGAAAATAGATGTCGGGGGATAGAACATATATAACAGGTTTTGTCAGTATGATTTTTCGTTTGTGCAATAATTACATAATATGCAAATAAGGTTTATTTTAAGCCAGAATCTTTGAAAATCTTCTTCTCTGAAAGTACATGATAATTGAAAGGATATTGAGTGTGGAAGGTCCTTGGGTGGTATAGATTCAAAATTGTATCCGACATGTCTGTCGGAAATCCAAGATGGCTGCCGTTACTATAAATAGCAAAAATCGAAAAATGGCCATTACGGGTTTATTTACGTACGGATTTTGTTGAAATTTGAAACATATAAAAAAGATGTCGGGGGATAAAACATATAGAACAGGTTTTTCCGTATGATTTTTCGTTTGTGCAATAATTACGTCATGTGCAAATAAGGTTTATTTTTAGCTGAAATCTTTGAAAATCTTCTTCTCTGAAAGTACATGGCCAATTGAAAGGATATTGAGTGTGGAAGGTCCTTGGTTGGTATAGATTCAAAATTATATTCGACATGTCTGTCGGAAATCCAGGATGGCTGCTGTTACTATAAATAGCAAAAATCAAAAAATGGCCATTATGGGTTTATTTACGTACAGATTTTGTTGAAATTTGAAACATAGAAAATAGATGTCGGGGGGATAAAACATATATTATGGGTTTTTCCGTAGGATTTTTTGTTTGTGCAATAATTACGTCATATGCAAATAAGGTTTATTTTTAGCTGGAGTTTTTTCTATACAATTTTTCATTTTTGCAATAGTTATGTAACATGCAAATAAGGTTTATTTCAGCCTAAATCTTCTGAAAGTACATGGCCAATTGGAAATTTATGATAAATAGTGCTTGAAATTATAGAAAATAAGTGTATTGCTAGTGAATTTGTGTACATTTTACTGATTGGATATACTGTAAATCAAGAAAGTAATGCGAGCAAGAAATTAATGCGAAAAATGCGAGGCCTGTTTAATCGCATTAATTTCTTGTCGCATTTTTTTTTTTGATGTCTGTATATATTTGTTGTAAATTGAGTTACCTCCCTTAACCGGAAGTTGTTATCGTAACTGATTTATACGAGCACATTCTCATTAAGCAATAATGTTTTGCTGTTTCTTTCCTACTGCGAATTTTGCTACGAGTGAAATAATGACTGATACATCATTTTGAACCTTGACTGGAACATCAAATTGAAAGTACTGTGATTATAAGTAATCTGACATTCCAAACTCGTGAGTTGAAGACGAAGATTAGTTGTACACATGCCGACAGGGACGTCCTGATTTTAAATGCTTAATTTTAATAAAAACTCCAAGCGTTACATTTGAGTATGATTGTTTTGTTTTGTTTTTTTTTTTAAAAAACCACGCGTTTCTTTGTGCTGATAATCCTTTACCACCCTGGTTAATTTAAAAAAATGGGTCATCGACACACCTCGCTGTTTATTTTAATAATGTCTACCGAAAGTTTGTTTATAACGTGTTTATGTATTAAGGAACACATGATATAATAACTTCTAAGTCCATAATTTAATGTTTATAATTGTAAAATAAAAGATAGGCAAAAATTATAAAAATTGAATTTTAAATATCGCATTAATTTCAATACGCATTTTACTTCAAAATCGGCAATTCGCATTAATTTCATGACGCATTAATTTCCTGATTTACAGTATTTAAAAAGAAAAAGCAAAGAACAAAATAAGGGTATTCCAGGTGAGCGATACAGGCCCTATTGGGCCTCTTGTTTGATGAGTGAAACTTGAAACATGCATATTGTTTTGTTTTGCTAAACAATATTAAATTTTCACCTGGTTACACCATGTTTTTTGTTGCTTTCAAAATTTATGGTACCTTCATATTAAAGCTGCATGAAGTTTTTCAATTTTCTGATTTTTTTTTGATTTTCTAAAAATATATTTTTTTAAAAGTAGATATCTTCTAACCACAATCCTTTACATTCGTTTTCTAAAATTTCATTTCTTTTAGCTGTAAATAAATGGAATCCTCTGACCGGTTGGTCAGTGTTTTACGATGGTAATTATGAGCTTGGAGCATGCGCACAGATGTATGGAAAAACCCTAGAATCGAAGGTGAAACATGACAGACTGCATTAATTGTCCTTCATTAATATCTAGATTATTTGAAATGGTTTTATGTATCCCTTACTGAGTCACAAATGACAAATTCAATGGAGTTCTGTGCTTAATTTATCGTATTTCACCGTTTTGAAAGTTGTGTTTAAATGACCCGGGTTTTGATGACGTAACCATGTTCTAATATTAGATCGCAAATGCTGCATCTCACTGGGTAAATACTGTAATTTCTGTATTTATTCAAGCTTTAATCGTTGAACCAAATGTAACATTGTTCATTAATTAGATTAGCACCATTTTAATTTTTTCTTTTGAAAACTTAATGCAGCTTTAATTTAAAACTGTCAGATACAAGGGGGCCTTTGTGGCCAAGTGATCTGAAGCCTAGATGTACTGATGGCAGTACCTCTCACTCCCTATGTTTGAGGTAATGTCATGTCACTTAGGCAGATCCTAATGTAAGAAAATTTGTCAATTTGCTTGCCATTGGTTTTTGGTTTGCTGTGGAAGTTTCTTCCACCATACCAGAGGTAATTGTGTCGATATGGGCGAAAGAATTGTTGAGTGGGACATCGACACCATTCCTTCACTCCATTCAACCGTGTCAAAAATTAAAGTTTCTTCAATGGTCTGTTGTGTGAGATGATTCTAAAGGGCTAGTGAATGACAGGACTTTTGATACTTTTTTTAAATCAAGAAATTTGTTTTTCATGTTTCAGGAAATGCATTTTTGTGGCATGGTAGAACTGATATCATCATAAATGGAAGTACAGTCAGTGTAACATTAGAAAAAGATAAAGAAACATCAACATCTAAGACTGATGATAACGACAACAGTGAAGAACTTATTGATTGTGACAAAGATTTGAAACAAGACAAAAATAATAATTATACTTGGGCAATGTCACAAGCTTTGGCACAGACCCTTGTAAATGCATTTTGTGAAGTGAAACAGAATAGCTCTTTGTCCAAAAAATTCATTCCATCATTCTTGGTTACAGAAAAAACAGTTTCGATTATTTGGTACAGTTGCCATTATGACATTTTGCTAATGAGTCCAAAAATGGCAATTTGGGGTGAAATATATGGTAGGACGTCAGCGAAATTAAATGTTAATACACTTCTGCAGGTGTGGTTAGCTCTCAATTTTGATAGTTTTGAAATGGAATTGAAAGATGAAATACTGGAAAACACAATCCACTCCAATTTTAGGAATACTGTTGGAGAAAGAGCACATTCTGGATACTTAAATGAGGTGTCCAAGCCTATGTCATGTGACTGTATAGAAATCGATGTTCCAATAAAAAAAAGGCGAGTGGAAAATTCTACTAAATACTTGGTAAAAGTTGCAGAAGTCAATGATTGGTACTTTGAGACTGTGAAAAAAATTATGGAAGATTAAAATTATTGGTTTGCTTTTCACAGTGAAAGTGGACACACTGGTATCCAATTCACATGTACAGTACCATTACAACAGCCATTCAAATGATAAATTATATTGGTTTTATCCCTAGGAATTATATTTCAGATTTTCATAATGTAATTTATTCATGCTCTGTTAAATATACAAACATTTGGTTGATTGCATTTAGCTAAAAACAAAGCATCAGAAATTTTTTCTGCTTTTCCGATCAGTGGTATTGTTTGCCTAAAATTACTACCGAATAAAGGTAGTTTCCCCTTGAGAAATAAGACTAAAATTTCCCAATTTGACAACTAAAATTCCCCAAAAGGCAAAAGTGACACATATTCAAATAGTTTAAGTTAAATCCAGTTGTCCAAAACTGTTCTGACAGACAGAAAATGTTAGAAATTGTCACAATAAAAAATCTTTGCAATGAATTTCAAAATTCTGAGCGTAATATGTGACATAAAAAAGGTCCAAATTTTCCCAATCTGAAAGGTGGAAGGTAGTTTTTAAAAACCATAGCAAAATCACTGCCGATGCAACAACTTTTTTTCAATATTTTATCTAGAATTAATCGCAATATATTCATGTTGATCATAGGTATTCCATCTTTTTTTTTTCGAACATAAGTGTACTTATTGCATCTTTTAGATTACTAGCACATTCAACCACAATGAAAGTGCTACTGTAGTGCCATGTAAACTTTCTAAATAGAAAGACCCCCCACCCCCCCCCCCCCCTTTTTTTTCTTTTAATTTTTTTTTTCTTTTTCCTTCTTTCTTCTGGTTCCTAGGTACATGCCAATTCCCATATTTAAATTCATCCCTTACATAAGATTTTTTTTAACTTAAACTTAACAAATTTGGCAATCTTTTTTGGAACTATGAATAAACATTTTGGATGAAACTAATACAAATTGTATAAGCTTGAAGTAATCTCCAAAATGACGCCTTAAATTACTGAATATTCTAACAATTTATAAAATTATTAAGATTCCAAATTTGCCAGACTTAAGTAAAATCTTAGTTAATAAATGGTTATGAAAATGAGACCAGCACTACAAATTTTATTGGCATCATCAATGTTCTAGCATAACATACTGAGCATAAAGTCAATTACTTGTAAAATTGTAAGAAAAAGATCATTCCAAAAAAACTTAAAGCATTTAAGAGATTACAGAAGAAAGAATTTTCTAACTGAAAAACATATATGATAAAACCTACTATAGCAACCACCTCTATATAATAAAGACCATCTGTCTATATTTACAATAGCACCCACTTTCCGCCCATGAAAGCTATTTCTCAACATTATCGAAAATTTGCTTCATACGGCTATGAAAACGTATGTTTGACCTTTTTGAACTGATCCAACAGTACCGCGTAATCACCAATACATTACGTCACAGACCCTTACACGACAAGTAAGTTCCCACACTTCTGGTGTATTTTCTAATTCTTCTTTTTCAAACTATACTTTTAATTTAACTATGCAAATGTAGCTGTTAAATATTGTCAAAATTTAATCGTTTAATTCTGCTATTAAAACAACTCTATTACATTTAACGGATTAGTTTTTTTTTAGCTCAACTGGCTATAGCCAGCTGAGCTTATGGCATGGTTTTGCGTGCGTCTGTGCGTCCGTGCGTGCGTGCATAAACTTTAATCTTCTCCTCTGAAACCACTGGGCCAATTGGAACCAAATTTGGTGTGGAAGGTCCCTAGGTGGGGTAGACCAAAGTTTTTACCAGGCGACCCCGCCCGACATCAAAGATGGCCGCTGTTACTATAAATAGCAAAAAACACATAAATAGCCATTGCTGAGTCATTTTTTAACCGTTTTTGTTCAAATTTGAAATGTAAAGAGTAGATAGCGGGGCATTCAACATATGTTACGGGTTTTTATGAGAAATTTTTTGTTGACCCGATTTTTACGAATTATGCAAATGAGGTTTAATATTTAATCAATTCTTTGAAAATCTTCTCCTCTGAAACCACTGGGCCAATTGGAACCAAATTTGGTGTGGAAGGTCCCTAGGTGGGGTAGACCAAAGTTTGTACCAGGCGACCCTGCCCGACATCCAAGATGGCCGCTGTTACTATAAATAGCAAAAACACATAAATAGCCATTGCTGAGTCATTTTTTAACCGTTTTTGTTCAAATTTGAAATGTAGAGTAGATAGCGGGGCATTCAACATATGTAATGGGTTTTTATGAGAAATTTTTCGTTGACCCGATTTTTACGAATTATGCAAATGAGGTGTAATATTTAATCAATTCTTTGAAAATCTTCTCCTCTGAAACCACTGGGCCAATTGGAACCAAATTTGGTGTGGAAGGTCCCTAGGTGGGGTAGACTAAAGTTTGTACCAGGCGACCCTGCCTGACATCCAAGATGGCCGCTGTTACTATAAATAGCAAAAACACATAAATAGCTATTGCTGAGTCATTTTTTAACCGGTTTTGTTCAAATTTGAAATGTAGATAGTAGATAGCGGGGCTTTCAACATATGTAATGGGTTTTTATGAGAAATTTTTCGTTGACCCGATTTTTACGAATTATGCAAATGAGGTGTAATATTTAATCAATTCTTTGAAAATCTTCTCCTCTGAAACCACTGGGCCAATTGGAACCAAATTTGGTGTGGAAGGTCCCTAGGTGGGGTAGACCAAAGTTTGTACCAGGCGACCCCGCCCGACATCCAAGATGGCTGCTGTTACTATAAATAGCAAAAACACATAAATAGCCATTGCCGAGTCATTTTTTAACTGTTTTTGTTCAAATTTGAAATGTAGAGAGTAGATAGCGGGGCATTCAACAAATTTAAAGGGTTTTTATGAGAACTTTTTCGTTGACCCAATTCTCAAAAATTATGCTTAAGGTGTTATATTTAGTGAAATCTTTGAAAATCTTCTCCTCTGAAACCACTGGGCCAATTGGAATGAAATTTTGTGTGGAAGGTCCAAATGTCAGCCTGACTAAAGGTGGTACCAGGCAACCCGGCCTGACATCCAAGATGACCGTCATAACTAAAAATAGAAAAAAAAAAAAGACCATTGTTGATCTTTTTTTCCACCAATTGAGCTCAAATTTTAAATATAGAAAGTATACTGTATGGGATTCAAAGTATATAATATTCTTTCTGAGAAAATTTTTATTGACCCAATTTTCAAGAAATATGCAAATTAGGTGTTAATTTAGTAAAAATCTTTTCCTCTAAAATCACTGGGCAAATTGGAACCAAACTTCCTGTGGAAGGTTCCTACATCTGCCTAAAAAAAGTTTGAACCAGTCTGAGATGCCTGTTGTTACTAGATATAGATATCTGAGTTTATGGCATAGTGAAGCATGCCTGCATGTGTGTGTTGCAAAGTAGGCTTCATTGAAGCAAAAATGGTCATAAGCTAAATTTATTTCCCATCTTAAGCTGATGAACCAATTATGATAACCACATCACATTGTCTTAAAGGCACCACAGTGGCTGTGTGGTCTTAAACATTCGATGTTACAAATCACAGCACCTTTCACCCCTGACATTGTGCATTAATGCCAAGTGGGCTAGCACTTCATCTTTGAAAGTTTGTCAGTTAACTTGCTGCTTGGTCGTGGTTTTCTCCTATAATCCAGTGTCCTCCATCATTTCCAAAATTGACAGTCTCCATATAAGTGAAATATTCTTGAGTTGAACGTTAAACAGCATTTCAATCAAAAACAAACATTGTCTTACATATGCAGCCAGTTGAGCATCACAGGCCCTATTGGGCCTCTTGTTTTACATCAATGGAAGTAGGCGGGGTCACCTGTCATCCCACTTATCAATGACGTCATCCCACTCATCAATGACGTCATCCTTTATGGCGATGCGATAGACGGGTTCCACGATGCACTAAAACAAACGGAGGTAATAAATTAACAAAAATGAAATGCAGTAATAGTTTTAAGTCGACATAACAGACAAGATGTAAGAAATAAATTGTAAATATAAGAAATGACATTGTTTTGGGGACACTTTGGGCTTCGCTCTTCATGCAATTTGTACCCGGAACACCCGGTTTCATACTAGCATGAAGTGCCCCCAAAACAATGTCATTTCTTAAATGAAGACCAAGTTTAAAAATTCTTTTGCGTCACATTTTAACTAGAGATGATCCCTTATATAACTACCACCTGTTCATCTAAAACAGTGATTTATACACATAGTACCTGTTTCATATTTCATTCACTATCAACCTCTTTTTGAATATCATCTGTTTGTAAAGTTCACATTACATCCTGTAGATGGTGTTTTAAACACAGGTTTTACCATGCTGGGTAATCGTCAACAAAACCATAAGCACGGCACATTATAAGTCAAGATGTTAGAAATGTAAGAAAGTCAAGAACAGTTGCATATACAGTAATAAACCATTAATGTTTTCACTTGCACTGATACTGTTACTTGTATCTTTACGATTCACAAATAATATGTAAATGAACACACAGATTTTTCATTTTATTACCTGCATGGTATTAAAACCATTATAGTTTTTTTCTGGATGCAACAAGGTAAACGTTTTTGTTTTTGTTTGTTTTTGATTTTTTTGGTATTTTTTTTCTACTTAAAGGCCCATTTGAAAAATTATTTTATACTAAATATTTTCAGGAGACAGTTTTTAGCTCAACTGGCTAAAGCCAGATGAGCTTATGGCATGATGCGCGCGTGCGTGCGTGTGTGCGTGCGTCCGTTAACAGCAAAAACTCAGAAACTACTGGGCCAATTTTAGCAAAACTTTGCAGGAATGATCCTTAGAAGGAGTAGATGAAAATTTTTACAATTGGTTTCCATGGCAACCAAAAGTAGGTCACAGCGACCTAGAATGTAAAAAACCTAAAATAAGCTTCTTCTCTGAAACCATAGGTTATTTTCAAAATCTGATGTGATATTTAGCTTCTAGACACCCTTAAACATGTAGGTTGTACATTTCGTGAAATTCTGTCAAAAACTAGGTTACGCATTTTTAGCGTTTTTCTGTTGTACTTCGTAAAAAGTGAAAATAAGGCTTATAATGGAAAATCAACTTTGAAAATCTTCTTCTCTGAAACCATGAAGCCTTAAGCTTTCATATTTGGCAGTTAATATTAGCTTGAGCCCCTTTACCAAGTTTTTACAAATGGTGGCCCCCGGTCCATTTTTGGCCCCACCCCAGGGGTCCATATATCAGCATATGCATATATGGCTCATAATGGAAAATCAACTTTGAAAATCTTCTTCTCTGAAACCATGAAGCATTAAGCTTTCATATTTGGCAGTTAATATCAGCTTGAGCCCCTTTACCAAGTTTGTACAAATGGTGGCCCACGGTCCATTTTTGGCCCCACCCCAGGGGTCCATATATCTGCATATGCATATATGGCTTATAATGGAAAATCAACTTTGAAAATCTTCTTCTCTGAAACCATGAAGCCTTAAGCTTTCATATTTGGCAGTTAATATCAGCTTGAGCCCCTTTACCAAGTTTGTACAAAAGGTAGCCCCCGGTCTATTTTTGGCCCCACCCCAGGGGTCCATATATCTGCATATGCATATAAGGCTTATAATGGAAAATCAACTTTGAAAAACTTCTTCTCTGAAACCATGAAGCCTTAAGCTTTCATATTTGGCAGTTAATATCAGCTTGAGCCCCTTTACCAAGTTTGTACAAATGATGGCCCCCGGTCTATTTTTGGCCCCACCCCAGGGGTCCATATATCAGCATATGCATATATGGCTTATAATGGAAAATCAACTTTGAAAAACTTCTTCTCTGAAACCATGAAGCCTTAAGCTTTCATATTTGGCAGTTAATATCAGCTTGAGCCCCTTTACCAAGTTTGTACAAATGGTGGCCCCCGGTCCATTTTTGGCCCCACCCCAGGGGTCCGTATATCAGCATATGCATATATGGCTCATAATGGAAAATCAACTTTGAAAATCTTCTTCTCTGAAACCATGAAGCCTTAAGCTTTCATATTTGGCAGTTAATATCAGCTTGAGCCCCTTTACCAAGTTTGTACAAATGGTAGCCCCCGGTCTATTTTTGGCCCCACCCCAGGGGTCCATATATATATATGCATATGCATATATGGCTTAAAATGGAAAATCAACTTTGAAAATCTTCTTCTCTGAAACCATGAAGCCTTAAGCTTTCATATTTGGCAGTTAATATCAGCTTGAGCCCCTTTACCAAGTTTGTACAAATGGTGGCCCCCGGTCTATTTTTGGCCCCACCCCAGGGGTCCATATATCTGCATATGCATATATGGCTTATAATGGAAAATCAACTTTGAAAATCTTCTTCTCTGAAACCATGAAGCCTTAAGCTTTCATATTTGGCAGTTAATATCAGCTTGAGCCCCTTTACCAAGTTTTTACAAATGGTGGCCCACGGTCCATTTTTGGCCCCACCCCAGGGGTCCATATATCTGCATATGCATATATGGCTTATAATGGAAAATCAACTTTGAAAATCTTCTTCTCTGAAACCATGAAGCCTTAAGCTTTCATATTTGGCAGTTAATATCAGCTTGAGCCCCTTTACCAAGTTTTTATAAATGGTGGCCCTCGGTCCATTTTTGGCCCCACCCCAGGGGTCCATATATCTGCATATATATATATTGGAAATCAAATTAAAAAATTTTCTTCTCTGAAACTGTAAGGCATAATGCTTTTATATTTGGCATTTAACATCAGCTCAAGTCCCTTTACCAAGTTTGTACAAATGGTGGCCCCTGGGCCATTTTTGGTCCCACCCTAAGGGCCAATATATCTACATATGCATATATGGGAAATCAAATTTAAAAATCTTCTTCTCTGAAACTGTAAGGCTTTAAGCTTTCATAATCAGCTCAAGTCCCTTTACCAGGTTTGTACAAATAAAGGCCCCTGGGCCATTTTTGGTCCCACCAAGGGGCACATATATCTACATATACTTATATGGGAAGTCAAATTTAAAAATATTCTTCTCTGAAACTGTAAGGCCTACAGCTTTTATATTTAGCATTTTACGTCAGCTCAAGTCCCTGTACTGAGTTTATATAAATGAAGGCACAAGAACCATTTTTGTCAGTTGAGCTCCACAGGCCCTTTTGGGCCTCTTGTTAAAAGTGTTCAACACTTGTTGCTGAATCCTATTTGTCATACTCCATATTGTTTACTTTTCTTTTCAACATGTATTTATTGAATTTGATGAATAAAATATGTTTAATAATAACCATTAATGTTATAACCGAAATTATTTAAAAATCCTTGTTTGTTTTTATACAATATAGGATAATTGTAAAGAAAAGTTGAGTTTGAACATAAATAATAAAAGTCGAAACTCCAAAAATATAGAAATGGACTCAAGTTGTGCATGGTCAATATTATTTTACTTTTGTAGAGTGGAGTGGAGTGGAGTAATGGTGTTTTATGCCCCAGTCAAGATTCTTTCACTTATTTCGAGGCAGTCAGTTCTGGAATGGTGGAGGAAACCAGAGTACCCAGATTAATTCAGGAATCAGTGATGGAAACAAGTGTAACTAAAAAAACAAGAGGCCCAAAAGGGCCTGTATCGCTCAACTGGCACTTTATTTGCATGTGAATTTCAGACAGCCATGCTGCTAGCTATTGCCAGTTGAGCTAAAATGTTTCAGAAAAAAAAACTATATGTATGTGAAATGGCTATACATCTATTGTCTATATACCAAATTTGAACCAAATTGTATGATATATAAATGTGTATCGGCCATTCATTACTTTTTGCTATTTATAATAACGGCGGCCATCTTGAATGCCGCAGGAAGTTGATTTGTGCAAACTTTAATCTGCAACACCTAGGGACCTTACACACCAAATCAGGTTCAAATAGGTCTAGTAGTTTCTGAGGAAAAGATTTTCAAAGAATTGGCTAAATATAGCACCTTATTTGAATATTCCGCTAATAGCGACCCAATAAAATTTGTTTCTGAAAAACCTGTTACATATGTTAAATGGCTATGCATCTACTTTCTATAAACCAAATTTGAACTAAATCGGTTGATAAATAAACATGTATCGGCCATTTATCACTTTTTGCTATTTATAGTAACGGCGGCCACCTTGGATGCCACAGGAAGTTGATTTGTGCAAACTTTAATCTGCATCACCTAGGGACCTTACACACCAAATTAGGTTCAAATAGGTCCAGTAGTTTCTGAGGAGAAGATTTTCAAAGAATTGGCTAAATATAGCACCTTATTTGAATATTCTGCTAATAGCGACCCAATAAAATTTGTTTCTGAAAAACCTGTTACATATGTTAAATGGCTATGCATCTACTTTCTATATACCCAATTTGAACTAAATCGGTTGATAAATAAACATGTATCAGTCATTTATCATTTTGCTATTTATAGTAACGGCGGCCATCTTGGATGCCGCAGGAAGTTGATTTGTGCAAACTTTAATCTGCATCACCTAGGACCTTACACACCAAATTAGGTTCAAATAGGTCCAGTAGTTTCTGAGGAGAAGATTTTCAAAGAATTGGCTAAATATAGCACCTTATTTGAATATTCTGCTAATAGTGACCCAATAAAAATGTTTCTGAAAAACATGTTACATATGTTAAATGGCTATGCATCTACTTACTATATACCAAATTTGAACTAAATCGGTTGATAAATAAACATGTATCAGCCATTTATCACTTTTTATACTCCCGTCTATGACGGGACGTATTATGGTATGGCGCAGTCCGTCCGTCCGTATGCCCACACATCGTACACTAACTCAAGAATGCTTTGAGCATTTGTAATGAAACTTTTGTGAAATGTTTGTATCTAAAGCAGAAAGCTCCCTTTCGTTTTTGAGATTCGTATGTTTTCTCATTGCGGAGTTATTGGCCTTTAATTGTCAAATTTTAGGCATTTTTTTGCATGTTGTACAATAACTCAAAAATGCTTTGAACAATTTGAATGAAATTTTTGTGTTATATTGGTATTTATGGCAGAGAGCTCCCTTTTTTTTTTTTTTTTTTTTTTTTTTTTTTTTTTTTTTTTTTTTTGTCACTGTGGAGTTATTGGACTATAATCGTCATATTTAAGGCATTTTTTTTGCATGTTGTATAATAACTCAAAAATGCTTTGAACAATTTGAATGAAACTTTTGTGTTATATTGGTATCCATGGCAGAGAGCTCCCTTTTATTTTTGAGATTCGTATGTTTTCTTATTGTAGAGTTATTGGCCTTTAATTGTCAAATTTTAGGCATTTTTTTGCATGTTGTAACTCAAAAATCATTTAAACTTTTTCTATGAAACTTTTGTGTTATATTTGTCCTATAATCAAAAAGGTTTGTGAATAAACATTGAGAAATAAATTTGCTACTTTTGTTTTAAAAAAAATATGTTTCAGCTAAATGTCAAGTTGTTTAAGACATTAAAAAAGAAGTTTAAATATCTGACGGGCGTATCATGCGCTCCAGACAAAGCTGTTTATTGCTATTTATAGTAACGGCGGTCATCTTGGATCCCGCAGGAAGTTGATTTGTGCAAACTTTAATCTGCATCACCTAGGGACCTTTTACACAAATTTGGTTAAAATTGGTCCAGTAGTTTTAGAGGAGAAGATTAAAGTTTTCGCACGGATGCACGCACGCACGCTTCGCCATGCCATAAGCTCAGCTGGCTTTTGCCAGTTGAGCTAAAAAAAAACCACTCATCACAGCAAGGGAACATTCTCATACAAAATTCAAACTTATGTGTTTCTGGGCACTGTGATTTTCTACCACCCCAAAATAGAGGCTTTTCTACCACCCCAAAATAGAGGCTTTTGTATATCATAGATGTTTTCCAATGCAGTCATCATACGTCAAGCTTAGTTAAAGAGTTTATCCACTTCACAGAAGACTGGACAGGCTATAAATATTTCCCTGATACATTAAATCAGGATGGTATAGAGCAAGTAGTTGGTTGATTTACGATTTACGTCACATCAGCAATTTTTCAGCTATTCATGATGAGACAATTTTAAATATTCTCAAGGATTGATTAATCTTAACACGAGTTCATGTGGTTCTTAAGTATGCAAATGTTTCTGATCTGCTAGGTATCAATGTGCACTTATGGCTTTTTTAAGAGTGCTAACACTCTTGCCCCAAGGTTTTTTTTTTCGTGCCTTGAGTTTTGAACAACTTGGTCACAACGACCCCCTTTAGAACCAGCGTTACTGGTAGTCCCTGGTCAAATAGCAGTTTATTAATGGAATAAAGAAACTTTGGCCTCTTTAACATGTACAGTTTTCAGAGCAACAACACCAAAGTACTGAAAGAAAGTGAAAATCATGAGGTTCATCTAACCAGGAGCCTATTACGGGAAAATGGGCAAAGATCCACAACACTAATAAATTTCATTATGCCAACTGAGAATTGCAATGCCAAGACAAAACTAACCTCCATTTTAAATCAAACTTCTTATTTACAAAGGTTACAAATAACCACTATTCAAATATTAGAATGTAGAAGATGGATAAGTCATATTAGGGGTTTCATGCCATTTTGACTGCATGCGGTCAGTAATGGTATATACTACTCGAAGGAGACCTGGTGACTCTGTCAATTAAAGCTCATTTTTCCGCAGACTCTTGTTCCTGAATAATCAACTATTGTAGGATATATAGTTGTTTATTCACCTGAAAAATTAAAATTCTCACTTGATGCTTCCAGTCTGAGATTATCAGAAGCACATGCCAGGAAGGGACAGTAAAAGCAGAAAGTACCTTGTGTACATCAAGTGATGTATACCAGGCCCCAGTTTCAAAAACATTCACTCTATTAATAGAGTGTACACTCAACTCAAATTTTCCGATTTATATCTCATCAATATTTTGAAAAATTTAAGGTTTTTGAGACAATGTTTTGTTAAAAATACCTACACTAAACAATATAACATTAGATACCCATTTTTAACTGTGTAATGTCTTAAAAACGACATTGAAATATTTCCTAATTTGAGTTGTTGAGTGAATGATTGTGAAACTGGGGCCAGGTACTCGGTGCTGAACGTGACAGCTCTATGTCAATTACATAGTGTAATCAAATTCAAAATAAAATACTAAATTTTAACTCTTCAATATTTATAAACGATTGTAATTAACTTCAATATTTATAAACGATTGTAATTAACTTATGAATTAAAATTAATATTAGCTTGATATTTTGACAACTAAATGACATTTTGGTATTTATTGTTTATATATAATTGCAATCTATTTTTATAAATTGTGTCATAACTAATTTTAAGGTTAATTTACATATTTACATCATTAAAATGACATTAAATGTGACTGATTACTTTAAATTTTAAATCTAATTTTGTCTGTTAAAATCAAAGCTGTTATTTTCCTAAATATACGCTACTAAACTATGATGTGCCGTTTTACTATTTATTCAGTATTTTGTGATATCACTAATTCTATTTTTTGATATCACTAATTCGAATTAGTGATATCACTAATTCAACTTGATTTTTTGATATCACTAAATCAAATTAGTGATATCAAAAAATTGAATTAGTGATATCAAAAAATAGAATTAGTGATATCACAAATCGATTTAGTGATATCACTGAATATTTTTTTATATCACTAATTTATTTAGTGATATCACTAATTCGAATTAGTGATATCACTAATTTAATTAGTGATATCACAAAATACTGAATAAATAGTAAAATGGCACCTCATACTAAACTCGGAACTAGATACCACTGTATTTTGCCATCTGATAGAATTTAGAATATTTTTTAGAATTAACAAAATATAATAATATGAGACTGATTTTATTTTTATCCATTTTCTTATACAATGGAAAGTATAAATTTTATTGAAAAAGAAATGAATATGTTAATGAAGATCAACCAATCAATGAAATAGTTGAGTACTTTTTTCAATAGGAAACAATGAATGAGTACTACCATGGTTAGTCATAAAACTCTAGTTGAAACGTCATATCAACCTGAAAATTAGGTCGTTGTATACATACAAACAACAAGATTATATGCAACAATATGTAAATCACGAACGATAATCCTAGGTCACCATTGGTAGAAAGTATACATAGTTGGAGGACGAACGCAACTTAGATATCTGCCCATGCGCGACTGGACCAAAAAATGTTCTAAACATTTGTGCTGCAAATGAACCTTAGAAGACAGACAGAAAAAAATGTTTCACAATCATAGATAATTAGATGGGTTGAATCATTTTGTTGTGGTGATGATAAATACAGACAATCTTCTGTTCAAAATGAAAATTGTGAAAACCGGAATAATTTTTGGTGATTTAATAAGCATAATCATTTTGTCATGCATATAAAATTAAATGACATAATTTTCTAATCATGTTAAATAAGTGAAGTACTTTATTATTTCTGAGGTTTTAAATATGGATAGTTCTTTAGGAGACGCTGATCAGATTGAAGGAGATGTCATTGAAATTATTCCTCTTGGTGAATATGAATCACAGAAGGTTAGTATCAAATATTAAAAGTCGTGACCACATTTTGGGCAAATTTCCCATTGGGATTCCAAGGATAGCCCATCAAGTTTTTACTGTCCAACATGTGTTTCATAGAATAGGAATCTCGCTCTGTGTAGTGTAATAACCCAACAGTTGTGTGGGTTGACACAATCCCATGTATATACAAAACATCTAAATATTGTCTACAGAGAGGGGGTTTCCATTTCTTTTTATAAACAAACTTTACAGTGTAACTGTAATGATTACATGTGAGAAATTGCTGTTGCCATGCAAAACATATATTGATCAGCTTTCATAAAACTGTAGTGGACCATGCTTGATAGGTGGCCAGGTACCCTCAGCCAGTAGAGCGTACCACTAGTATTGGGAAGGTCCGGGTTTGGGTCCTGGTTTGGCCACTGCATTTTTTCCTTTTCTTGTTACAAAAGCAAGCAGGCCATTGATGGATTTTTTCAAGCCACTTATAGAAGAAAACTCTCTTGCAACACTCGGATATTTTACTTGAGATGCAACTAAAGTGTCTACAGCTAATCAGTACACTTTTTACCATTTTCTCTGGAGCGAAATCAATTTTGTTTTATTCCAAAATACTCCTGCATTTGCTTTTGGTGCGATTATTGACCTAATATTTGCCTGTGAGTAATGATTAGATGTTTGTGAATGAGGTGGTCCACTAGTCGATTAAATGATTTGAAAAAATTATTAGCAAAATAAGCTTGTAAATCAAAATTGGTTTTGCAACTTTCCAATCTTTAAAGTGGACTCCTTTGTTTTTTCTGATACAGTAAAACTTGAATTTATCACCACTTTTTGTTCATTCCTGTTTGATGAAAAATCAAGTGAAACCTAAAAAGCAAAACATGATGAAATGTACTTTTTTGATAAGAAAAGTGATGAAGTTATTAGGGGCATTATAAAAGGTTTTACTGTAATATTTTAAATTAAAAAAGTGGAGGAAATCTATATAACTGTATTGAGACAGCTAGTCATGGTGTTAATGTGTTGTATATAGTAGGTATAATAGAGAGATTTACTGCCAGACTTTCTGGTCCGGTGTAGCAGGGCTGAGCTAGTCATGATGTTGATGTGTTGTATATAGTAGGTGTAATAGTGTGATTTACTGCCAGACTTTCTGGTCCGGTGTAGCAGGGCTGAGCTAGTCGTGGTGTTGATGTGTTGTATATAGTAGGTATAATAGAGTGATTTACTGCCAGACTTTCTGGTCCGGTGTAGCAGGGCTGAGCTAGTCATGGTGTTAATGTGTTGTATATAGTAGGTATAATAGAGTGATTTACTGTCAGACTTTCTTGTCCGGTGTAACAGGGCTGAGCTAGTCCTGGTGTTGATGTGTTGTATATAGTAGGTATAATAGAGTGATTTACTGTCAAACTTTCTTGTCCGGTGTAGCAGGGCTAAGCTAGTCATGGTGTTGATGTGTTGTATATAGTAGGTATAATAGAGTGATTTACTGTCAGACTTTCTTGTCCGGTGTAGCAGGGCTGAGCTAGACCTGGTGTTAATGTGTTGTATATTAAGTAGGTATAATACAGTGATTTACTGCCAGACTTTCTGGTCTGGTGTAGCTGGGCTGAGCTAGTCATGGTGTTAATGTGTTGTATATAGTAGGTATAATAGAGTGATTTACTGCCAGACTTTCTTGTCCGGTGTAGCAGGGCTGAGCTGGTCATGGTGTTAATTTGTTGTATATAGTAGGTATAATAGAGTGATTTACTGCCAGACTTTCTTGTCCGGTGTAGCAGGGCTGAGCCAGTCGTGGTGTTAATGTGTTGTATATAGTAGGTATAATAGAGTGATTTACTGCCAGACTTTTTGGTCCGGTGTAGCTGGGCTGAGCTAGTCCTGGTGTTGATGTGTTGTATATTTAGTAGGTATAATAGAGTGATTTACTGCCAGACTTTCTGGTCCGGTGTAGCTGGGCTGAGCTAGTCCTGGTGTTAATGTGTTGTATATAGTAGGTATAATAGAGAGACTTACTGCCAGACTTTCTGGTCCAGTGTAGCAGGGCTGAGGTAGTCATGGTGTTAATGTGTTGTATATAGTAGGTATAATAGAGAGATTTACTGCCAGACTTTCTGGTCCAGTGTAGCAGGGCTGAGCTAGTCCTGGTGTTGATGTGTTGTATACTAGTATATAGTACTAATAGTAGGTATAATAGAGTGATTTACTGCCAGACTTGCTGGTCCGGTGTAGCAGGGCTGAGCTAGACCTGGTGTTGATGTGTTGTATATATAGTTCTAATAGTAGATATAATAGAGTGATTTACTGCCAGACTTTCTGGTCCAGTGTAGCAGGGCTGAGCTAGTCCTGGTGTTGATGTGTTGTATATATAGTACTAATAGTAGATATAATAGAGCGATTTACTGCCAGACTTTCTGGTCCGGTGTAGCAGGGCTGAGCTAGTCCTGGTGTTGATGTGTTGTATATATAGTACTAATAGTAGATATAATAGAGCGATTTACTGCCAGACTTTCTGGTCCGGTGTAGCAGGGCTGAGCTAGTCCTGGTGTTGATGTGTTGTATATATAGTACTAATAGTAGATATAATAGAGCGATTTACTGCCAGACTTTCTGGTCCGGTGTAGCAGGGCTGAGCTAGTCCTGGTGTTGATGTGTTGTATATATAGTTCTAATAGTAGATATAATAGAGCGATTTACTGCCAGACTTTCTGGTAGGGTGTAGCAGGGCTGAGCTAGTCCTGGTGTTGATGTGTTGTATATATAGTACTAATAGTAGATATAACAGAGTGATTTACTGCCAGACTTTCTGGTAGGGTGTAACAGGGCTGAGCTAGTCCTGGTGTTGATGTGTTGTATATAGTAGGTATAATAGAGTGATTTACAGCCAGACTTTCTTGTCCGGTGTAGCAGGGCTGAGCTAGTCCTGGTGTTGATGTGTTGTATATAAAGTACTAATAGTAGATATAATAGAGTGTTTTACTGCCAGACTTTCTGGTCCAGTGTAGCAGGGCTGAGCTAGTCCTGGTGTTGTTGTGTTGTATATAGTAGGTATAATAGAGTGATTTACAGCCAGTCTTTCTTGTCCGGTGTAGCAGGGCTGAGCTAGTCCTGGTGTTGATGTGTTGTATATAAAGTACTAATAGTAGATATGATAGAGTGATTTACTGCCAGACTTTCTTGTCCGGTGTAGCAGGGCTGAGCTAGTCGTGGTGTTGATGTGTTGTATATAGTAGGTATAATAGAGTGATTTACTGCCAGACTTTCTTATCCAGTGTAGCAGGGCTGAGCTAGTCCTGGTGTTGATGTGTTGTATATATATAGTACTAATAGTAGATATAATAGAGCGATTTACTGCCAGACTTTCTGGTCCGGTGTAGCAGGGCTGAGCTAGTCCTGGTGTTGATGTGTTGTATATATAGTACTAATAGTAGATATAATAGAGTGATTTACTGCCAGCTTTCTGGTACGATGTAGCAGGGCTGAGCTAGTCCTGGTGTTGATGTGTTGTATATAGTAGGTACAATAGAGTGAATTACTGCCAGACTTTCTGGTCCGGTGTAACAGGGTTGAGCTAGTCATGGTGTTGATGTGTTGTATATAGTAGCCTAGGTATAATAGAGTGATTTACTGCCAGACTTTCTGGTCTGGTGTAGCAGGGCTGAGCTAGTTGTGGTGTTGATGTGTTGTATATAGTAGCTTAGGTATAATAGAGTGATTAACTACCAGACTGTTTGGTCCGAATCTTTTAGCCTTGTGGTAGAGCACTCAATTTTCAACCGGAAAGGCCAGGTTTCTATCCTCAGCTGGGGCACTCTATTAGGACGTGTTTTTTCATGAGTTTCCTCCCTTCTGTTACATAACTATATATACATGATTACACTCATTTTTTTCATTGTTTTCATCGTATTGTCACAGAAGAAAATTACTAGATTTTCACATATTTTATTCCAGGCCAAACTGAAAGCCTCGTTGTCATGGATACTACATAAAGCATATACTGGGGATATACCATCAGAATTTAATCCACCATTTTATGAGACACCTGAGGTAAATTTTAAAGTTTGAAAATCTGGATATTTGCTACTTTGAGACACGATAGCCTTACTGTATGCTAATATTGGACCAACTTAGGTCGTTACATCCCTTTACCATATTGAAAGAGATCCCTTTATCATGTTTGGAATGATGTCTTTTTGTACCCTCAACTAAAATTTTAATTTCAACTGAAATGGCCTAAAAATGATGAAATCATACCATTTTGAACATTTTTGTGAAAAATAAATTTTCAAAAATTTTTACATAGTGCTGATATGAAAATATGATTATCATATACTGGACAGTATTTATCATACTTGGCTTAATATTTACAGCAGTCTGACTGCTGCAACTTGTATATATAACTGCCAGACAAGTAAAAATGGAGACGGTATGCATGAAAGTAAAACAAGTAAAAATATGGTAAATTTGCCACTTGTATTATCTTACATCATTTCTGAAGTGACCCTTTTCATGTAAGCTTTCAATAAGCTTGTAAAAAAAACTGTAACAAGACTTTTACTTTGTTCTTGAAAAGTAGGAGCTAAAAAGTGGCCAACTTTAAAATTTAGTAGCCACTTTATAAGAATGCCTTGGAAACAAAAAGCACAAAATTCCAAAATGTAAATATCTGTGAAAATTTATTTTTTCATACTTGTTTGATTTGCCTAAGACATATTGGTGGCTATATATGTCACATGATCAACCAAAGTCTTCATCCTAGTCACATTTTTATGATTCTTAGTTTTTAAAAACTTTTTTAACCAAATTATTTAATATTTTTTTATTTTATAGGGAACACTGCATGTGAAACCACGACTAGCAAATCTACTAGTGACGAGTGAACTTTATTGTCTTGCTTGTACAAACATGTTTGGTGACAGTCATTCACAGTGGCAAGGTAAATACCTTAAAAGTTAAACCAATTCCCCAACCACTGTAACTAAAAGGTCAATAGGCTGCTGCTTAATCCGAACCACCCCGTCTGTCCCAAACAAAACCAGGTCTTAACCACCCATCCTGTCCCAACAAGATCATAATCGAACCACCCTGTCTGTCCCAAACAAAACCTGGTCTTAACCACCCATCCTGTTTCAACAGCTGCTGCTTAATCTGTTTCCAGTAAAGTGAAGCAAAGCAGATAAAAAGTATGAGGATACCAGTCTATCTGAATGTATGACAAGAGTAACATCAAGTATTCTTTCTACCATACCACCATCCTGTCCCAACAAGATCACAACTGAACTACCCATCTGTCCTAAACAAAACCAGGTCTTATCCACCCATCCTGTCCCAACAAGATCACAATTGAACTACCCCATCTGTCCTAAACAAAACCAGGCCTTATCCACCCATTCTGTCCCAACAAAAAAATGCATTATGTATGTCAATGATTACCAATAATACAGTGATACACATTGTAATATAGGGTAAACACTTGTGCTAATTTTGATTTTTAAGATGATTTTTGTCACAAATTGCAACAGTTTTGTCTAATATTGTGGTGTTTGGTGACTGGATTACAATGCAAAATGATCCCTTACTATCTGTTTAAAGTACCACAGTAATTTGAAATCATTTCCCCAGGGTGATTGGCCAAGGTTGAACCCAGCCTGCTGCTTTGGAGACTTTGTGTTAATAGACCTACATCATAACTGTTTGACCTTTACAAGCACCTTAGCACAGCGTACATAAATCAGTCAAATTATGTTGTCTAAGTAGTGTTATTAGCAAAGTAACAGAAGTAAATACAGTGAAATCTAAGTCCAATTTTGTGGTAGGAAGCAGAGTGGTATAAAGCACATGCAAACGGATCACATTCCCTCCCATCTCTAAGGTTTGAATTCCATATGGGTATTTCCAAGTGTGAGAAAGTTTGTCAGTTCACTTGCCATAGAGGTGATTTTTTCCAGGCATTCTGGTCTTCTTTACCATTCCTGATCTGAACTGACTGTCTTGATAAAAGTAAAAGAATATTGACTCTGGCATTACACACCATCACTTCATTCCAACTTTTGGCTATAATAGGGTTTGGCAGTAGACTGAGGGAGACCTATAAAAAGTTGGCCTAAAACTTTATGTTACAGTGATGATAGTTGTGTTAAAGAGGCAAAATTTTAACAGGTTTTTTTTTTTTTTTTTTTTTTTTTTTTTTTTTTTTTTTTTGTGTTTTACTGACCAATTTACTGGTGTATCTATACAGAAATAAAACAAATATTTACAGGTCATTGGAGAATCATACAGGCGCTATCTAGAAAAGGTATATATGTAGCAGAGGCAGATAAAAATGCTGTAACAGAGACTGTGTTGATGAAAACAGCTCCTTTTCAGTTGGTAAGTTTCTGCATGTAGAACATATAAATTGTTGTTTTTTTTTAAAGGGGGTGGGGGGTGGGTGATGTGGGGAGAGGAAACACTGAAAAAATCTACTTCCTCATCAAGTGTCACAACAGCTTAGATGGAACTCTGCAACCCCATGATAGTAAGTGAGTAATTTACTAATTACAAGGCTAAAAAATACAGAAAAGAAAGTGTGCTGGATCTGGATCACGGTTGCTGGTTTGACGTTTTTTGGTTCCTTTGATTGTGTTTGAAGTCCGGTGTTGCAGAAGTTTATATTTTGGTGTTTTTGCCAAGACTTGGAACAATCTTCTTACCTTCATAGTCATCAGCTTTGTAATCAGTCCATCATTGTCGTCGATGTCATTCATCTTACGTCATCTGTCACGTTTTGTACAAGACTGAGTGCTGGATTGATCACCACATCATTATGTATAAATCGATGCCCCTTGTGTTTTCATTAAAGATGGTTAACTTTGCTGTAACCCGAGTTTTGTTGTAAAATTGGAGGCAGTACAGAAAGTCTGTCAGTAAACCTTTTGTTTTATACCTATGAACACCATGACTAGCTCAGCCCTGTTACATTGTTAAGATATACTGAAATATCCAATGTACATTGGATTTATTTATTTCTTAGTTCATACTAACTCACCCAATCCTCTCTGTGCCGTCGGGTGTTTGAGGTGGCTACAAGAGATCTACACCTGGTTCTGTCTGCAGCTACTAGTGGTGCTGTCTCCATGTCTTTGTTCTTAAGGTCTTTGAGAATAGTTCTCCATCTTTCCCTTGGCCGACCTCTATTCCAGCGAGTTAGGGGGCTTGCAGAGGATGTGACTAAGTTTATAATAAAGACGCAGTAAAATTATTCTTATAAGAATCTTTGTTAGATTTGAAAGACAAAATTTTCTTTTCAAGTCCCTGTGATGAATAATCTCAGGTATTCTGATGGTTTTGTTTTGAACATTTGTTACAGAAGTATTATTTGATGCATGACTGACAATTAATGACTGGTGAAATTTTGTATCTTAAGACTATGCATTATATAATTAGGCTTTACATTCCTTAAAAACACAATGTTTTGAACTTTCATCTTTTTGCTGGGTCATTGTTTGTATCTTACAGACTCCGTATTCCTGATGTAATACATCATCTTTTACAACATGTTTGGTTAAGCAGTGTGCATGCTAACACATGTATACATGTCATCTAGTTCTAAATTGGTTAAGAAATCTAGTGACTGAGTTATATATTCTGAACTTTGCATTAATTAAATGAGACCCTCTGTTGTTGTTTTTGTGTTTTACATCCTTAGGCTGATGTAAATTTGTAAGTGTGTTGAAGTCTTGAAGGTAGATTTTCAAAATTGACAAAGACATGCAACACAAAAATAATTCAAGATGGCCTGAATAAACCTTTGTATTCTGGAATGGACATTAATCTTGTCTTTTCTAATTTTATGTTTTACAGAATGCACATTTAGCTTTGATAGATGCCCTTATGATGGCTTACTGCAGTGAAATAATGAGTATTGAAAATGTTGTACAAGCAGTAAGGTAAGTTTGATAAATAATGTAACTTCAACTAAAATTGAGCAAAAATCAGAAATCTCTTTTTAATCTATAAATAAACATTTTTTACAAAACTAAATATAGATTTTGTAAGCTTGAAGTAATCAATGGCACTATAAATTACTGAATATCTGAAAAAGTAATAAAATTACCAAGATTTCAAATTGTCAGATTTAAGTCAAGGAAAATCTTAGTTAAGAAATGATTGTGAAACTGGGGCCTGTATGTGTTTGATAAGTATGTTTATGATATCTCTTCAAACTTTTCTTTTCTTCAAAGTTTTTTTAAGTATGTATATTAAATACCATGTTTGATTTTCTTTCTTTCTCCTATGAGTGGAGTGGAGTAATTTTGTTTTATGAACCAGTCAAGATTCCTTCACTTATATCAAGGTGGTCTATTCTGGGATGGTGGAGAAAACCTGAATGCACGAAGAAAACTACTGATCTTGGGCAAGTGAACTGATAAAGTTTCTCACACTAAGATCAGCCAAAGGGGGATTCAAACCAGTGACAAGCACTGTGATCTGTAAGGGAATGTCACAGACAATTCAGACATGACAGCCCCCCCCCACTCACTCCTTTGGCCCCAGCAGTTTCACAATCATTCACTCAGTTGAGTGTACACTCAACTCATATATTCTCATTTTTCTCTCATCGATATTTTAAAAAATTTTAAGTTCTATGAGAAAGTGTTTTGTTTTTGTTCAACAACCTACACTAAACAAATTAGATATTATATATTCAGTTTAACTTTGTAACTTTTAAAAAACTGACAGTGAAATATTCCTGAATTTGAGTTGAGTGTGCGCTCAATTGAGTGAATAATTGTGAAACAGGGGCCTGAGCAACTTACTTTACTCAAAATACACTGTAGAATTGTTTGACTTCCCACTTATATTGATTGTTTTAATAATTACTATAGTAACACTTCTGTTTTGAATAAATACCATCTGTACGCTAAAACAAGTGTTCTAAATTCTCTTTGCTTCAAATTTTAACCAATAGATGCTTATAAAGCCTATGTTTCTAAGGTCTTGACAATGTTGCTAACAGACCCTTTTGTCTATATATATATACACTACATGACATTTAATGTTTTTTACTAACATATTTGTTTCAAATGAAACAATAAATATTTTTGCTGAGTTATCTCCCTTTATATTTTGTACAAAGCATATTTGTTTCAAATAAAGCTTGTTAAACTTTAAGCTGAGTTACCTCCCTTTAAACAAATAGCCTAATTACATTTCATATTTCTCTTTTGTTGTAGGAGATTTGCCTCCTTTAATGCTTCCAGTGAGTTACCTCCCTTTGTATGATAATAGTCTTATGATTTTGAGGACATCACATTTCATATTTCTATTTTGTTGTAGGAGATTTGCCTCCTTTAATGCTTCCAGTGAGTTACCTTCTAACATGGATGATACTCTCATGTTTTGGATCAATAAAGTCTGTGCTACAGTACAACACAGAATTTTAAAATCAAGTCAGCTTATAGAAGGAGAAACACAACAAAAGGTTAGTTAATTTCTAGCCCCACAAATTGCAATTCATTAGATGGTTGTATGTTCAGTAAACTTTTGGCATTGTAACTTAGGCAATAAATGTTATACAGTCAGATCTGTTTTTTCCATTCACCTCAGATCTTTATTGTCCCAATGACTCTTATCCATTTTTTTTCAAATTTTCAAATCATGACCACATGAAATAAGCAATATGGTGAGAAAAAGTACAATCTTAAAACATAAAAAAATTCAAGCTTATTAAAACCTATCTTAATAAACATATGGCAAAGTGGTGTGTCTTCCCACTTACCCAACAGTCAAAATTCCCCATGTCCATTTTGCCTGCATTGATAAATAAAGATTTATGATTTCACCTGGGAAGTTTTGCTATTCTGTGGATGGTTTTATTTTCTATGGGCACAAATTTGTCCTAGACTCTGCCAAAACATCAGCTTTCCATTGTGTTATAAAATTATGTTTCAGCACATTTAGATAGTGTTGTTTGACCTTTGAACCTTGATACAGATTGGTAATCAAAGCTGAATTTGATTATCATGCATATGTATGATATTTATAATGTGTGTAAAATAATAGATTTTTAAAAAATTAATCATGTTCTAGAGTTCAAAATAGGCATTATAAATAAACGTGTAAATGATTACATTAATTAATTAATTAATTAATTAATTAATACAATTGTCAAATGAGTTATTTGTTTTATTATAATAGGTGCGAATTGTTAGTAGAAACACACCAAGAGATAACCTTGACATTCCCGTTATAGACGACATTATCAAGGACATTGGTGATGGTTGTGCTTTGGCTGTATTAGTTCACTTTTATTGTTCACACATATTAAAAATTGATGGTGAGTACTAGTCTTATACCCCCACAAACTTAGTTTAAAGGTGTATATGGGATTCAACATCTCTCTCCCCCCCTCTCTCTCTCTGTCTATCTGTCTGTCTTTCCATGTATAATTGTGTTAGCTACATAACTTTCACATCTATGGACAGATTTTGATAAATATTGACACAAATGTAAACCAGCATAAGATGTTGTGACACTTACCAGGTTAAGGTTTGTAGGTCAAAGGTTAAAATCTCAAGGTCAAATGGAGATGTTAGGGGAAGGGGTATATGATTCTAGTAATTGACTATTATGAGCACACTGTCATCACGATCTGGTTGTTCAAAGCTGTGTGGGCATAATGAGGTGTTATCAAAAATGTTATTTAAATTAAATGCATTTATTCTGGACTTGGGTTTTTTTTACTTAATTTGTTCTGAATTTGAAAATAGCAGTTGTATGTGTTAACTTTTGAACAGCCTTGTAAGCTCGATCAGTTGATTAATGAAAATTTCTGTCCTGTGTAATAGCCAATATTTTTGAAATTTCAGTTAATGCATACAATTACTATTATCAATATGCTCCAACCTCATAAATAACATATTATCCAGTTGCCTCAAGTTTTTACGATTTGCATTTATTATGGGCTAATGAGAGTGAAATTTAGATAATATATCTCACAGATCAGATTTTTTTTTCAATAATGGGTAAACTTTATGCAGCTTTAATAAGTTACATGTATATAAACATTGTCTCTTCTGTTTTATCATTTCAGATATATGTTTGAAAGCCAATATAGGAATAGCCGATTCTCTACACAATCTGCGTCTAGTACGCTCGTTCTGCAACAAACACATTCCAGTTAAATGTTTTCATCTGAGTTACGAGGATTTATTATACACCCATAATGACTTAAAACAAAATATTTATGTTATGATATCAGAATTATTTTATTGGTTTGAGTTAAAGAAGGCTGATTGTGTGTTAGACGCTCAAAGAAAGGAAGAGGAAACTTGTAAGTATACAGGGAAATCTCATTTATGTTGTTACTATTTTATTTTGTTGTTCTTGATTTTTGACCCCTAAAATTGCCTCATATTCCAAGGTACAAAACATACTTACTTAGTAATTAGTCCTTTCATGCCAGGTGGCACATAAGGCAGCCACACAGTCCCTCCACCCAGTCCAATATTTTGCTTTTGTTTCCAGTGTCTTCCTATTTTTTCAGCTTGCTTTCTTTTGTTCTTAGCCATGTTATTTTTGGCCTGCCCCTTTTCCTTTTGCCATTTGCTGCCCAGAATATGTTCTTGTCTGGTAGTATTGTGCTAGTCTTTCCAGAGCACATATCAGACCCATCTCCACTTCTTTCTCGCTATCTCCACAGCAATATCTTTCTGTCCTGACATCTCTGAGGTCATTGTTGAACATTACATTTAACCATCAGATCTTAAATGTGGACCATAGGCAATGATTCACAAACACTTTCAGTTTCAGTTACTTACAACACATACATTTTCCACAAATGTTTAGTTGAAATTAACCAAATTAGGTACAGATTGTAACATTTCTATTTTGTCATTAGATTTCTCCCAAAATTGCATAAAACAATACCTTTTCCCCAATACCAATGGCATCAGATTCTCTACAAAAAGGGGCATGACAGCCCTGCTAATTGTTCAGTCAGATTTAGCTTAAGTTTATAAAACAGGTTTTTATTTTTATTTATTTATTTATTTATTTATTTATTTATTTATTTATTTATTTATTCATTCATTCATTCATTCATTCATTCATTCATTCATTTGTTTATTTATTTCAGCTATAGAACATTCTGCTCTGCCTCCCCGTTCCTCTAGCCACACAGGGATACCACAAGTGCCGATTAGTAATGCTACAAAAAGGAGTTTTCATAAACATATAATGGATGACCAGAGACTGAGCCAGACATCACACTTTATACCCCCTAGACAGCCGTTATTACACAAACGACAACAACAATCTGTCGATAGCCCAGATACAGAAACAGGTACACTTGTTTATAAAAAGTAGTGTTAGAAAATATAGAATCTTGTATATCATTTTATATATATATATATATTGTTTCAAACTGTACTTTTAAAAACCTGTATTCCTTGTGGCCTTTTGTTCAGTTATATTTTAGCATTAAAAAGAGGGTCTTGTGATAAATCAAGGGAGACTTAAAAAGAAAAACTTAAAAGCAATACAGGTAGGAACTTTGAAAAGTTGAAGTGAAAAGTGACAAGACTATTGAAGAGCATTATTACAAGGTTTAACTATGGGTAGGCTTAGTCTTAAAAGAACTAGACTTTAGAACTTCAAAACTTTGTGGTTACAAGCAAGCTGGCATAGTTAACAAAACATTTTATGGTAAGGTTTCATTGTAGTTTATATGTGTTTTTGGAACCTTGGTGCTATCTAAGACCACTTAGATTTCATAACAATCTACAGTAGATCAAGGATTGAAAAAATTATCAGTCAAAGGTTGGTACTCCAGTTTCCTCTACCATTCAAGTATTGACGTAATTTCAGTGTCTAAAGCGCGCGCTTAAGGATCACAGTGCCTCTCACCGCCTAGGTTCGAATCCCACGCGGGACAGTTCGCTTGCCAAAGGTTGGTGGTTTTCTCTGGGCACTCCGGTTTCCTCCACCATCCCAGAACTGACCACCTCGAAATAAGTGAAAGAATCTTGGCTGGGGCTTAAAACATAGTTTATCCAATCCAATCCTGTCTATAAAAGCCACTCAAGGGAAGTTATAAAAGTAGCCTTTTTAGACAGGTGACCTTTTTATATAGGTAACCTTTAAGACATGTTGAACTTCATGTAATGTTTTGTTTTGTAGGGTCACAGAAATATAGAAGAAATCCCAGGCGTGCACAATCATTAACATCTCCACAGGAACGTGAAGTCATTAAACAATCAGTATTAGCATGGGAGGACAGCAGTAAAATACATATAAGGTAGATAAGAGGGGTAGGGATGGGCGGGGCGAGACGGGGCAGGGCAGGGCAGGGCAGGGTGGGGTACAGTAGATTATAACTAGCTTACTGATTTATATTACAAAACAACTAATTTAATCCATGAAGATTTCACAATATCATATACAAAATGAGTATCCATAATCAGGCTTTGGATAGAATTTAAAATGCCACTCAGCACAGTGCCTAGTTAAAGAAGAAAACCACTTGTCACTTGGAAATTTAACTCAGCACAGTCACTACATGAAAAACGTGACTTTCTTAAGTACTGCCAGAGCTTGTACCAATAAATAATATTTTCTGACTTTCTTCTTGGGCTTTTCACAAACTTCGGATTTTCTACTTTCAAGAACCAGTAACTCTCGTTTTGAAGTGGCAGGTTTAGAAATGCTTCCACCTGCAACTGGTTTGTCATCAGGATCAGCCGTAGTCTAATAAGTGTCTTTGAAAACTTCTTTATCAGCTGTTTCATCCTTGTTTGTCTTTAGAAAGTCATACAAAACAGTTTGTTTACTTTTATTTGACATACTTAACAGACCGACAAGTTTATAAATACTCGGAACGTCGGTTCGATTTTACGTTACACTAAGTAAATTCGAATGTGAAACAATAAGTTTGTGCATGTGATGCAAATGTTTAAATGATTTTGTTGTTTGATGCTTTTAACAGAACAACCGATGTCATGAAAGAGGCTCGTTACAATTTACCTCATTATACAAGATTTTCCCGACAAACACTATATTATCTGTTGTTTATTAATTGCAACAAGCCCCTTGATGTATACATGTATGTCTGATAAATTCAACTCGGCACCGTGACGATTGGTAGTAACAATATCACTCGTCCAAGTACAAATTTCACTTGTGAGGATGAGTGAATAATCCAAGCCCTGCATAATATTTATATTTATGAAATGAATGCATGTATTTTACTGCTATATTTTTCATCTTACTCTAGCTGACATTGGGAATCTGTAGTAATCATATGCAAGAAATGCTTACATATTTTTTAGGAAATCTATAGTAACTTGTATCAATATTCAAGAAATGCATATGTTATTTACCCATAAATTTCCATTGTATTCTGCTAAAAGTGGAATCTATACTCATGGGAGATTTCACTCATACTTTTGTTAAATAATCCAAACAACCTCTGTGATCTGTAAAAACATGCCTAAGACCGCTTGGCCACCAAGACCCCCTTTATGTTATATAGAGGTGGTTACATTAGCAGGTTTTACTTTATGTATAAACTATTTTTTTTTTAGATCTCAAGAACATTTAGCAGCCACAGATTACAATACATCACAGAACCTGTTAGCAAATGTCAGTATAGATTCTCAGTTAGAGGATAGTTTTTCTGATGATCGGATAGAAGGATTAGACCTCAGTGGTCCGAGTGATTCCACTCCATCCCCTACTCCGACGTTTGGTATGGCAGATTCTAGACAACACAAAACAGTTATAACTCCAGGTCATCCTGATTATCTGGAATTAGAAAGTGTGACATCAGGTGCTAATTCTTCGAGAACTTATGTTTGTAATGATCAGCCTGATAAAGTAGAGGTAAAACCTGAAGATTTCCTTCCTAAAATGGAGCCACTATTACCAGCTCGGTTAAAAACCGCCAAAGAAAAAATCAATAATCATAGCAAAGAGGAAGAAAGGGGAGATACTTCAGAGAGACGGAAAATGAGATCACCGCCCAAAACTAAAAGTAGTCTTTCCTCTAGTCAAGTTACTGATATTAGTGATGAAAGTGGGTCTATATCGGATGTTGTTACGCCATTACCTGATGATCAGCTCTCTGCGCGGGATGCTATAAGTTCTCCGAGGCAATACAGTAAAGGGTATGTTGGTTTTGTGATGGTTGGTGATCCTAGTAAAGATGTAGCTTCAGTTCGGAGTCATTCAGGGTCTGAAAAAAGTGTTGACACAGATAAAGAAATTAAAGCTAGCTATACTGTTACTGATCATGCTTATACATCTGAGAGTGCAAGGGCAGCTGGGATTCCTGTTGTTGATAGTACGGAAATATTGACACACCAGCGTAGAGGGTCCCGAGAAGGAAGTGTTGCAAGTAGCCGCAGTTCAGGGGATTTCTCTGATCATGAATCGCAAAAAATTCATAGAGATCATAAAACTAGAGAATCTGAAAATATAAAAACTTTATTTTCTCAAAATAAAGACTTATTTACTGTGCCGAAACCTGTTCCAAAAATCATACAAAAATCACCAAGTAAAAGTAAACCTTTAACAACTAATTTTGCTGAAATTAAAAGATTGAAACAGACTATAGGTAAAGTTGATAATTCTGGTTATGTTTACATGCAACATGGGCAGGAGGCATCTAATAAAGATCAAAGGAAATCCTCGATAAAAGATAAATCGGAGAAAAACAAACCCGAGAAAAAGACGAGTTTTGCTGCTTTACCAAATCAGACGACATGGCAGCAGACGAGTAGTCAAAAACAAGCAGAGTCAGACAGAATGGAAAACGGTGATGACAAACAGGCTTCCGGAATGGAGATGTCGCAAATACGATTAAAACTAGAAGAAAAAAGAAAATTAATAGAGCGTAAAAAACAAACAATGGAATTACAGCAACAAAAAATGAGACAAAGGTTAGGTAAAACAGCATTTCTTCATGTTGTATCAAAAACAAAAGATGATGAGGCATCAGCAACAGGTACGGGTGGTATTTCAGAACAAGTGAACGAATCACAAGATGCAAGTTCAGGGGGTGATGTTGAAAGGCCTAGTTCTTTACAAACTGACATGTCATCTAATAATTTAACTTCTACTCCTCAGCGAGCATTTTCTCGTGAAGGTATTCAACAAACTATTGAAAATGTGCGAAAGAAATGGTTTCAAGAGGAACCGGGAAGTTCAATAGATCAACAGGAACAAATGTCATCCAATATTGATAACATGAGAGACAAAGCGTCAGCTGTTCATGAAGAACAAATGTCATATGATAGAGAAAATGTGAGGGACAAGACACCAGTATCTAGAGAACATGTAACTAGTCAGCCAGAATTTACAGTCCCCAAACAAATTCCTCAAGATTTGCAACAAAGAGAAACAACACAAAAGCCTTTAAAGACAGACAATATACCAAGAGCACAATCGCCTAAACAAAAAATTCAGGAATCTGTTCGACAGGTTTCACAAGACCACAAAGAAACCGAGTCAGATTATAACACCTCATTAGATAAACTTAATCAGAGTCTGACGGATTTACAGGGTGAAATCATGAAACTTTCTTTACAAAAAGAACATTTAAAAATAGTTGACACTCCTAAAAAAGATATAAGTGATTCTAAAGAACAAACAATGGCGCAAAGTAGAATTATGGGTGATATGCAAGTGCCTACACCTGAACGTATTGTGCTCGGGATGGGAACCGGGGACCAGTACTCATCCCCGACAATGCCACCGCCTCAGCCTTTTATACCACAACAACCTGTTGTAATACAAGGCCAGCCGGGACCAATTTTAACCTGTCAAAATCAGTTTATTCCAGTATCTCCTGCCACAGTTCAGTATCCAGGTTATGCGCCGGGACATCCGATTCCTCCTACCTATGCTCACCAATCACCCTATACACCACAAAACTTGCCCCATGGATATACTCAGTCTCCACCTTACCCTCATCATGTGATACCACCACAGTTGTCTCCGATTACCTCGTCTCCGTATGCTGCGACAGTACCCTATCAGCCATATTCACCAGCAACTAACACCTATACAGTACCTTCTTCTCATTCACATCATCCGAATGTGTCCATAGCTACAGGACATTCAGGTGCCCAGATTTATCATCCAACATCTGTTCATCAGCCATATTCGGAAACGGTCTCACGTATTCCGCAGAACGAACCTGCTATTGTAACTACACAACAAAGTGAAAGTGAAAGGATTAAACAATTACATGGAGACAGCGATGAAACAAAGAACCAAAATGGTTTCTTTGTTTCTTTTGGTGATGATTCAAGTAATAAAAAAGTGAAACCTAATCTGTCCAGCTCGGAAGTACGTAGTGACGCACGTTTAAAATCACAACAAAAGTTGGAATCTAATAGTGTTTTATCTAATGATACATTAAGTAATGAAGATACAACATCAAAAATGGATTCTATGTTGGAGCAGACCACAGATGTATCAAATTTATCGAATGCTGATGACCATTCTTTATCGCAAAATACATCTGGCATTGGTTTTGTTATTGGAGATGAACCAGTAAGTCTCTTATATTTCTGAAATCAGTCCCATTCTATGACTTAATATTCATTAAAAAAAAGACTATTCTTGTAGCATGGGGTTAAGTAAAGGGATGGTATTTTACATCCAAGTCAGGATTCTTTCACCTGCATTTTGGCAGTTTGATCTAAGTTGGTTGAGAAAACCTGAGTGTCTGGAAAAAATATTGACCTTGGGAAATCGAATAGACCAACTGTCATATGCTTAGATCTTCAGAGTTGGAATTGAACCTTGGCAATGCAAGACACTGTGATCTGTAAATCTCCGTATGTTTAAGAAAGTGTTTTAAATATTATAAGTACCAGTGTTGGATTTTCTGTTTACCTACATAATATACTACATGTATATATTTATTCAAAAAGAGAAACATAGGATATTTATGTCCCCTAAACAAAGTTTGGATAACATTTTGGTATTGCTGGGATTCTTCTTTTTTTGCTTCAACACTTGTTCTTCGGAGCTTTTTTCAGAGATTTCTCATCCTATTCTTTTGAAACTTCACCAGAGTAATAAGAAGTGGGTGACAGGATGCCTTTTGCTATTCATATTTTCAAAATGGCAACAAGAGGTACTTATTAGAGTCTTATGCCCCCTCCAAAAACATATTTTTATTAAACAGTTATTTCTCCCTCAATACTTGACAGATAATGTTGGAATTTGAAAGGTACATGATACAAAAGTCCTTTTCCAATGATAACGTGTTTTAAATAAACAAGACCTATATTTATCAGAGTTTATTTCCCCAAATGTTTAATAAACAATTACAGTTTTTACTGATGATACTTGGTAGTAAGGTAATCCTTAAAATTTGTCAATCTAAAAACTATTTTCAGTTTGGAATAAGGATATTGTAAGTCAAAAATCTTATTGCTTCATTTGGGAGACTTTGTAGTGGCATCCAGGGCCATTACATTTTACACGCGAATTAATCAGTTATACCCCCCTGCAAAGAAATATTTTATATGCTATATTTATTTTTAAGAGAAGCATGTTATATTAATATTCAGTTGTACCCCCTGCAAAAAATATATAATGCTTTTGTATCATACAGTATGTTACAGTAACAACCTACTTTCAAAAAAATAAATTAATAAATAAAAATAGATAGATAGATAAATAAATAAATAAATAAATCAACCCTCCACATGCTTACTGGGATCAAATCAACAGCTTAAGTAGAGTAATGATGTTTTTCGCCCAAATCAGGGTTCTTTTATTTTTTTCACACAGTTAATTCTGGGATGGTTTAGCAAAACCTGAGTTGGTGGAGAAAACCGACCTTTGGCAAAACTTTCTTACACTAGGATCTGGCCAAATTAGATTCAAACCTAGGCAGTGAGATACACTGTGATTTATAAGCAGGGGCTTTAGTCCACTTGGCAACCAAGACAAAGAACATGAACCAACAGAGCCTCCCCCCGCAACTTTTATTAGTTAGTATACAACTGAATTATCTTGGACTTGTGAGTAAATTTTTGATTTTATAAATCCAGTTCTACCCGTATAGTTTTTTCATATCACTTTTGCTCTATATATAGACAGCAGAAGATGAAATGTATAGAAAGAAAGAGAAATTAGCACAGTTACAGATGAAAAGGAGAGAGGAACAAGAACGGAAAAGACAATATAAAGAAATTGAGATGCAGCGACGTAAAGAAAGAGAAATGTAAGAATAAGTTTTATCTTGTAAAATCATATAGTCTAAAGAAGATTTTTATTTTGATGTAAAAAATTGGTGATAAATTATTGTGGAATATAAGATTCCTTCACATGTGTCGATGATAGATAGGGCCATTCCACCTGAGGGATCACTCAATGCAGTAAAACCCGAGGCTTGCTGAGGAATGTATGTAAAAGATTTATTTTGTAAAAACATAAAGTCTAAAGAAAAAATTTTTTTTGTTGTCCAAAAGAATGATAGATTATTGTGAAAAAAGTAATAAATTGGGATAGAAATAATGTTTTGTTTGCATGTATGTCAAAATGATGAGTTTTAAATTTCGAATCACAGATACGATACTTGTAGATTAGAATATCTTTTATTGACCTATACTCAGTACTGTAAATCGAGAAATTTGCTTCATTAAATTTTTGCAAGAATTACAGTAAAACTTCGATCACTCGAACGTCGTTGCCTCGAATACCTTGGATAACTGGAGGTCATCTGTTGGTCCCGACCAATTTCCTATTATATCCTATGTAAATAAACCTCGATGGCTCGAACTTCGTTGACTAGAATACCCCCCCCAACTTCTTTCGCTCGAATACAGTTTTTGCCAGAAGGACATGTGGTCCTAGTCATTGTAAACAAAACACAAGCTGAAGCCATATTACAGATTTCATCAAAAGTAATAGAGTGGAACCAAATGTTTAATCTAGACAGTTACCTAAAATTAATCAATTAATTATTAATTAACTAAGAGAATGTCGATATGCTCAGTTCTTTAATCTCTTAATCCGATTATGACACGCAGAAGTGTTTAATCGCTATTTTTAAAACACCTCAGTCGCTCATGCCCCATAATTGCAAATTAGGATTCTGTAATTAACATGCCCTTGGAATATGTATAGTAATGTGTATTATCGTTATTTCCCATGATTAAAACGACCGGTAATGATTGTGTTTTGTATTGTTTTTCTTTAAAGTATTACATGTGCAACAAAGAATAAAGTAAGTTTATTTTGTTTCATCACCTGTTGAAATTAAAATAAAGTGCCATATTCTAACCCCGTAGCTATGTATAACATCATATGGCCGATTGCAGATCAACATGTAATTTGAAATGAATTTTGTATTTTAATTGGTACATGTTATTTTTTTTTTATTATTTTTTTTTTTTAAATATTTCGTGATAAATAATGGATTATTAATTCGGACTTTTCATAATTTTACCTTTTAGTTTATTTACATGTAAAACAAATTTAAAGATTCTTTATGGGTCTGTAAACATAAGAACGTGAACCTCCAATCATATCTCTGTGTTCGATCGCTGGAACCACCCGATGGCTTGAATATTTAGTCGAAGTCCCTTGGACTTCGAGCCATCGAAGTTCTACTGTATAAATTTAGTATTATTGCATACTTATACTTTTCACATCTTTGGATGATGATCGCTGCAAATAATGCAAATATAACACATAAATTACCTGTTTATCATAAATTTCAGGCATTTTCTTCATCATCTTCAGTTTCTTTTGATTAACGTGCAGGTTCAGAAGCACTGCCTTCAGTTATAGGCTCCCTACCAGATAACTGGCTAACTGCACACACAGCAGATTTCACTCCAATTCTCCATTGCTTACGAACACCAGGGTTGAAAATTGAGAGCTTCCTCTCTCTACAATCTCTCCTTTAGCTCTTTCCAAGACATCTTGGGACAGCCTACACCTCATTTTCTTGCTGTGTATTTTACCAAAAGGGTATACCTTGAAACCACTCTATGTTATTTGTCTTATATAAACCTTTAAATTTGTTCTGTCTTTTTATGATGGTTACTGCAAATGCCAAAGGATTATATAAAAAAAAATATTTCTGAAAATTTTATTTTTGTGACCTGTTACACTTGCAAATTTGTGCAGAAATAGCAAAAGAAATTTCCTGTTTTACAGTATATATCAGGCCTCAGTTTCACAATAATTCACCCAGCTGAGTGTACACTCATCTCAAATATTCCCATTTTTCTCTCATCCATATTTTGAAAATTTTAAGTTTTATGAGTGTTTTGGTTTTGTTTAACTAACTTATATCAAACAATTTATATATAACATTAGTTATTTAATTTAAATCGTGTGATGTCTTAAAAAATGACATCGAAATATTCCCAAATTTGAGTTGGGTGTGTACACTCGTTTGAGTGATGATTGTGAAACTTGGGGCCAGGCATTTTATGGTCTCTGTAATATTCTAAAGAGGATACCTTGAAACCAATCAGGTTCATTTATCTTGATACATCTATTAGCCTTTAAATTTGTTTCATTGTAAAGGATTAAAAAGGAAGAGGAGGAAAGAAGAAAAGCTGAAGAGAAAACCAGAAGAGAAATGATTTTTAAACAGTACCAGGAAAAGAAACGGGCAGCTGAAGATGACATTCCAAAACGGAAAGAAAAACCTTCAAAACCACGTCCAAAATCCATGTTCATCAAAGCCAAAGACGGAACAATATCGGATGAAGGATCACTGGAAAATCTGTCTTCAAAAGCATTCACAATAGATCATACAGGTATGTTTACATATCTGCTGTTACTAACTTCAAAGCCACTTATATCATATTCTCCAGTTTTTAACTCGACATCAGTGATGTCTGTTGTTTGTCCAAATTGATTTCTCTAGTATTAGACATGAAAATGTTGGTGTCCATTGTTTGTCCATGTTAAGTTTTTGGTTAAAGTTTTTTTTCGTGGTTAGACAATCAAACACAAAAATTCCTGTCCATGTCCAAATCACAATCGTAAAAGCAAATTAAAAATCTTGTAAACTGGCAAAATCAGTTAAACCTGTAAACTTTCACCAGGGAAGTGAGACTGGGTGCTCTGGAATGGTAATGTGAAATTAAACTTGAAAATGAGAAAAGAACATGAAACTGTGAGATGTCAAATAAATGTTAGATAAGTGTGGATACAGCGTCTTCATGCTTATCAACAATATTGTTTTGATGGCCATTAAACTAAATATGTGTGTGTGTGTGTGTGTGTGTGTGTGTGTGTGTGTGTGTGTGTGGGTGTGTGTGTGAGCTTGTGTGTGTGTGTGGAATTACGCTGTTCTCTTCCACTGGCAGCTTTTATGCTCTCCGTTTCCTAGTGTTCTTTCACTTGGTTATATTTTTTGCGTGTGGCAAACAGCAAAGTGACAATATCATAAAACTGAAATTTTAAGTTTTTAATGTTTTGCAACGCTCATGCTTCTTGGTTGGTTTGATGTGTCTTCTAAAAATCTGAAAGTAGAAGTTCTGAACACACTTTGAGTTTTAAGTTAGAATTCAACAAATGATGTTTGTTTGTTTGTATCAGGCCATGGAAAGATAAAATACCAGTACTTCTTATACTTAATATATCCCTTGCAGTTTTTTCTTTCACTCGACGTGGGCATTAAGCATTAACTCAACTCAGCTACTCAGCACTCACCTCAAAAGTTTAAAGGTCATGAGTTTGAACCTAAGCCAGGTCATGCATAAGACTTTAAAATTTGAGATAACAGCTTTTTTTGCCTGGCAAGAAATGTTCTGAGATGAATCCTTAGAAATAATTATCTTGTTGATGTTGGAAATACATGTAGCTGAAAAATTGCTGATGCAATGCTAAACAACATTACGACCAACCAGTAAACTGAGCTACTCAAATCTCAGTTGAACTGTCCTGAAGGCCTGTACTTATGTATTTTTTATTTTGGTTTCTGGTAATGCTGTTAGTAAAACTGTTTCTTGAATTTGAATTTTAGTTAAAATATGTAAAAAAATTGGACTTTCTTGATGATTTATTTCATTAGCTTTTTACCTTGAGCTTAAATACATTACCACACTCTCCCAAACCACAAAGCCCAAACCATCTTTGAAATTCATGCATCTATATTTCTGATACCTAGTAGAGAGTCCAAACCTGAAAAAATTATAAAAGTCTAAAAAACAAAACAAAAAATAAAAAAAAAAAAAAAAAAAAAACAAGGGTGTGGGTGTTTGTCAAGGAGCATTACTTAGACTACCTCTTTTGTTTGATTTTAAATGCAAGATTGTGGAGTACATGTGTTCATGATGTACATTGTGTGGTTGCTGTGTTTTTGTTTTAATTATTCCCCTAGCTAACAATATAAAGTTTTAATATGTTTGATAACGTGATAGCATGAAGTTAAATACCCTAGAAACTTTCTGGTGCATCATGCATATTGAGTTTTCCTGAATGTTGAAAAAAAAGCTAATAAATAACTTATTCATATTTTATATGATATATGTATCTATTTTTGTTTAACATATTATGTAAATTTAACTCAAAGCTAGTTTTCTATATTAAGTTGGGAAAAAGCATGAAAATATTTCTTTTAATAGTGAGGATAGAAAAGTTTAAATTATGATGGTAAAATTTATCTCCCTTGTTCATAGATTTATCTCCCTTGTTCATAGATTTATCTCCCTTGTTCATAGATTTATCTCCCTTTGATTAAATGATAATTACAGTTGGTGACATATTCATAAAGACGTTTTGATGATTCTTAATGAAAAAATATGGGTTTTGTAGTTATTATGATAATCAGATTTATCCCCCTTTGTTTAAATAATAATAATATTTGATGATGTATTCCTGAAGAAACACGGCGGGAAAGCGTTCGTGATCCTCGTAAGAAGAGGTGTCGGTCCTGTAGTTATAGTAAAGGTTGGTCAAATTACACACGTGTGACTTTAAAGTCAAAAATTGTATATACCCTGTTTATGATGTGGCAGTTGAAAATGCCTTTTTCCTGATTTTTTTCTACAATAAATTATTGAAAAAATTCAATAATTTTCAATCTTATGATTTATGCAACATATTTAAAGCTGCATTAAGTTTTCCAAAGAAAAAATTAAATCGGCACTAATCTAACTAATGATGTTCCTAATGAACAATGTTACATTTGGTTCAACGATAAAAGCTCGAATAAATGCAGAAATCACAATATTTACCCAGCGAGATGCAGCATGTAGGATCTAATATTAGAACATGGTTACGTCATCAAAAACCCGGGTAATTTAAACACAACTTTCAAAACGGTGAAATACGATAAATTAAACACAGAACTTCGTTGAATTTGTCATTTGTGACTTAGTAAGGGATACAAAACACCATTTCAAATACATCCGGATATAAATGAAGGACAATTAATGTAATCTGTTATGTTTCACTTTCGGTTCTAGGGTTTTTCCGTACATCCGAAATGATCCGTGCGCATGCTCCAAGCTCATAATTACCATCGTAAAACTCTGACCAACCGGTCAGAGGATTCCGTTTATTTACAGCTAAAAGAAATGAAATTTTAGAAAATGAATGTCAGGATTCGTGGTTAGAAGATATCTATTTTTAAAAGAATATATTTTTAGAAAATCAAAAAAAATTCAGAAAATTGATAACCTTAATGCAGCTTTAAGTTTTGAAATGGGAAATTTTCAAAAAATTGTTCACTATATAAATTTGTTAAGCAATGATAAAAAAATTCTACTTACTAGTAGTTTTCTGAAATAAATTTTTAATATTTTCATCTACATATTCATCATGAACTTTTTTCATCAAATCATTTATTAATTGTCATAACACTATTCTTTTACTCTCACACTTACATGATTATCAATTTTTCAACCAATCAGTTTAATGTACATGTATTAGGTGATTCCGTCTTTTCGTCTTTCTGTATAAATTTCTAAAGAGTCATTGAGATTTTTTCTTTGACCATATGTTTAAGTGGTTTCGTTGATTTTAAACAATATAAACCAAATATAACTTCAGATTTTACTAGTACTTTTTGGAGGAGGAGTCTGCTAAGAGGTTTATGTCGGCCATTTGGTTTTATATTCGTCGGTCAGCCAAAATTGCCTTCAGTTGTCAATAGTCTTTATTTGTCAGTAGATTAACTCATGGAAATTGAAAAGTTTTAATCTTAACTTAAAAACATTTAAAATATTTATATTTCATGGTAACTTTAGTAATCTATTTTCCCCATATTTACTAGATTTTAATAACCATACATATGGTTAATAATTGTTCCTAGGCGATACATTTGAAATATGCATTTGATTTGTTTTTGCTGCTGATGCTGATGCTGCTTATGCATTTTGTCATTTTCATGAGCTTTTCTTGTTCATTTTTTCATAACAGCTTTCATTATTTTTATATTTATGCATCTTTTTATTTTTTGTGACTGACATCAGTTTCAGGTATTTCGGTGTTTGTGATGAACCCCATTCGACTACAAGAGAATGGTCTACATTTTATCTGGAGATATTCCACTTCCTAGCACTTGACATCTTGACAAGTTTAAGTGTAAATGAAATTGCAACATTTTAAGCATAAGCTCTAAATGTTCAAATTATCATTCTTGTTAATCTTGAAGCTCTTTAAGTCACTGAAATCATCGTCATCATCATCATCATCATATCATCATTTTCATCATCATCATAACATTATAACTACATCGTCATCATTGTAACTTCGTATCATCATCATCATCATCATCATCATCATCATCTCCTTCATTTTTGTACATAATCATCATCATCTTACCATCATATTATTATCATCATCATCATAATTGTCATCATCATATTATTATTATTATTATTATTATTATTATTACAATTATTACATCATCATCTATAATAAAAATAATCAGCATTGTCATCGTCATCATTATAACCATTACATCTGCAACATTATAACATTTCATTATAATAACATATCATCGTTATAACATCTTTATTATTATCATCACTACCATCATTATCATTACTTCATCCATCATCATCATTGTAACGTTATAACATCTTTGTCATTATCATCAATATTATCATCATCACCATCATCATTATCATTATTATAACATCTTCATCATTACAATATCTTCATCATCATCATCATCAATACAATCATTATCATCATCGTCATCGTCATCATCATCATTATCATCACCATAACCATAAAATCATTACAACAACATCATCATCATGCTATATATCATTTCATTTCACGTATACAGTCAAAAATTTTTTCAACAAAAATATTCAAGTCAGAGTTTTAAAAAAAATTTAAATAATAAAAATGTGAAGTAAATCAAAAAATTACAGAATGGGTTTATATACAACATTTGACTTTATAAAATTTATTTTATATTTTTATTTTTGAAATATTTCACTACTACCTGGGTGTACAGATTTTGTACTATTATTCCTATATGTTCTAGATGCTTTGTTTATTTTGATCTATCTTGACACGTCACACTTTATATAAAATAAGTTTAAGTTTTAGATTGGTTATAAGAACATTACTTTGATAATTTACACTGCAAAAATAAAAAAAACTGGCAAGCAGCTGATTTTGTTAAGGGTTCTATAATTGTTGAATCTAGAATTTTTAAAGAGGCTCACCCTGGACTTGGCTGTGTCCTTTCCCGAAAAATGAAGTCCTTTGTTACAGTGAAAAAGAAAAAGTTACCTAAGTGCATCATGTTTGGAAAATGCCAATGATGGCTAATCAGAAAATTTGCAACAACAAAATCAAATCAGGAAATACGAAAAAAAAAATTGGTTTTATGAACTTAGCAAAATAGAAATTGGGATTCCTTACCTGAAACAGACACATATTATTGCAAGTTTTTTGGTAAAACACTTATAAAAGTTATGTGGCAATTTCACATAAAATTTGATTTTTTAAACATAATTTAAGAATTTCAAAAGACCTACAGTTGGCTTATTGAGATTTGACAGAAAAAGATCTGAAAATTTACACTTTTTTATATAAAGTGTGTGTATGATAATTATGTTTTTATATATATATATCTTGATGTTAGATGCTTGGTGAAGTATAAAACTTTATAAAAACCTCTATGCTTTATTTTCAGTTTATGATGTTTGCTTTTTATTATTTTATTTTTGTTTTCTGCACGATGTTCTCTTCTTTCAGCTGGTGGTAGTAAGTCTCATCAAGATTAGCGCCATCTCGTGGCAAAATGAGAAAAGCAGGTGTGTAAGGATCATGGAATTATTGTTTTTCGTGTTTTGTGGCAGCAAAGGATCTTGGGAAAGGAAGTGCTGCTTCTATACTGTTGTCAATGACTCAATAAATTTGCCACCTCATTTATATTCAAACTATGTTAAAGTTTAAAAATCTGTTTCGTCATGTTTTTCTTTAAAAGCCTGTCATGGTTTTTTACCGAACCCCTTTATAATGCCGATATTTGACCGAATAAAATGTTGGCAATGAATCAAGTTTTTTGTTTTCTTAATAAAATGGTACAAGTTGTAATAAGAAAAACGTCATAACCAGTAAACCTAATTTCATATTTTATAATACCACTGTAGTACCGGGGGCGTCTAGTTGTTTTTGATAAAGCACATTTTGCTAGAATGACTAGATAAATATGTTTTCAGAAATGATTTTTACCCACACTTTTTTTTTTTTGGACAACTTCTCCAAACCTCATTTTCAGATTTTTCCTCTTTTATTTCATCATATCTAAGCACCAAGTTTTTCAAAACATCAAAAGTTTATGTCTGTTAAATACTTCTACAGCACCATCAAATTTCTGATGCTGAGATATATAATAACCAATATTTCTTTTTTTTTTTTTTTATTCCTTATTTTTTCTGTTTATTTTCTACAATTTTTACATAGTTTTTATGTTGTGTTTTACAGTAAAACCTGCAATAGTGTCCACTTTTATCTAAAGACCAAATAGTAAAAGATTGTTTAGAACCTTTGTTTCATATTTCAATTAAAATGAACCCTGTTGAAAGACAACTTGTCTATAAATCCATATTAAAGGCCCAGTGCATGGTCTTTGTGTACAGGTTTAAGTGTATTCCTCAGACCCAGTGCCTGGCTCCATGCAGTTTCACAATCACTCAGTTGAGTATACAATCAACTCAAATTGAGAATATTTCAGAATCGATTTTTAAGACAGTACACAGTTAAAATTAAATATCTTATGTTATATTTGATTTTTTTAGTGTAGGTTTGTTGAAAAAAAAAAAAAATTGTTATATAACATTTTTAAAATATTGATGAGAAAAATGGAAATATTTGAGTTGAATGTACACTCAATTGAGTGAGTGATTGTGAAACTGGGGCCAGGCACTAGGTCTAAGGAATACATCTAAACTTGAGTGAATGATTGTCAAACTGGGGCCTGGTCTTTATAAACGAATTTTATTGTATTCTTTGGCCCATAAATGGTCTTTATATACAGGTTTTACTATATAT
>CM056610.1:4765682-4836107 GCA_029721355.1 Tegillarca granosa | reverse complement strand
TTAGGATGATTGAGCTGGTGCAACAAGATTTGTTTAAAACTTGCCATAAAATAGCATAGCAGCTATGAAACCTTATACTATAAATCACTTAATTTTCGCAAGCACTTTATTTTTTTAGTGATATTTTCAACACGGTAACAATTTGCAAAAATTAAGTGTCACGAAAGTAAAGTGATTTTTAGCTCACCTGAGCTGAAAGCTCAGATGAGCTATTGCTATCCATCTTCATTCGTCATGCGTTGTCATCATGCGTAAACTTTTTACATTTTAATCTTCTCCTCCAAAACCACTGGGCCAAATTTAATGAACTTGGTAACCATCATGCCTGGGTGAAGCCCTTTCAGATTTGCACAAATGAAGGAGTTATTTCCCCTTGGGGCCCCATAAGGGGGGAAATAGTGAAAAACTTTAAAAATCTTTTCCTCTGAATCTACAAGAGATATACCCTAGTTATTTGATTTATAAAATCCTTAGGTCATCTATTTTGAGATTTTCACAAATGGTAGCCATGGGCTCAAAATGGGAAAATTGTAAGGCACTGAGTGGGGGAAATTGCTAAAAATTATGTATTTGTCACTACATCTTGAAAACTATTAACTTCTTTTATAGGCATGTATAATAGAATATTGTGGGTATTGACATGCAATAATTTTGATATATGGATCAATGTCATATGTTGAAAGGTCAAAGTAACAGCTGCAGAAGAAGACTTAAATTGCTAATTATCTTGAAAACTTTTAACTTTTTGTATAGCGATGTAATTTGGAATATTTTAGGTTTTGCGACAACAATTTTTTTGATATATGGTACAAGGTCATATGTTGAAAGGTCAATTTCACAGCTGCAAAGGAAGACTTAAATTGCTAATTATCTTGAAAACTATGAACTTTTTGTATAGGCATGTATAATAGAATATTGTAGTTATTGACATGATCATTTTGACATATGGTTCAAGTTATATGTTTAAAGGTCAAGGTCACAGCTGCAGAAGAAGACTTAAATTGCTAATTATCTTGAAACTATTAACATTTTGTATAGGCATGTATATTAGAATATTTTAGGTATTGACATGATCATTTTGACATATGGTTCAAGATTATATGTTTAAAGGTCAAGGTCATATCATTATAGGAATAAGGTTAAGGAAATTGCTAAAAATTATGTATTGTCATTATATCTTGAAAACTATTAACTTTTTGTATAGGCATGTATATAAGAAAATTGTAGGTATTGCGACAACGATCATTTTGATATATGGATCAAGGTCATATGTTGAAAGGTCAAGGTCACAGCTGCAGAAGAAGACTTAAATTATTAATTATCTTGAAAGCTATTAATTTCATGTATAGGCATGTATATAGAATATTGTAGGTATTGACATGACAATCATATATGGTCCGAGGTCATATATGTTCAATGTTCATAGCTGCATAAGTATACTGAAATTGATTAATGATTTGGAAATTTTTCATTGCACTACAGTTACTTCATGCATATTATATAAGCTACTTATAAATGAAATGTGACTGGATATATTTCTGCTTAAGTTTTGTGGGAGTTCTTAACTTGAGGAAACTTTAAAGTTTCTTGTACTTAATATATTGTCTATTGCACTTTGCAAACAATATTGGACATATCTTCAGGTGAGCATTAAGGCCCATGGGCCTCTTGTTGATAAAGTTGAATCCTAGTTTTCTGTGCATTTCTACCTAAGAAACTGGACACTAACACGAAAAATGCATTATTTACATATCCATTTTTTTCGTTCTATTTGTAAGTTATTGCTACATTAATCCACATAAATTGCTTTTTATTAAAACTGATTAAAATCATCATAAGTTTATTCACTGTTGGATTTATAATCTTTTTTTTTTTTTCATAAACCATGTATGCATTTTGTACGCTATCAGTTTGACAGTACCTAATATTGATCACTCAGCTTGATAATCTCATGAAGGTGTATATAAGTATGTCATGTATGAGTTTTAAAAATTAACCGAATATCTATAAACCTATTTTAAAAGGTGTTACCTTTGGGGAAAATCATGAAAATTTCCTGTCGCGATAGGTTTGGTATGAATTCTCCCAAAAAGTGTCATGAATTGAAGTGATTTACATTAATCTTATTAATCTTAAAATCTAATGATTGGAGAAGTCTGATGGTGTATTCTGATTTTCTATTTTTTTTTCCAATTTTTGATGTTTTGTTTCACTTTTTGTACATAAGGCAAAGGTCAGTTTATTGAGGATCATTAATAATAGGGACAACTTTAGTGGCTCATTAGTAAATTATTTGCCGCTAAAGGAAGAGTTTTTGGGGGGTTCAAACCCAGGCCTGGCTTACATAAGACTTATAATTTGAGAAACTGCTTCCTTTTCTGACACTTAGCATTAGCAGGACAGACCATCAACTGGTTTAAAGGTGGCGGGATAATGTGACAAGGGAGCGGTATGTTAGTCTGTGGTGGGCTAACTTTGGTGAGGCTCTAACCTCAACAAGAAGCCATGAGTGCCCTCAAGTACAAGACTAACCATAATATAAACTCAACTAACTCATGCACAAATGAACTTGTTTCAAGATAAATAACCTAGAACTCATCACCAAAAGCCATTAGTCAACATAACAACCAACCAGTGAATATAAGTCAAGTCAACATAACAACCAACCAGTTGACATAAGTCAACATTACAACCAACCAGTTGACATAAGCCAACATTACAACCAACCAGTTGACATTAGTCAACATTACAACCATCCAGTTGACATTAGTCAACATTACAACCAACCAGTTGACATTAGCCATCATTGCAACCAACCTGTTGACATTAGCCAACATTACTACCAACCAGTTGAATAAGTCAACATTACAAGTAAATTTTGATGTGCCATATGTGCACATTCTAAGTACTAGCTACTGTTCATTGTTATGTTAAAAATAATAAGAAATATTTATCTTTGATAACAATAAATAGAGTTGAATGATTCTTTGTCCGGTCTAGAACTGAGGTAAGTGGGGCCCCATCCTGAACCAAGTCTTAAAAAGTTAAGGCCATATTTTCAAAAAAAGGGGTCAAAATTATAATGTAATTCAGGTTTATTTAGAAAAAAAAAAAAAATGTTTTAATTTGTCATACCTGTAAATACATATTTAATCATTATTAATGCAAATGATACATGCTATATGCTATTTGTTGTTGAAAACTTGAAAATATTGTAAGTATTAGCATGGCAATCATATTGATGTATCGTTCAAGGTCATACATTCAAAGGTCAAGATCATAGCAGCTTAGGAAGACTGAAACTGTTAATCATCTTCAAAACTATTAACTTTTTGTATAGGCATGTAATTAGAATATTGTAGGTATTGACATGATGATCATATTGATGTATGGTTCAAGGTCATATGTTCAAAGGTCAAGGTCATAGCAGCAATTTGTCAACCTTGTAAATATAAATTTAACCAATATTAATGCATATGATACATACTATATGCTATTTGTCATAAAGGTTGTCAAGTACTAAGACAAAAAAGTGAAAATTTAAAAAAGTAAAGTCTGACAACCCCACTAGATAGCCAAGTTTAACCCACTGACAGTATTTTATGGGGCCCTTTAATTTATTTTTGGGCCATCTACATTTAATAGTACTATAAGTGACTTGAACCAAAGTGGCAACTTCAACCTTTAAGCACAACATCATTATGCCCCAGCCATGGAATGGTCGGGGGTATATTTAGGTTTACCCTTGATTGTCTGTCATTCTGTGAAAAACAAAGGTCAAGGTCACCTACAACCAATGCAGAGTTTTTGTCAAGCCTGACATTGCCAAAAAATGAAACTTAGGTGTTACTTTTCCGGTATCATCGTAGGAGACGGTGGCTTGTCAAAATGTGAAAGTTTATGTTAAAGTAATTTTTTTTTACCTCGATCAAAAACTAACCAGGCGCGACATTTAAATCTTTTGAAATTCTTGTCGGTTTAAGTTTTTGTAAGTTTATGTTTTAAGGGATTTTTTTTTAAATTTTAGTTGGGTAAAAAATCAAAGAAGAACAAAACAGCAGCAGCAGCCAGCAACAAGAACGATTTAGATGATGAATTCGAAGACGACATTACCGAATTTGTAGTAGAAGAACCTGTTCCAAGGAAAGCATGGCAAAAAGTCCAAAGCAAAACTTATAGAAGAAATAGGAGACAAGAAGATTAAACTAAAACATGTTACCATGTCAACATATTGTTTGTTACCTAACTTTGGTCTTGAAAATTTCTTAGTTTTACTGTTTGATTTTGATTATTTTTAATTTTATTATTATTTTTTTTTTTTGGTACTTATTTTTGATATTTCATACATATTATATATTTCAAATATTATTGACTTTAAAAAAATTGAAAATGGTTAGCTTAACAAAAATCAAAAATTTTCACATATTATTCTTATTTCTAATGCATAATTTTGTACATCACAATTTTAGATACATGTATATTACTCTTTACTAGGAAATTTGAAGTAACTTTTAGCTCACCTGGCAAAGCCAGCTTATTGCATGGTAAAGCATGCATGCTTGTGTCTGTGCATCTGTAAACTTTAATCTTCTCCTCTTAAACTAATTGGCCAATTCAGATGAAATTAGGTATGGATGATCCTTAGTTGTTATAGTTCTAAGTTATCCTTCGTGTCTGTCCAAAACCCAAGATGGCTGCCCATTACTATAAATGGTAAAAACCTATAAAAAAAAATGGACACTATGGGTACATTTATGTACTGATTTTGTTGAAATTTGGAAAATAGAAAAAAGAAGTCTAGGAATAAAACATATGTAATTCTGTACAATCATTCACTTTGGCAATAATTACTAAATATGCAACTAAGACGTATTTGTAGCCAAAATCTTTGAAAATTTTCTTCTCTGAAAGTACATGGCCAATTGAAAGAAAATTTGTTATAAAACATTTCATAATATAACAGAAAATGAGGATTTATCTACATTTAAATAATTGGATATATTATAAAAATAAAAAGCAAAAAAAAAAAAAAAAAAAGTTGAAGGTATTCCAGGTGAGTAATACAGGCCCTACTGGGCCTCATGTTGCTGTTAATTTTGTATGTATTAATTTAAAGATTTGACAAATTTTTTTTTACCCATTTTGATATGTTTTCACTACATTTTCTTGAGTTTAATTTACACTTTTTCGTCTTTGTAGCTTTTATTTTTTGTATATATTTCTTTCTTTCTTTTTTTTTTTTTCTTTTTTTTTCCTATTCTGTTTATCTTTCACTTTTTCAACTGTTTTACTGTTTCAAACCTGTTTTTGTTTTTATATATAGTAATTAATTTGTTTTCATGAAATATCATCATTCATGTTCTTTGAAATAACCAAGTTTCTTTGTTTCAAGCATTTTAATTGGTCAGAATTTTTTCTTTATTCAGTTTTCTTTGCTTCAAAGATACCGTTATTTTATTCATTTCTCCTTCAAACACTTTGATTGATCAAATATTTTGTCATTTCATTCTTCTTTGTTTCAAGCATTTTGATTGGTTACATAATTTTTGTTATTTTCTCTTGAATAAATTGCTCATGATGTTCTGTTGTATGACCAATCATGATCAAGGTAACATTTAAATTTCTAAAACATGAGAGATGTTAATTTTCTTTTTTTTTTACTGAAGGTTTTAAATGTATAAAAATCACAGATTTTTCATGTAAAATGTTATAGATTGAAAATCAAGAAATGATTTTTTTTTTTTAAATTAAAAAATAAAGAATAGATTTTTTTTAAAAAAACATAACATAATTTTTGCATAATTTGTACATATTGTATGCAAATTACGCAGTATTCAAAATTTCTTTTCCAACATGAACAGAAAAATCATATATATTTATAATTTTTAATTTTGCAGTTTGATATATTTAACAAAAATACCTTTTTAATTATCAAATAAAACAAACACATAGTTTGAGACCAACATTTGGAACTGTTATATGCTATATGGTAAATTGATTACTGTAACCTGTTTGAAAATATTTGTAGATAATAAATTAATTGAACTAGAACTTTTTTTAAAAAAATCTGTTTATGGTGGTGACAATCAAGCTCTGTAATTTGTTGGATAATAACACTTAATATGATATAACTATGGATTGGATGGTGTAACAAAAGTAGATTTTTTTTATTCTTATGATTTTAAAAAAAAAGTGAAAAGATGAGAAAGAATATTGATGTAAAAACTACTGTCATTGTGCAAGTGTTAAAGCTGCATTAAGTTTTTCTAGGAAAAAAATAAAAACGATGCTGAACTAATTAAAGATGTTCCTAATGAACAATGTTACATTTGGTTCAATGATAAAAGCTTGAATAAATATAGAAATAGCAGTAATGTTCCAGCGAGTTGTAGCCTGTGGGCTCTAATTTTAGAATATGATTGCATCATTAAAAAAAGCCGGTCATTTAAACACAACATACAAACCAGTGAAATGCAATAAATTACACACAGAATTTCATTAAATTTGTCATTTGTGACTTTGTAAGGGATAAATAACACTATTGTGAATACATTTGGATATTAATGGCGGACAATTAATGCAATTTTCAGGTTTCCCCTTTGATTCATTCGAGTCTCTGTACATCAGTGCGCATACTCCAAGCTTCTAATAATCAGTGTTAAACAAGTAACCAAGCCAATTAGAGGATTTCATTTATTACAGTGAATAGGAATGAAATTTAAGAAATAAATCTCACGGATCGTGATAAGGAGTTATCTATTTAAAAAATATATTTTTATTGAAAAAAAAAAAAAAAAAAAAATCGGAAAATTTAAAAACTTTATGCAGCTTTAATGCAAAAGCCAAGGGTTATAGTGATAAAAAAAAACACAATAAATTGTATAGAAAAGTAAAGATAACAAGCATAAACAATTATATAAGAACTAGTTATTTATTAACTGAGAGCATAATACAAAAATATGTTCTTTATATTTCTTTTTAAATGTCAATACTATTAATAGCATCTAATGAAAAGTAATTATTGAAGGTAAAAAAATAATAAAAGGATTGACAATATATCTATATTGCTTTAACTTATTTAGAACAATTTATCTTCAAAAATTGTTAGTTTCTTCCATTATATTGTCTTGATAGAATTTGTTATTGTATTGTCTGTGCAGGTTATATGTTGTGAATTTCTCACTCAAAAAATGTTGTTTTCGACAAACAACAACAATAATAACTAGAATGTATACTTGCAAGTAAGTGTATGTCTGCATATCAGCTCGCCCAGTCTCTCTCTCTCTCTCTCTCTCTCTCTCTCTCTCTCTCTCTCTCTCTCTCTCTCTCTCTCTCGCTCTCTCTAGGCCATAGTTGCTACCAGTTACACTCTAAATAGCAGAGTAAATTCCAAGAAAGAAAGAACTCTTTGGAATTTCTTGGTTTTAATGAGATTTCTCCAGAATACTTCCGTATTCTGAAAAACAGTGAGGAAGCAACCTTCCCATGGACTATCCCTACCAGGTGACAAATTTTAACCTGATCGGATCAGAAACAAAGAAGGAGATGCCCCTTCAGAAATGAGGGAGAATAATAATAAAGATTATAAGTAATAACAAAATGCTGATACGCAGACATAAAAATAACAATAAAAAAAATAATAATTTTCATTCCATCTAGTGCACCAAACTTTTGGCCCCCTTATAGACATACTTGTAATTATTAAGTGGGCTTGGTGCAGTAGGCATGGTGTCACTAATTGTAAACATTCCATATTGTTTGTATTCATAAAAAATGACATTACTTTTGGAATATATACATAAAATATTAAATGTATCTTTTCATTTTATTTTCATTTATTAACCATTTCATCCATGACTTCATTTTTTTCCTCTTCAACTTGCTCAATTTACTGCACATGTATATACATTATGGGGGGGGGGGGGGGGGGGGGGGGGGGGTCCTTTATTTTCTCCTTGACATGGCCAGTCCAATTTGTCTGATATAGAAAAATTTTATGTTGAAATTGACCACTAAATGTTACTTTCCTTTTATTTTTTAATTAATTTAACTACATTTAATTCCGTGTTATTCAGTTCCAGTTTGGTTTAGAATTTTAGCCAGTTCGATCTATGATTTAGTTTGATTAGAAATTCTATCCTGTTTGGTTTGGAATTCTAGCCAATTTGGTTTGGAATTCTATCCAGCCTGGTTTGGAATTCTAACCTGTTTCGTTTGGAATTCTATCCATTTAGATTTTGAATTTTTATCCAATTTGGTGTGGAATTTAATCTGATTTGGTTTGGCAGCCAATCCTCAACAAAGATCTTTAATTGGTTTTTCTTGTCTGACAGTTTTAGCATTGTTATTTTTTAAGTCAACACTTTCACTTTTTCAGGATAGTTTTGAAAAACAATAAATGAGTTTCCATCTCCCCCTACCCCCTTTCCTCTTCAGTAAAAAATGAAGTTTTTTTTCTTTGCAACAAATGTTCCCCATTAGAATTATTTGAGTGTAGAGGTGTTTGGGGTGAAATAAAGTATTTTGCAATATCATCAAAAAAGATTTCTATGTACCGTATTTTTTATTTTTGCTTTCAAAAATTGACAAGGATAGCAACAATTATATATTTGTACATATTTTTGTGTGAAAAATTATTGTATTTTTGAAATTTTGCAAGAAGCATTGTTTTTGTTTGAAATTAAGAAAAATCAATAAATAAATATTTTCATGTCTGTCTTAGTTATGTCATTTAAACAAATTTAAATTTATGAAGAAAATGTGCTTTTTACCTGTTTTGATAGCCCCTGTGGGGACCCCCCCCCCCCCCCCCGATGACCAGGAGTGATAGGTGTTATTTCCCTTGTTTAAGGCCTGTAGTGGCCGTCTCCAAAGGCATTATAATAGACTGATTTTTAGCTCAACTGGCTAAAGCCAGCTGAGCTTATGGCATGGCAAAGCGTGCGTGCGTGTGTAAACTTTGGTCTTCTCCTCTGAAACCACTGGGCCAATCGGAACCAAATTTGGTGTGGAAGGTCCCTACCTCGGCCTGACTAAAGTTTTTACCAGACAACCCCGCCCGACATCCAAGATGACCGCCGTTACTATAAATAGAAAAAACACAAAAATGGCCATTGTGGATTCATTTTTCCACCAATTAAGCTCAAACTTGAAATGAAGAAAGTATATAGTGAGGGATTAAACATATGTAACGGGTTTTTGTGAGAAATTTTTTATTGACCCAATTTTTACTAATTATGCAAATTAGGTGCAATATTTAGCGAAATCTTTGAAAATCTTCTCCTCTGAAACCACTGGGCCAATTAGAACGAAATTTGGTGTGGTTGATGCCTACCTGAGCCTGACTAGATTTTATACCAGACAACCCCGCCCGACATCCAAGATGGCCGCTGTTACTATAAATAGAAAAACACAAAAATGGCCATTGTGGATCCATTTTCCACCGATTTAGCTCTAATTCGAAATGTAGAAAGTATATCATGGGGGATTTAACATATGTAACAGGTTTTTCCGAGTCTTTTTTTCATTGACCCAATTTTCACTAATTATGCAAATTAGGTGCAATATTCTGTGAAATCTTTGATAATCTTCTCTGAAACCACTGGGCCAATTGGAATGAAATTTAGAGTGGAAGGTCCCTATGTCGTCCCGACTAAAGTTTTACCAGGCAACCCCCCCCCCCCTCCCGACATCCAAGATGGCCGTCGTTACTATAAATAGAGAAAACACTAAAATGGCCATTGTGGATCCATTTTTCACCGATTTAACTCAAATTGGGAATGTAGAAAGTATATCATGGGGGATTTAACATATGTAACAGGTTTTTCCGAGTCTTTTTTTCATTGACCCAATTTTCACTAATTATGCAAATTAAGTGCAATATTCTGTGAAATCTTTGATAATCTTCTCTGAAACCACTGGGCCAATTGGAATGAAATTTAGAGTGGAAGGTCCCTATGTCGTCCCGACTAAAGTTTTACCAGGCAACCCCCCCCCTCCCGACATCCAAGATGGCCGTCGTTACTATAAATAGAAAAAACACTAAAATGGCCATTGTGGATCCATTTTCCACCGATTTAACTCCAATTCCAAATGTAGAAAGTATATTGTGGGGGGTTCAACATATGTAAGGGGTTTTTGTGAGAAATTTTTCGTCGACCCAATTTTCACTAATTATGCAAATTAGGTGCAATATTTTGTGAAATCTTTGAAAATCTTTTCCTCTGAAACCACTGGGCCAATTGGAACGAAATTTTTGTGTGGTTGATCCCTACCTGGGCCTGACTAAAGTTTGTACCAGACAACCCCCCCCCCCCCCCCGACATCCAACATGTACATGGCACCATATTTACATAGACCACATGTACATGGCACCATATTTACATAGACCACATGTACATGGCACCATATTTACAAAGACCACATGTACATGGACCACATGTATATGGCACCACAATTACTTTGCACCATATTTACAGACCACATTTACATGGCATCACAAACCATATGTACATGGCACCACACTACATAGGCCACATGTACATGGCACCACATTTACATACACCACATGTACATGGACCACATTTACTTAGACCACATGTATATGGCACCACAATTACTTGGCACCATATTTACAGACCACATGTACATATAGACCACATTTACATGGCATCACATTAACATAAACCATATGTACATGACTCCATATTAACATAGGCCAATTGTACCTGACACCACATCTACATAGATCTACATAGATCACATGTACATGGCAGGACATGAACTGATGTTTAAATTTATTTTTAAAACTTTAAAAATTTATTGTTCCTTATAGCAGAATAAAATCGTTAATGCAACATAATACAAAACTTTTGACTTTAAGAAAAAAAATTTTGTTTTTCACTTTTCCTGAACCTATACATAAGTCATTCTTGAGTTGAGTAATGATGTTTAACGTCCCAGTCAAGAATATTTCACTTATATCGAGACATATCGAGCTATAGGTGAAAGTGCAGAAATTTTACCTGTGCGTTGCACTGATGGCATTATACAGCAGAGTTCCTTATTGTGCCACGTCTAGCGTGAGAGGAGACCTAATTTATTTTAAGTTTCCATCTGAAAGAACTGTGACTTTCATTTGGTAATGCCGAGTGCTTGGTGAAAGAACAGTCACTACCACTTTCAAGTCTTAGGTCAGACCTGGTCGGGTTCAAACCCATGGCCTTCCACTTATGGAGCAAGCACTCAACCAACTTAGCTAGTGTAATTGAAATAAGTCTGAGAAGAAAAACATTTTTTACCCTAAATAAATGTTTTTACTTGTATCAAGATGTCACCTGCTAAAAATTGAAGAAATCTATACCCTTAGAGTTTTTTCCCATTATGTACAATACAATGCACATGGTGTATCCCTTTCTAAAAACTCAGGACTGATCCTAGTGTGAGAAAGTTTGTCAGTTCGCTTGCTGAAGGTCGGTGGTTTTCTCCGGGCACTCCGGTTTCCTCCACCATCCAAGAACTGACCGCCTCGAAATAAGTGAAAGATTCTTGACTGGGGCGTAAAACACAATTACTCCACTCTCCTCTCCTTTCTAAAACATTTTAGTAATAATTGTAATGGTCTGAAGTACGGATTCTTTACTATTATGGAGAACAAGAGTTCTTGGATTGCGAAAGAAACTAAAGTACCCCGAGAAAACCATCAAACTTTGATAAGCAGACGGACAGAGTCTCTAACACTAGAATTCACCAGTATGGGATATACTAGTAATCCTAGGTAGAGCGATACATTGCTTCGCTGTAATGTTGTTTAGAGTCACATCAGCAATTTTCAACTACTGAAAATCTGGATATTTTCACGATCATTTTATTTTTAGTGTTGATTCACAAGTAAAGGGAGATATGAAAATAAAACTATAGCTTATAAAAAAAGTCTATTATTTTTGCTGGTGGTCACCATGCAGATTACACACAATTATATTTCATGAATAGATGTCCATCTTGTCTTTCGCAAATATTAACTGATGCAGAAATTTCCCCAATTCACAGTATGCGTGACCAGAGCAAGTTTGTTAATCTTATAAAGGTTATTGATTGTCAAAGGTCTGGTTTTCTCTTGGCACTCCAGTTTCCTTCACCATCCCAAAAATGACCAATCTCAATATACAAGTGAAAAAATCTTGACTAGGATATCAAACACCATTGATCCTATCTAACCTAAGTATTAATCTTAGAATAATTTTTCATATACTTGAGATGTGCAAGTGTTTATTATGTTCAGACTTGTACTAGCATGCACTCGGGGTGATTTTCTGCTTATAATTAGGTGCTGTCTTACAGACTGAGTCAGTTTGCTGCAGGCAGCTACCACTCCCAAAGTCATATTATTTTAGCTCCTAGTGACCAAATCAAACCTCTGTCCTGATGCAGAGTGCCAGGTGAAGAATCAGTATGTCAAATTTAAATGTTCTGTGTATGACCCAGCTGGGTTTCAAACCTACACTCTTACTCTTCAGGCATGTACTCTACCACTGAGCTACTAAAGCAGTCCCTATGTAGCGAGACTAGCAGTAATCCACAAGCCACTGCCATCTATGCCCCTATGTTGCTTTTCAACATTTTGTCCAGATTGTGAACCATACAAAATATCAAGTAAAAAAATTTAAGTTAAATAATTTAATTTGATGAATTTTAAATTTAATTTACAAATTCCATAATGCATAAATAAATATAAAATTTATAAGTCACATATAAAAAGTCAAGTTGAGACAACGATAGAAACACAAGAAGAGAAATGGCCAGGATTCCCAAGTACAAATGTATATTGTAGGATGAAAATCTGAACTACAATTTACTGGTATATTGGACAGCTTGTCATACAATAAATACCAGTATTGAAGATCATTATTCAATGATGTGTGTTATAACCCAAGTCAAGATTATTTCTCTTTGTGAAACATTGTGTTATAACCCAATTCAAGATTTCCCGTTGTTGAACAGTGTGTTATAACCAAGGTTAAGATTATTACCCTTTGTGGAACAGTGTATTAAACCCAAGTCAAGATTATTTCCATTTGTTGAACAATGTGTTATAACCTTGGTCAAGATAATTTCCCTTTGTTGAACAGAGTGTTATAACCCAGGTCAAGATTAATCACTTTGTGAAACAGTGTATTATAACCCAAGTCAAGATAATTTCCTTTTGTTGAACAGTGTGTTTTAATCCAGGTCAAGATTATTTCACTTTGTGGAACTGTGTGTTATAACCCAGGTCAATATTATTTTCACTTTGTTGAACAGTGTGTTATAACCCATGTCAAGATTATTTCCCTTTTTCGAACAGTGTGTTATAATCAAGGTCAAGATTATTTCCCTTTTTCGAACAGTGTGTTATAATCAAGGTCAAGACAAGATTATTTCCCTTTAGTGAACAGTATTTTATGACCCAGGTAAAAATTATTTCACTTTGTTGAACAGTGTGTTATAAACCTGGTCAAGATTATTTCACTTTGTTGAACAGTGTATACCGTAATAACCCAGGTCAAGACTTTTTCCCTCTGTTAAACAGTGTGTTATAACCCAGGTCATGATTATTTCCCTTTGTTGAACCGTGTGTTATAACCCAATTCAAGATGATTTCACTTTGTTGAACAGTGTGTTATAACCCAAGTCAAGATTATTTCCCTTTGTTGAACAATGTGTTATAACCTTGGTCAAGATTATTTCACTTTGTTGAACAGTGTGTTATAACCCAAGTCAAGATTATTTCCTTTTGTTGAACAATGTGTTATAACTGGGGTCAAAATTATTTTACTTTGTGGAACAGTGTGTTATAACCCAAGTCAAGATTATTTCCCTTTGTTGAACAGTGTGTTATAACCCAGGACAAAATTATTTTACTTTGTGAAACAGTGTATTAAACCCAAGTCAAGATTATTTCCCCTTTGTGGATTAAATTTTTAAGTAAGGCTTAATCCAGGTCAAGATTGTTTCACTTTGTAGAACAGTGTATTATAACCCAAGTCAAGATTATTTTCCTTTGTGGAACAGTGTGTTATAACCCAGGTCAAGATTATTTTACTTTGTGAAACAGTGTATTAAACCCAAGTCAAGATTATTTCCCTTTGTGGAACAATGTGTTATAACCCAAGTCAAGATAATTTCCCTTTGTTGAACAGAGTGTTATAACCCAAGTCAAGATTATTTCACTTTGTGGAACAGTGTGTTATAACCCAGGTCAAGATTATTTCGTCTTTCAAACCTGGGGCCCTTCGGGAGGTATGACTGTATAGGTAAGAGTTGTGAGATCAACAACCAAAAAGCAAAACATAAAAATGTAAATAAAAATAAGGAATATATTCGATGATACAACTTCTATGGTAGTAGACATAAACAGCTACCAATTTATTAATATCAAACCAAAAAACTTTTTTTCGGTCAAAAGGTTAATGTCAATATTGTGAAATCATCAATTTTCGTGGTGGCCCAATTTTCATTGTTTTTCTAGACACCACGACCCACGAATTTACATGTCAACGAACTTGTTTAACATATGTTTATAACAACTTACTTTTTTAACAACATGAGTGAAATAAGTAGAGTTATCCGTTAACACTGAACACATAAGACAATGTTTTTACAACATGCGGTTTTCTTTATTCACTACAGTCATAACCACAAATTTATGCCCTATGAAATGATATTTTTTCTTAATACTACAAAAATTGATGATTTTATAGTATTATTCAGTTTGGTAAAACTGTAAATTTTCGAGAGTAACTAAACACACTAAAAATAAAAATTTACATAAATATTTTATCTTGATATTTTAAATGCATTTGCATTATCTGACCAAACAGAAATAAAGAATACTTAAAAATAACAAAACTCACAAAAATTTATAAATATGAAAATTTCTTGGTTTACAGTGTAGAAAAATTCACAACTGTGACAGAAAATACTGATATGTATATAAGCTGACCATTTGGTTCTCCTCGTATTTAATCTGCAAGATATAATCATGAAAGTTCACCCTTAGGAGGAGAGGGAGTAGAGTGGAGTAATGGTGTTTTACGCCCAAGTTGAGGCGGTCAGTTCTTTGACGGTGGAAGATACTGGAGTGCTGAGAGAAAACCATCGACCTTTGGCAAGTGGACTGACAAACTTTCTCACACTAGAATCTGCCCCAAGTGGCATTCGAATCTAGATGGTGAAAGGCACTGTGATTAGTAAACACGCGCTTTAGCAACTCGGCCACCGAGGCCCCTTCACCCTTAGGCAATCTACTTCAAAAAAATCTAAATTTCTTCAAATTAAATCTTCTCTATCTTTGTTGAATTTTTTTCAAGTTTAAACAAAAAGAAACAATAAAAAGTTTTAATCACCAATATACCTATGCTAAAATAGTGTTTTTGCACAGCATACACAAACATGTACAGTTCCAGTTCGCTACATGAGTCCTACATTTCCAGTTTTCTTCAAAATCAAACTTTCCTTGTACAACTTTGAAAATAACATTTTTTCCATAAAAAAACTAACAAAAATATGACTATTAAAATTAATCTAATCACATACTCTCACTGAATTTTCGAATTCAGACAAAAAGGGAATACTGATAATAAAGATTACATATTTAATTCATGGACCTCAAGAAAATATCTTATGAAATTTTTTTTTTTTTTTTTTTTTGATAAAAATGTTAATATTCACATTAAAACATATCATTTTTGAAATATAATAAAATTTGTTGACATCTAAGTTTGTAGATGACAATGTTCATGAAAACTGCAAAAAATGATACTGCACCATACTGTTGAACATGACTTAACCAAACACCAGCCAGACCATGATTTCAATCACAAACACCATCCAGACCATGATTTCAATCATAAACACTGGCCAGACCATGATTTCAATCATGACAGTATTTCTGGTTATTTTTGATATAAAGTAGTTTATTTCAGGCAATGCTGCATTTACTCTTAAGTTTCAGTTTTCACATGTTTGACTATTCACTATGATAATAAACTTTTAAAGCTTCCACAAGAGAAAAACATTAAGCTGAAAAATGTGATGAAAAATATACCTGATTCAATTAAAATGCTACTTCCAGATTTGATGTTATTATTTGTTACTTATACATGCACAATGTGACAAACTGCTAGATAATACTGGAGCATTAACAGTTAATTTTACATGTAGGTTGAAAATCTTTACCAACAATTACCTTTGTAAATAAAAAGATTCTGTACGTTATTTTCCCATGAATATTCAAAAATTAAACAAATGTGAAAACTATATTAATCTTAAGTGTTTTAAATTAAATATTATTTATTTATTTGCACATACTGTGACCTCGTGTGAAAAAAAATCACACTTCTCCACTAAATGTTTTGGCTCTTCTCTTCAAAAGGCAATATCTTCAGGTAATGAGGCTAAACTTTAGAAGCAACCCACTCCGTTAAAAAAATAAAGCTGGAATAATTTTCAAAAAGACCAACACCTAAACATTTAAAAGTTAAATTCATATACTGTAGACCACTTATTCTTCATGAATAAGACAGAAGCAGATGCACGATTTTACAAAAGGGGTAGTATAAAATTGAGATCCAAAGGCTCAAACATCTTACTTAGGTTGGGCATGCTCCCCTGGAAAAAATTGAAAAAAAATTGCATAAAATTCTGCACTCTGGTGCAATCTAAGCTGCCAAAATATCTTTCATTTAGAGTGCCAGGCTTTTGGTATATAAGAAAAATGCAAAAAAAATTCTTGAATTTACAAGCATGAACAAGGTAAATAATCAAACTAACTCCAGTATTTTTTAACTGCCTAAATTTTAGCTTCATGCAGACTCTTTTTTTTATATATTGTTAAAAAATTAAGACTAATATTATCACAAGCTTCAACACCCACACTGGCCTGTAGTAAAAAGCATAAAAGACCTGTCTGTGCTATACCCATGTAAAGACACAAATAGAAAGATATTTAAAATAAAACCATTATGAAAGTTTCTATTCTTTCGTCAAGCACTTGACATTTAGAGATAAGAGTCACTGGGCCTTTATTAGAAACCATAGAAACTGATGTCTTGTGTCATGGCAGGTGTGGCATGCTATAAAATTTCTGCCACTTCACCTATAGCTGGTAACATCTCGATATAAGTGAAATATTCTTGACTGAGATGTAAAATCCCATTCAATCAATTGAGCATTCTTTATATGAACCCATTTGTTTTTGCTGGCATTGAATCACACTTGAATGAACCCTAATTATGTAATGTTTAACAATTCCATCATTGAAAATCATCCAACTAAATCATGTTTTGTTTGATTGGTTGGCATTTTAACCTAAGGCAACAATGCTATCCTTTGTTGGAAAATGGCTGTTCCATCAATTCATATGTTTGCAATTCTATCCTTATTTGGAAAATAGCTGTTCAATCAATTTCATATGTTTGCAATTCTATCCTTATTTGGAAAATGGCTGTTCCATCAAATCCATATGTTTGCAATTCCATCCTTTATCGGAAAATGGCTCTTCCTTTAAATTTATATGTTGGTTTGAATGATGAATTCAAGAAAAAACTGCAGTGATAGTTTAAATTTTCTGTCATGCTAACTTATGACTGTAAAATATAGGAAATAACACTAGAATTCTATTTGAGTTTATTTGAATGACAGTCAGAAATAGCAAATTAATTTAACACAAACGGCTTCATAGTTCATACTATAAAAGTGTCTTTTAAAACAGTTAATATTTTGGATTTTCAAAGTTTTCGTTTCACTTTTTCTAGTATATGCATTATGGATTGATTTTCACTGAAGATTGAATCAATTCACAATATAAAAAAATGATCTACAGTATACATATATTCGGTAAAAAATTTTCAAAAGTAGCGAATTAGTTGTACCATAATTCAAAGGTGTACTTACAAATTCCAAAAAAGCGAATAAGTTAATACACTTCCAAGGTATATTAAATTTTACAAATTTAAAAAAATAGTGGATAAGCTGTACCATAAAGGTATAAGCTATTGTATACACATGTGATGAATTGATATAAGCTGATATGATAATATCATAATGAAACAATTTAGCTGTTTGTAAAAAGAAGCAGAGAAAAATTGGCCATAAATTTGAGCAAACTATCTGTATCACTGTCTTTGTGACAGCGAATTTACAAAATTTTCATAGAAAATCAAATACATTTCCATGACTTTATATTTAAAGTTCTTATACCAGTAGTTCATTAACTTACGCCTAACCATATATGAAACTGCATAAAACTACAGACATCTTTAAGTTACCACAGTTATCCAAATTAATGTACCTTTAATTTTCAGTGAAAATTTTGCAATTTACTCCGCCACGGACAGCACAACACGGACAATGAATAATAAAACAAACTGTAGAAGAATAAAAATAATTTGTATACATATATCTTTGAAAATACATTTGTATTAATTATTAAAGCTTATAAAATCTACAGAATTTACCACATATATATATGTATGTATATATATTAAAATGACAAATCCTACATCAATAACCAATTAAACAGGATCATTGTTAATCCTTAACCATTTAAAATGGAGAAAAAAAAGAGATTAAGCCCTTACAGGACAATAACTGAATATAGAAGAGATTAAGCCCTTACAGGACAATAACTGAATATAGAAAACTTCCACAAAATTTGGATGAAATGAAGGTAACTGGGACTTTAAACTTGAATTCAAAGTTTTCCAAGTTTTTTAGACATTTTTTAGAGACAGCATAAAGCCCATTCTAGAAATATCGGTAAACGATATATAAACGGTACATTTTCTAAATTAATAATAAAATTTTGCAGTAAAAAGGGGCAAAAATTATTGCTTTTTAAACTTTTTTTTTTGTGATTTTTAATATTTAATAAGTTTGGAAATTTACATTTGCATGCAAGAATAAAATGGTGGAGTGAAAATAGACTCAAAAGATTAATTTTCTTCCTTTTTATTATTTGAATTTTATGTTTAATTTTTGTCGAGCCTGGCATTGCCATAAGGCGAGACCTAGGTGTTACTTTTCCAGTGTCATCGGCGGTGGCTTAGGCCATGGCAGAGTGTCAATATGTGAGTTTATGTTAAAGTCAAAAACTAACCAGGCGAGACATTTAATTCTGTGGAATTCTTGTTTTTATGTGTGTCACTTTGTATTTTCAGATTTTCAGATACTTTGTATGCAAGTTGTTTTTTCTGGTGAATAAAAAATTACACAGAATAAAGTATTGTGTCAAGTGAAATAATTAAATTCATCTAAAAATAATTATGTCAAGACATTAACCATGTTCACGTTAAACACAGATTTGCTTTCATAGCTTAATTTTAAATTTTCCCCCAACCTATAATCAATTTATAACAATGGTAGATGCCACTGTTGAATTTGAGAGGTTAATATTATACAACAGCAGCTCCACAACCAGCTCGGCTGACGATCATGTTGCTAATAAAAGTCCAACGATCTGAATCAAAGTCATACACCTCTACACTCCGTAATCGACTAGACCCATCAAATCCTCCAATCACATAGACACGCCCATCAAACACAGCCACGCCTGGCCAGGCACGAGGTGTATTCATAGATGATATTGTTGTCCATTGGTTGGTCATTGTATTAAACCTTAAAAAATAAACGAGAACTTTTTTCATTTTAGCAATTAAAAAGTCAAGAATGCAGGTAAAATAGACAGGATCAAAATACATGTACAACATTAAATGAAGGGGCCTCAGTGGCCATGTGGTCTAAAGTGCATTTTTATGAATCACAATGCCTCTCATCGCCTAGGTTTAAATTCTTATTCATGCAGATCATTGGATAAAAAAGTTTGTCAGTGCAATTGCCAAAGTTCAGTGGTATTTTATGAGTACTCTTGGTTCGAAAAATTGCTCATACAGAGCCTTGTGTGAAAAAGTTTGTCTGTGCACTTGCCAAAATTCATTGTGGTATTTTCTGAGTACTCTGGTTTCTTCAAACATCCTGGAACTGACCAAACTTCTGACCTTTCTAAACTGAACCCTGAGTAAACCAACATCTGGCTACACTAAACAATAAGTAAACAAAATATCTCACCAGGTATGAGGTAAAACAATCAGATTTAGGCAAGAGTAAAGGAATGTGAGATGAAACTGGTCAAAGTATTATGTTGTTATTATTATTGTAAGTTTGTGCAGTCAAGTCAACACATTTCAACAGTCTATATAAGGTAATTGTGATGGCTTCTTCAGACAAGACACTTTAAAAACGAGGCAAAAAACAGGAAAGTGATCAAATTTGCAAGGTGTTTGGTGAGATGGATTTACCGTTACAGAAAAGTGCCTGTTAAAACTGAATCCCTGATTAAATTGAGAACCAGCCTAAACTGAACATTTCAATGTCCTAAAATTGCTTGTTTAATAAACCTGTCAAAACTGATCATCATTTTTCGTCGACAAGATGTAAAGATTAGACAGGTTTAACTGTATCCATTTACCTCTCGACAAGATCAAAATACTGGTCTGTATGTTTGAATCTCCCACCAAATGCATAGATAAAATGTTCTACAGAAACTAATGACAATCCAGATCTAGCTTTTTCCATCTCCGACACAAATGTCCATTCTTCGGTTGTCGGATCATAACACTCAACACTCGCTCTGTCCATATGTAGTGTCTTGTCATAACCACCTAAAAAACCAATAAAGCATTTATATTAATATTCAACATGATTTCTCAATTCTTCACTGTTCCACCAAAAATACTTTACTGTTCCACCAAAAATATTTTACTGCTCTACCAAAAATACTTTACTGTTCCACCAAAAATACTTTACTGTTCCACCAGAAATACTTTACTGTTCCACCAAAATTATTTTACTGTTCCACTAAAAATATTTTACTGTTCCACCAAAAATACTTTACTGTTCCACCAAAATTATTTTACTGTTCCACTAAAAATATTTTACTGTTCCACCAAAAATACTAAGTACTTTACTGTTCCACCAAAAATACTAAGTACTTTACTGTTCCATCAAAAATACTTTAGTGTTCCACTAAAAATATTTTACTGTTCCACCAAAAATATTTTACTGTTCCAGTACTTTTTATAACCAAACCTTAGGGTCTTTAGTTTCTTTCCCAAGGATCAAGATGTCAGCTTTTGGATCACCATACAATTCTCTCAAATACAACTAACTAGTAAGACTGATTCAAGTGTAGAAAACCAAGCATTAATCTAGCCTTATTTGAATGAGGTATAGCAGTTTTTACCCTCAGGAAATTTAACATCCCCCCCCTAAAATTTCTAACAAATTCCCCTAATATTACAGAAAAATTCCCCTAGATCAAAGAAAATATCCATTTTGAATCTTAAAAAAAAAAAAAAAAAGTCCAAATTTGTTTTAAGAAAAAGATTTTCAATTTTTTCATTCTATGCATGCCATATTGACATCCGTTAGTTTTACTGACAAGTAAAATTGGCTGGGCACATGCTTTAGTTTTGTATCAACATAAGCATCACTGTATTTACCCGATATATATATATGTGTGTGTGTGTGTGTGTGTGTACTACGCGAGTACTGTAAGAACCTGTTGTATATATATTTGTACTTTGTGAATACTCTATCTGTACTTTGTGAGTACTCTATTTGTACTTTGTGAGTACTGTATATACCTGCTATATATATTTGTATTTTGTTGAGTACCGTATTTACCCGGTTTATATATATATATATATATATATATTTGTACTTTGTGAGTACTCTATTTGGACCTTTTTAGTACTGCATTTACTTGCTATATATTTTTGTACTTTGTGAGTACTGCATTTACCTGCTATATATATTTTACTGTCACAAACACAAGAACCCGCTCCTGCTCGTTTTCTTTTCATATTTGGTGCAAACGACCATGTTTCCGTTAACAGATCAAACTTCTCTGTTACATTATAACTACAAGATCTATCTTCACCACCTGTAAACACACAAACAAAAAAAATACATGTACCATATACTACTGTCTGATTCTTATAAAACATGTTGCATATAGAATGCCTACGTTCTATTTGAAATAAAATGCCTATTGAAAATAAAATGTTCATTGAATATAAAATGCCTATAATCTATTCAATATAAAATGTCTTTTTCCTTTAAAATACCATTACAAAATATATGCTACATAGAAATGCCTTTTGAATTTTGGATATAAAAATGCCTATTAAAGTACCTTTAAAATGTCTATTATCTATTTCATATAAAATGCCTATTACCTATTGCATATAATATGCCATTAACAGCTGCCAATGAAACAAATGATCGTGCAATTTTCATTTCCGGTTTTGGTATCCACTGTCTTAAAACAGGATCATAGCACTCAACACATCGTAAATATAATGTATCTTCCTGTGTGTCTGCTAATGCACATTCACCTCCAACAGCGAACAGCAGTCCATTAACGCTAACAGCACCCACAGCTGTACGGGCAATGTTCATGTTTGTCTAAAACAAAAGAAACAAGAGTAGGTAAGTGAGTTCAGGTTCTTTTGTCCCAGTCAAGGATATTTCACTTATATTGATATATCACCAGCTACCAGTGAAATTACAGAAGTTTATACCTATAATGTTCTTTATTAACAGATTTCATAATCAGTCAGTATGTCTGAGACTTTTAACTTTTCATTCAGACATAAAACATTTTATCTTGCATTCTCACAGAAAACATGGGAATTGTGAAATTAACACCAATAAGTATTTTAATTTTGTTTTTATGTCATTAATTTAATGTCATTTTTTAATGTCAATTATTCAAAGGAAATGTTAAGCAGAGGTTGCTCTGCCATTTGCCAAAATTAATTTTAATGAAATTAGTTACTGTAGAATCATTAATATTCGTTGGGTTAAAATTTCGTGGTTTTGCATTTTTAAAAAAATTCTATTGGAAGAAATTTTCGTGGAATTCAGTTTTGTGAAAATAAATTCCATTGAGGGCAATGGAAATTAAAAATTTTCAATGACATTTAATTTTGTGCTTTTCAGTAACCCACGAAAATAACGAAATTTAATCCCCCACGAATATTTATGATTTTACAGTAATTGCTTTGTGATGCAAGGGAAGCAACTCAAAAATCAATCTCTGCATTAAATCAGCTATACCCAAAGTTTCTAAACATATCCTGGGTTGAGATAAACCTTGATATGAACTGGAGTCTCATTTAAGAAAGAGGTAAGTTTTGTAATTTAGATATTTCGAATCCTTAAAACTGAAATAAGTGCCAATGCTTTGAAAACCATAGGCTAAATTAATAAAGAATCTCACATTTTCGTTTTGTTCTTACCACAGTGTTCCATTGATCTATTAGAAAATCGTATCTCTCCATACTTTTGAGCTGACAATCTGTACTATTTCTACCGCCTAGGACGTATATACTAGGTGGCTGAGCTCGGGGAATCCAAGTCCGCATTGCTGAATCATCATGATGGATTGTTATAGCTTTACTAATTAAAAGCTGACATTTCGGACAATTTTTCACAAATTCTGATTTCAACAACACATTTTCTAAATAAGTCAAATCTAACAATGGCATTTTAACATGTTGTAATAATTGGCAAGAGTTCTCAGACCTCTTCTCAGAATCCCATTGTAACCAATTGCAAACAGCTTCTAAGATCTGATTTTCATGAACAACTTGTAGCTTGTCTGATTTTAAAAAAGACACTAAACGATCCTCAGATAACTGAAGAAATTCTTCTGTATGAACTACCTCCAGGAAGTTCTGATAAATAAATTGTCTTGCAAACTGCTCTAGTTCACCACACATGTACATATCAGCTAAAAAGTGTATACCTGTGGAAATCAAAAATAAAATAAAATGAATGAATGAAGGAACGAATGAACAAACAAATGAATAAATGAAAAAAAAACTTGGTGTAAAATTTCTTCCCTAAAGATACCTAGAGCAATTCAAATGGTATACACATGTACTGGCCGGCCCCAGTTTCACAATCATTCCCTTAAATAAATGTACCCTCAACTCAAATTATGGAATATTTCAATGTCAATTTTTAAGACATTACACAGATAAAATTGAATATCTAATGTTATATTTAAGTTGTTTGATGTATGTTTGTTGAAAAAAACAAAACATTATCTCATCAAACTTAATTTTTTTTAAATATTGATGAGAGAAAAATGTGAAAAAGTTGAGTTGAGTGTACACTCAAATTGTGACTCAATTGAGTAAATGATTGTGTAACTGGGGCTTGGTGTATGGAAAAGCTGATCTGCAACACCTGGTCCTGGGTTGATGATGTAACTTTGATGCAGCAGAAAGGAGTCTTATGTATACTACCAGTATGTATAAAATTATTTTGTGTCTTAACTTTTGAAAAAAAAATGCACAAAGATTTTGTTTACATTTCACAGTGAAAATACATCAATCTATTTTTTTAAATGACAGCTTTAGAGGATATAGACATTGTATGTTAAACACAAATCTTGTCATTTATATTACATACTAGAACTAATACTGTAAAATAAATATCTAATGAATATTCCAACAAGGCAACAAGCATTTAGCAATGTTATATACTTGTGTGACTTAATGTCTTGTGTGCTTAACAGTAGTTACAAAATGTAAGTTTCAGATCATCATGGCACTTAAGTGAAAAAATCTATAGCATGCATACGTGTTACTTAAAATATTAAACTAAAATATACTACGGTATACCCACCTAAACAATTAGAAGCTGTAAGTTGTGACTGTAGGAATGTGGCACATATTTTACGTAATTGTTGCAGACCGAGTAAACTAGCACCTTGTAGAAGACCTTGTACATTATCAACACTTATTTCTATCGTACTTGTATACATAAAGTCAATTAAACGCTCCATCGCCCACGCCTCTAAACCTTGAATTTCGACCTTGTCTTGATCTGATTCTAACATGCCGATGGTAAACATCGCCCGTAAATATGGACTACAACCACAAAGAACAATCTTGTGAGCTTCGAAATCTTTTCCATCCACTGTTAATGTGACATCACATAATAAGTTACGAAGTCGGAGATCATGCATCACTTTAAATGCACTGTGCGGTTGACAATGAACCTTAAATGTTCGACTGTCAATCATTTTGACAGGTTTGATTTCCAATTCTGATAATTTATGAATTAATTTTCTTACTTAATGACACTCTCGCCATGTTGATTACGAAAAAAACTGAAAAAACAAAAATAAATTCAATATACCGGTATAGTGATTTTTCAAGTGATTTGTATCCTATAGAGAGATTAGTGGCAGGGTGATTAAGGCATCATCGATGAGTGATTCTAAGTTTGTAAGTACAAACCCCAGAATGACTGTAATCTATGTATTGAGCCTGATCCATTCATCTAATTAAATACCGTAGGTATCATTAAAAATTGTGGTTTAAGTTCAAGAATGAAGTGATTACGTTAGTTTACCCTGTTATTGTAGTAAATCAAATGCAATGGAAAGTCTTTATAATACAATATTTTAATTATAAGCCAATGAAACTGGAATAAATTACCAGTCAGAACAATTTGCAACAGATTTTAACAAATAACTTAATTCGAGTGAATTATTACCTTTCATTACTAACTTCCTATATTAATTGTAATAAAGTATTTTAAGTACTTTTAGCTGTTTTTTCCAAGTTTTTTTTTTCTATTTCCTCTAGACAGGTATGAACAGTTAATAGACTGTTTAATTGCAAAACAAACTGTTTCATGTGCGCACAGAATGTACAAAGAATGGTCTTTTTGAGCATCTTTCTGTTTATCTTGATTCTCCATATTACAATGTAAACAATATCATGTTTTGTAGAGATGTTTAAAGTCAAACTAAGTACATGCAAATTAGAGACTTTACATTATCAAACGGAGTCATTGATTAAGTAACAAAAATGTTATTTCATGAATGTTTTGGGAACAGTCAAATCCATTTTCTGCTCGGTATTAGGAATGAACTCTGGAACTGTTAACCCCCCCCCCCCCCCCCCCCCCATCCAATTAAATTCCATAAAAAATTTAAAAAAAAGCATTTTCACAATTTTCACACAAATGTTCAAAGTGGCTTAATTTCCTCGTTTTAGTCTGTTTTAGACGAAATTTAAATTTTAGTGGAGGGTGCAAAAAATTTAGTGTTTCCAATTTTTTCTGTCATAATGTCATTTAATACTCTACAAAAATATTTGTCAATAAAATGCTTATTTATATTTGGTGGAGATTCACAAAAGAAAAAAGATGTCATTGATGTCACTATCAACATCAAAGAAATTTGATAAAAAATTTGACAAATGTATGACATCATCTGTTGACATGTCACGGTTGATCGGATTATGACAGTGGAATTTTAAAGCGGGCCAGGCTAAATTGGTCCCTAAAGTATTTAAATCAGTATATAAAACTGTAACAAACCGTTGAAAAACGTGCAACTGTCATCAGACTTGCGATTTTCTGTCATTTAACAAAATTGGAAAAAACTGTCACCAACCGGAAATAGAATGTACAGGGGTGATTTTAACCCGAACAGTTCAGTCGTTTTCTTCCTTCTTGTTTCATATATGGAACTTCTTTCGAGTTAACAGAACCAGGCGCACCCATAATGCCAAACATAAAACAGAACAAAGGAAGTAATAAACTGATAAACTTTGGTAATTTTAGTAATTACTTGAAAATAACATTTAATACCGTATTTATTTTAAAATAATCCAAATATGGGGTCTTTTCTTCAGCAGAAGTTTATCACTAAAATACTTTAAACAGCGTTTCAGCTTTTGATGCTAGTGAATCACAGTTAACGTCGCTTCAGTAGTTTTTCAGCTACTTGTGACAAGAGCAAGGTTATTAATCTCTATCGAATAAACTTAGATCGTGTTTGCGTGAGATGTCAAGAAAGAGTGTATTATGGTACACCCACACACTTAATGCACTCATGCTTCGTTACCAGGTGCTAGCTCACCACAGGCAAACGTGCCACTCACATTATTCTAGCAACGCCGAGTGAACCATCGATACTCTTCATGTCCACTTAGGAGAAGGAGAGGAGATGAGGGAGTATCTCGGCGAATTTTTAAGTCTAATGTATGACCCAAATTCCCGCTCTGGAAGTGGACCTTAAATACTACTGAATGATGACCCCCAAAGTCACCAGTTTGTTAAAATTAAAAGTGGTCATTAAGACAATGACTGTGTGCCTGATACATCAAAATATATGTATATAAAAACTAAGCTTGTGACAAAATGAGTATGGAAAAAAAGTATATATATATATATATATATATATATATATAAACGATGTGACGCTAGATCTGTATACTGACATTGCTTTTTTTTATTTATTTATTTGCTACAAACTGCACCAACTACTCTTGATTTATCTCCCTCTTCTTTGCATTTGTCTTAGATGTACACATGCCAACCGCTCTCTCTCTCTCTCTCTCTCTCTCTCTCTCTCTCTCTCTCTCTCTCTCTCTCTCTCTCTCTCTCTCTCTCTCTCTCTCTCTGTTTCTATTCGGAATAAGGGTTTTCATTCATAGTTCTTTTCTTAAGGACAAAGACTCGATTTTTAAAAGCTTCGTTTATTTAAGAAACGAGTGAAAAGTAAGATGTTATTTCAATTACATGCAGTTATTGTGGACATAGAGGTTTGACTTGAATTGTTTCTGTTTGAAAATAACAATTGACTTTAAAAAAGAAATTTAAAAAGAATTGAATTGGTTATTTTGAAGAAGCAAACGTACAATCAATCCTAAAATAGCGCTGTTGCGAAAAAGGAACACGTATGAAAAACTTAGTTGTACACCACGCATAGTAACTATGGAGAGAGAGAGAGAGAGAGATTACTATCGGTTTTGAAAATGGTACAAAATATAATTCATATATTGACCATGTTTTAGTCAAATTTTCACACAGTTGATTTATGTTATAAGCCAAACAATAAAGGTATATAACTACAAATTTGAAGAACATGTACCGTGAATGTGATGCTTCCAGTTCATTTAGAGACCTGATGCCAGTTTTTACAACATTAATGCAAATGTACTAGTATATATTAATCTCGAGGATGCAGAAAAACTACTGAGAACAGATTTTGAACCTTTCCTGTTTTAATTTTAATGTTTAGTTTATGACCTGCCTTTCCTTTTGATTGTATAAATAAAGTAATGCAATGAATTTATCCATTGTTTTATGAAAAACCATACCACTAAATACATTCTGTCATTATATCCACTGTCTATCTTAAGTAGAATTGACGTTTAATTCTCAATGATTATAATAAAAATTATTATCATTATTATTATTATCATTATTATTATTATTATTGTTGTTGTTGTTGTTGTTGTTGCTGTTGTTGTTATTGTTGTTGTTATTATTATTATTGTTGTTGTTTTTGTTTTTGCTGTTGTTATTATTTATTATTATTATTATTATTATTATTATTATTATTATTATTATTATATCCTGGATGACGGAAGCGTTTGTGTCAGACTGTATATGAAGGTGATCAAAATGTTTCAGACAGTTATTTTGCCTGTCCGTTCGCTAACGTTACTGGATAGCTTACAAGGTTGGTTGGTTGTATTGTTGTTTAACGTTTCATCAGCAATTTTCAGCGACAAAAGCAGGTTTATTAATCTTTAAAGATTAATCTAAGAAGTTCGTGTATTGCTGAGATCTGAGACTATGTATTATGATCTGCTTTGCACCACCGCGCACTTAGGGCGACTTTAAGTATAGGTACTAACCCACCGAATATGCCGCAGACAAACATATCACATCCCAGATACATTATCCTGTATACACCGAGTGATCCAGTCGATAAGTACTCCGTTCTTATGTATCTCAAGTTATAAAGTTCTGTGTATGATCGAACCCGACTGATCTTCCACTTTTGGGGGGGGGGCAACGCTCAGCCACATGAGCCACCGAGACGCTCATGTAAATGCAAGGCAATGGGCGTCTAGTCACTTGACATAGATAATACACTTAGATATATATTAAAGACTACATAGCGACCGACGACACATACACCTCCACTGAAACCGGACTTGGTAAGGTAAGTTGATTTACAAAATGAGCTATGAGTCTGGTTTATGGAGCACTTTTCAGAACATCTTATTACATCCATTAATTGCGTTGTGATCTTGTTTGTATTGACATGTGTCATGATTATAAATAAATCATTAAATTTTGACAAATTTCTAAAGATTTCATTGGTTGAAAGGTAAAAATAGGTTGAGGAGGTTCATCTCTCAAAAGACACGAACGCTTGTTAGCCTAGCCCACTCATGTGCAGAATTATTTGTGACAAAAGCATACTGGAATTACAAAGCGCCAATTGGCAAAATAATTGCATAAGGTATTGTTTTTCCGTAAAAACGACATTTTTTTCGGGAATTTTCGACGTACATTTTATTCACTGCATTCAACACAAAACGGTATTCGTCACGTGGTATGCCTGATGAGTCCCCCGGTCTCCGTGCGCATGCACAACACAGTGTCACTAATGGCCTAGGTTCTGAACCTAGAGTATAAAGTTTGTAGGTTCGTTTACCAAACATTGTTACGGTGGTTTTACTCCTGGTACTCCGATTTTCTCGACTATGTCAATGCTCATTGTCTCGTTATAAATGAAAAATCTTGTCTGGGGCGTAAAATATCACCACTCAATGCAAAATCCAAGTTTATATAAAAACTTATAAGTTACCAAACTATTAAAGCTGCATTAGGTTTTTCAATTTTTTTTATTTATTTGTTTTTTTTTTTTTTTTTAATTTCTAAAAATATATATTTTTAAAAATAGATAACTTCTAATCATGAGATTCATTTTCTAAAATTTCATTCCTTTAAGCTGTAAATAAACGGAATCCTCTAACGGGTTGGTCAATGTTTATCATGATTAAATTATGAGCCGCGAGCATGCGCACGGATGTACGGAAAAATCCATGAATCCAAGGTGAAACATAACAGATTGCATTAATTGTCCGTCATTAATATCCAGATGTATTTGAAATGGTGTTATGTATCACTTACTAAGTCACAAATGACAAATTCAACGAATTACTTTGTTTAATTTATCGTATTTCACCGTTTTGAAAGTTGTGTTTAAATGATCCGGTTTTTTCATGACGTAACCATGTTCTAATATTAGATCCCACATGCTACCTCTCGCTCGGAAATTACTGGTTTTTTTTTCTATATTTATTCGAGCTTTTATCGTTGAACCAAATGTAACATTGTTCATTAGGAACATCATTAATTAGATTAGCCCGTTTTAATTTTTTCTTTGGAAAACTTAATGCAGCTTTAATCAAAATAAAAACTGAAAATAAATTATTTTTAATGATTTCTTGGTATTTAATTGATAATTGGTCAAATGATTTAATGACAAAATATAAATGAATGAATAAATAAATACATGTAAAAATAAATAAATAAATAAATTATCTATGAAAAAACTTTGAATTAACCACCATTCCATCATTATTGGCAGGACTTGGGCATTGTCGTTTTGAACTGAACTACTTTACCAGCCAAATATAAGGGTCACGATGTAATCTACTATATAGGACCTCCGATCATATAGTTCACATATTCTGAAATGACAGAACAAAAACAGTTAGGGTAATACTGATATACAATTCAACACATAATCAGAAACTGCAAGTTCAAAATTATAATTTTCAAACTGGACACTGTGTGTGTGTGTGTGTGTGTGAGAGAGAGAGAGAGAGAGAGAGAGAGAGAGAGAGAGAGAGAGAGAGAGATTATGTATAATTTAAAAAAATATTTTATACATTATTTAAATTAATTAAGTTCCTTACCAGAATAATTAATTTTACCGTCGCCATCTTTGTCGGCGTTCCGTATCATCTCATCAACAATACTATCATCACCCATTTTATCACCTAAAATATTACAATCATATATACTGATATACTATAGTGATCACCTCTATATGGACACTGTTTATAAAATAAATTCTTCCTAATTATGAAGACCACATTTCTATGGACACTGTTTATAAAATAAATTCTTCCTAATTATGAAGACCACATTTCTATGGACACTGTTTACAAAATAAATTCTTCCTAATTATGAAGACCACATTTCTATGGACACTGTTTATAAAATAAATTCTTCCTAATTATGAAGACCACATTTCTATGGACACTGTTTATAAAATAAATTCTTCCTAATTATGAAGACCACATTTCTATGGACACTGTTTATAAAATAAATTCTTCCTTATTATGAAGACCACATTTCTATGGACACTGTTTATAAAATAAATTCTTCCTAATTATGAAGACCACATTTCTATGGACACTGTTTATAAAATAAATTCTTTATGAAGACCACATTTCTATGGACACTGTTTATATAATAAATTCTTCCTAATTATGAAGACCACATTTCTTTTAAATAAAACTTGCGGTAGTGATCACTTCTATATAAAGTCCACCTGTATAGAGAGTCATATCTGCTGTAGAAACTATCTATTTATTTACAAACAACATAGATATAAAAGATAACATCATTTGTGGTATATCAATATCAAACACTATAAAGTCTAAATGACATACACAACCAAATTTTGTTCAGGTGATTTTTTAAATTGGGGGGGGGGGGCAACATAAAATTGTTTTAAAAAAATATACTTTCGAGATAAATCGTAAGTCTATTTTATTTTAGCTAAAAAGCACCCAGATTTGTTTAAATTATTTTTCAACAATTGAATTTTTTAAAGATTTTATCCTTGTAATACTAATTATGTTTGTTCCCTCATTCACTGAAGCATTCCTTAGCTGGATTTAGATTCATATTATTTTTGAACTTTAGATTCATCAATTTTTCAACTGTTTGGCTTATATAAGTTTTTTTTATCTATCGAACTTTTCGGCCCCTGGTGTCAATGATGAGGAATGATTTTCCGAAATGTGCAAATTTACCAGGTATTTGTGTTATATATTTAAACGTGTACATGTATTTCAATTTACGTATAGCAGTGTACATTCTCAATGCTTTTTCTTGACATCCCGCCTAATAAATGTCTTACCAAATTTTTCAAAAAGTTGTCGGAGTTCGTTTCTGTCAATGAAACCGTCACCATTTTTGTCCAACTCTCGGAATGCCTCTATCATATCCAAATCACCTTCGTCTGGTATTGCTGAAAATATGATGTTCCGAAAACCTGGTGTGCGTAGTACGAAAGATTCGAATTCTGAATATTCTATTTTTCCACTTCCTGTTTTATAAATAAATACATAAATAAATAAATAAATGATAGATAGATAGATAGATAGATAAAATAAATAAATAAATAAGTTGACAACTAAGTCTAGAGAAATCTCTGAACATAACTTTTGAATTACTCATGATTTTCACTTGCACCTTCCTTAATCAAATAGCAATGGTTGAGGCAATTATTTTAATCAAAGTTTGAAAGGGATAAAGCTCTTCAATTTTCAAGTTAATGTTGTTGTGGTTTCTCTTTTTTGGTGGATATCAACTAACTTTTGTTTCTCATGATATTCGACGTCGGACTATAGGAACTTTGAATTGTCATGATTTAAATACATGTATATTGTTATATGGAAACAGTACAATGGCATCAGGAGAAAATGCCGAAATGTTTTAAAGTGTTCATGATTTTATTTATCGATCTAAACGATTTGATTGAATAAATATCTATAGTCTATTGTTTATATGTATGCAACCCCCCCCCCTCTCTCTCTCTCTCTCTCTCTCTCTCTCTCTCTCTCTCTCTCTCTCTCTCTCTCTCTCTCTCTCGTTCATAATGTTCTATTGAATGCTGTACTTAATTGAATGTACCATTAAATATAATGTTGTATAAACTGTAATATTATAGATGTCCAGGAAACTGGTTAATTTACGAGTTTTAATCTTGTTCCAGGATCCTGATTTGTAAAAACGCAATGTACTTCCATAATTTAGATTTCTCTAATAAACATTGCTTAAACTAACCTTTGTAAAATGATTGGGAATTTTATACTAATATATATATATATATATATATATATATATATATTTAAAAGACATTTCCACGTTCAATAATTGTTAATTTTCCCTACCGGACTTCTCTAGAATATTTATTACTATTTTGAAGTTTCAGTTTAAAAACGTGTTTTTGTTTTTTCTAATTAAAGTTTTTTTTTACTGGTGTGAAGCTAACCCATAATTCTAGCCCGCGATTTGTTTTAAAAACCGCCAGACGACAATTATATTTCTTTGCACAGAAAAAAAATATTTCATACCCTTTATCATTAAGATCAACAATATTACATCAATACAAAGTCCAGAAGAAGAAAATACCTTTTTATAAAGACCACAAGACTACTTTTTAAACGTAAAAACGGGATATCGCGCATCGGGCGTCAGACGCTTTTCCACATTTAGGCTTGTCTGTCACAGATTCATGTATTCAGCTACAGGGTTTGTACTTTTTTAAGGTATAAAGTACTTTCAATGTATTTATTTGTTCTCTTGAAAGGAACATTTGATTCGAAATTTCTGAACCAACACCAGAATAATTTTTGATGCTATCTAACCTTATTCTATTATACTGACATTAAGCTAGCGCCAGATATTCAGTTTTGCACGGAGCAGAAGTGATTGGGGTTTGTTTTGGTTATAACACTGTCATATACCATTTTTTGAATTTAATCATAAAATACATTCAAAAAATGGTATATACCATTTTTTGAATGTATTTTATGATTAAATTCAAAAAATGGTATATGACAACACTTTAAACGCAATGGTTATATAATTAATTGTATATACGCTTGACAATAGAAAATTACATACTGTTTTTCAGATTTGTTTTTCGATTCGATTCATAGTTTTTTAAAGGTTCAAATGAAAGTTTTCCGCTTTTAAATAAAGAATTTTAAAAAGCTTATTTACGCAAATAATTTGAATTGATTTGATATATATTTGTTTACAATATCAATGTAAAACTGAAAGGCGCCATCTTAATCATAATCTGATATTAAATAAAAACTAACAAGTAACTCGCATGACTTACAATCTATTATTGGAAATAAATACCGACTTTTTTTTTAAAGTTTTGGAAATTAAACTTAAAACTATGAAGATATTTATCTAAATTTCACTTTCAGGTGATTTATTATTACGCAATTATTTTATTATGTGTTTCTGTATTCGTGATATGTTTAATTTGAGGAGGGGAAAAAGCCACGGTGACGTCATCTTTTGTCTGCCATAGTTTAAATATTAAAGAAAATTTTAAATTGATGTCATATATATCTTTTTGTAAATTTTCTGAATATTTAAAATCGCTTTTTTTTAACATAAACTCATTGAAAAGAAAAACATTGCAGTTAGCTAGAATGACCTGTCAACCTCTCCTCAAAGCATATATATAGTGAAAAGTCAATTAGGGAATTCCCCTAAAATTTATTTTAGCAATGTCTAAAAATAATAATCAAAATGCAGAAGTTTTACTTTTAAAATACGAGATATGAACAAATTCAGTTAAAAAATAAATAAAATGATCATAATCAGAACTTTATTATTAAATGTAATCGATAAACAGTGATATTGATTCAAAATAAATTTTGTTTTTGAAGTTACAGCACCTCTTTGTTTCGAGTTGTTTTTGGTTGTTAATATGTGACGTCAAGGAAGGCGGAGCTTAATGTTCTGAAGGGATGAATGGCGCTGTTTCGTTATGTGACAAAACCAGCGGATGAGAAATGAAAACAAAATTGAAATGTAATTTTTTTAAAAAAAAAAAAAAAAAAAAAAAAAAAAAAAGCTCAATGTCAGGTAGTTTCTTCAGTAAACGGTCAGGTATACAGTTTTGAAAAAGAGGCTTCAACAGAGTAAGAAAAATCCACCAACGGCAGATTTTCTGTCCGAACCTAGAAATTCAACAACTCCAGAAATGCTAATCAAAATGTTTTTGATTCCAAATATTTCTGAGTTCATTAAGTTTGTTAATGTTGTTCATGTGGCGGGTTTATTGTAAATAATTGGATTAAATATAAATAACTAAATAGATAGGATTTTGATTAAATATGCAACAGAAGTAAGTTGATGTTATTTTATTTACTGTCATCGGTTCAGGTTAAAGTCATATGTACATGGTCTGTATTAATAGAGAAAATGTCGACTATGTACTTTAATGTACCATTGTTCGCGTGATACAAATTTTCGCGGAAAATTTTCTACCGCGAAATAAGCGAAAATAAGTACACCGCGAAAAAAATCTACACTCACAGTAGTGTAATGATTGATCTTTCGCAAATTGTAAACTAGTTGTTAAAGGATACAATTGTAAATATAAGAAATAATTTTCAATTTGTTGTGATTTGTTAGGTATAAACAAGATTTTAGAAGTGGAAATTATTTCATAAAATTGCTTCGCAATGGCCGTGGTTTCCAAAGACGTTGAATTTATTTAGCATCCTCCTTATTCGTTTGATCTCGGTCCATCAGACTTTCATTTTTTTCAAAACTGAAAACGGCTATTTCAGGCATCCAATTTCAGTCAGATAATGACGTCATACATGCAGCAAAAGTCTTTCTAAACGGTCAAGAACGTTAACAAAACTTCTTAAAAAGTGACTTTGAGACCCTTAAACGCTGGCAAAAGTGTTTAGATAATGAAGGGGATTTAAAAAAGGTCACATAGGGCTCATAACATGATAATCAGCACTTGTAATAGATTAATTATCACATACCATCAGAGTCAAGAGATGACACGATTTCTATCGTTTCATCATATTCCGAAGACATTCCAAAAGACATTGCCATTTTTTTGATTTCGTTGATTGAAATGTATCCATTGTGATCAACATCAAAGAGGTCAAAGGTCGACTTTATAACTGAAATATACAATGTTCATGCTTTATCAAATGTAGGTTCTTTCAAAATGTACCTGTCAACTGCTTGTCTAGATTTGGAAAATACATGTATGTGTTATATTTAACAAAAATCACTAATTAATTTTGTTGTACCATATGTGCACATTTCGGAAATCAATTCCTCGACAGTAACATTAGGGACCGAAAATGTTGATAGATAAAAAAGATCTTTCAAACATTTGAAAATTATATGAATCCAAATCCAGCTAGGGAATACTTTCCATGAGGGAACAAACCTTGGTTATAATGAATTGAAAACATTTAGAAGGCTGAAACTTTTACCACAAAGTACATTTTCTGACAGCACAAAGTACTGCCTACTGTATGGATACCCTCCACCAGCAGCAATACCCACTCAGGGGTAGTAAATATTTACCTCTCTTCATCATGTCTTGTCAGGCAGGCCTCTGTTTCACATTCTTTTTTTAATTAAATTTTCCTAAAGTAGCATCTGGCAAATTTGAAGTCTTAATAGTTTTATTACTTGTTAAAATATACAGGCCCCGGTTTCACAATTATTTCTTAACTAAAATATTCCTGAACTTAAATCTGACAAATTTGAAACCTTAATTATTGTGTTAATTATTGAGATATTTACTAATTAAAGGTGTCATTTTGAAGATCACTTCAAGCTTGTTACATCCATGTTAAGTTTTATCAAAAATGTTTATTTGTAATTCAGAAAGAATCCTTAAAATAGCTAAATTTAAGTTGAGGAAAATCTTAGTTAAGGAATGATTGTGAAACCGGAGCCAGCTTTTTAAGGTGCAAGCTTGTAACATCTGTATTTAGTTTTTCATAATTGTTTACTTAAACTACCAAAAGAGATTGCCAAAGTTTGTCATATTTAAGTTATGGGACATCTTAGTTAAGGAATGATTGTAAAACAGGTGCCCGTTTCAGTAGTCATGTGGTGTGATGTGTTTGGTTGAGTTTACTAAATACATGTTTTTACGGTTACATTTCTCTGTTCTATTTTATACCCAGCGTCCTCGTGACTTTGTTTATTGCATTTAAGTTAATTACTTATTTACCTATAACATATTTTAAACCAATGGTTTTTTTTCAACTCATCTATGGTCTTATACAATAATTTTTGGGTGTTGAGACGTTATCCAATATGGAGGATATCATTTAAAAAAAAAAAAAAAAAAAAAAAAAAAAAAAAAGCGTCCCACACCTACGTAACAGCGTACGATTTTTTTTGTAAATGCTATATCTAGATTCCGTTAACTTATTTGGAATAAATTTTTAAAAAATTATTTATTTTTTATTTTTACGTTTTAATAATTAACCTACCTGTTTTTATTTCCGGTGGCACTTCTCCTTCCTTTGATGAAATAAATATAACGTTAATTTGAATAGAATTTAAAAAATCATTATAATGGCATCATCATATTGTTAATTACGCATTCCATAAATATTCTACCAAGGTCATCGCCAATTTTACTACAATCACAAAAACCACCATCGTCACTAAAATTAATATTTAATTATTTTCAGACCGAAGTATAAAAAAACCATTTCAACCGTCGTCTATCCCACTTTCATTATTATTATTATTATACAATTTTTTAATTTAATCATGAAATACATTCAAAAATTATATATGGCAATTACCATTTATTACTATTATTATTATTCTACAAATTTGAGAGAGAGAGAGAGAGAGAGAGAGAGAGAGAGAGAGAGAGAGAGAGAGAGAGAGAGAGAGAGTGTAGTGTGTGTGTGTGTGTGTGTTACCTCTATTTTTTGTAAAGCTCTCTTTTCATCCCAGTCTTTTACTTCACCTGTAGGCAAGTTCGATGTTAACAAAGCGACTTTTAAAGAACCCCGTCTTTCTCTTGTACTCATATTTAATCGAGTTCAAAAATAAAAACTGTTCTTAATTTTGAAATGATTTTATCAAATTCTTTTTTTTCTGACAGTACATTCGAATTAATTTAAAAATTTGACTTATCATGAAAAGATTAATTTATTTATGGAGAGATAATTTTTTTAATCGTATTTCAACCCCGTCACAAATCAGAACGCCGCATTTTAATCTATATATTTTTAAAACTATGCAAAACCATTGACGATAAACGTCTTAAAAATGTAACATTTGTGCTTACCTCTTAGACCAGTGAACCGCACATGAATTGTGGCCATTCAGAATATTATGAAATTGTTTTGGCACGGAACCATAAGTCGCTTGTATTTAGTTCTTGATTGCAATTAAATCTTAAGTCAAAATTGGATTTACAAATCGTGATATACGCCGGCTTAGATCAACAAAAAGCATTTATGAATTTTTCGAAAAGGCTAAGCAAATTATTTCATTTTTAAATTTTGTTTAATTTAAAAATTGTAAAATCTACATAGAAATTTTTTTCTCAGATTGGGTTGTACATTTTACTTGGTCCAATACAGCCACTACCACCTCAGCGGCTCAATAGTAGAGTGCCCCCCCCCCCCCCTACAAAAAGGGAGGCTGGAGGTTCAAATGCCGGTCGGATCTTACGCTTTAGACCACTCTGCCTCCGATACCAACCGATGTTGGAAGGGACAACGCCTTATTTCGCACGAGAGCAAAAATATAAGTTGAAATGAAGGAAGATAACAAACCTCAATCGAAAGTTGAATAATTTGTCATCCGAAATATTTATATATTTCAAAAAGTCGTCGCCACTGTTTTCAGTAATTTTTTCGGTAACGATGTTATTTTTTTAAATATTTTCACTGGCACCACTACATAACTTGTACGACTACGGTCGTCTAGTAAGTAGCTATGTCTCTCTTCAGTATTTAGTGAACTGTCCACAAAGTAACTAGTATTTAAACATAAAAACATTAATTATACAAATGCAAATTTGTACATGATACCTATAACTGTTTTGTAGGAGATATATTACTAGGATCGCGATGTATTTGTCATATACCATTTTTGAATGTATGTTATGATTAAATTAAAAAAATGGTATATGACATATTCATCAAAATGTAATGGAATTTATAAATTATTTCCAACCTTTTTCATAAGTGTGTGTGTGTGTGTGTGTGTGTGTGTGTGTGTGTGTGTGTGTGTCATTAAAAATAAAAAGGAAAAGAAAAATAAAAGCAATTTAAACTACTGGTTTATTCCTCCTACTTCCACTTTTGTAAAGGTCATATAATAATTATTTTTTTAAATTTTAAAAAATTTTTTTAGTTTATTTTATTTTCATCAATTGTTAACACAATAAAGAAGACACTTATATAATGTATGTACAAAATCGTGTTTAAATAAAAATGAATATAATTTTTATATTTTCAAAATGTCGAATAATTTGACAAAGAACTTTACACGTACATGGGTTTAGTTTACCATATAAAGTTGAACTTCATCCGGATTTTCCCTAATCTTAATCAGCTTGTGTTTTATTTCATTAATCCGTTACGTTTTGTGGTAAATAAAACATTTAATTTGAACTTCTCCTCCCAACAAAGATTGACAAACAACAGCAGGTATATTGTAACGACTAAAAAGGTAATAAATACTTTTTTTACATTTTAAATTTGATTCGCAAAAAGATTTTGTGGAAGGCTGAGTGAATGAGTGAGTGATTTGCTGTTTTAAGCCACATCAGCAATTTTGTAGCTATTTGCGGCTAGAAATATATATAAAAAAATACAATGCTATCAATAAAAATCTAAATAAATGTAAAATTCATTAGTATAGACTTTCAAAAAGGTAAAATGATAAAAAAAATCCCAGTAATATCACAGACAATCTATATATAAAACACTGGACAATAGATAATAAATTTATGTATTAGGTCCTTAGATTCAACTGAATCTGTGACCACAAAACAATTATATACACATACATACATAGAACAGTATTGTTATAAACTTTCATAACTGTGTTAAAATACAAGTCAAAACTAAGAGTCCTCTGTCCTCAGTTCTAATGACTGTTTTATAAAGGAACCTACTATTTTAACTTGGTTGGGTGTTGATGGGTTTAGTAGAGTAATGATTTTGTTTATATCAGAGTAATGTATAAATTCAGTATTTTCTATAATAAAAGATTCAATTTATTTGTTTCTTGGTATAATATTAAGTTTACAATGAAGAAATAATGGATCTATATAAAACGATTAAATTTTACTAAGTACATTTAAGTTTATTTCCCGAAAGTAGATTAAAATTTTATGTCTGCTGACATTTGTAAAATTTTTTTGCATCAATGATGCTGAATAAAAAATATCCCTCGTATCGTCAAAAACAACACGATCCAGCAAAATGTGCTGGAAAGATTGTTGACTTTGACAAGGGACACATTGTAGAGGTTGTTCACACTTTAAAATAAACGAGTGTGTAAAATAACAATGGCCGATTCTACAGCGCCTAAAAACAATACCGTCTCTCCTACTGTACTTGGATAAAGGTGTAAATCCCGGAAAGGGCTGAACTCAATGTAGCTTATTGTGTTCTTCGCTATAACAGTGATTGGATCACTGATATAATATTTATCAATGGCTTAAAGTCAGTATTTAACATTAAACAAATAGTCATTGGTTTGGATAATGCTGCTTTAGCAGCTGAATCGGCTTTACTGTTGCCTTTTAAACCAACATGACTCGACAACCAACAATAATAAATAATTTTTTTAAAATCTGAAACAGCATATGTAATAGATGTAAGCAGTTCCAGAATTTCACGAATGGGGGGGGGGGGTGATTTAATTATCTGTTCTTTATTGCCTGAAAAAGAGTCAGAACATAATGTAAACTGTTATGAGGCGATTTTGAAGTATATTGTAAAACATGTATAATCGCTTTAGCCTAAGAGATGTTGGATAAAAAAAATTAATAATAATAAAAATAATAATAATAATAATAAATAAAATAAAATAATAATAAAAAAAAACTGTTACTTCGAAAAAGGTTTTTAATACATTTTGTAGACTTTTTGTAGAATTCTTTGTGAAAAAAAAAACAGCATGCAAACTGATGCTACTGAAAGAAAATATACCTTTTAACTTCTAAGCATCATCCGTGTCTCAAAAATATCTTCACCATATAAAAAGGTACATGTACATGTATTTTATATTCTCTAAACCTGTTTTATGTTGATAAGTCGAACTGAATCTGTTAAATTGTAACTAACCAAGAAACTACATATTACAAGGCATCTAAATATTTTTAATTGGATGTTTACAGTCCATTTTTTCATAAAATGGGTGGGATAGCATGTGTCCTTCAAAGTACTACAACCATACCACTGTACATTTGTATATTACTTTACCATTCTACTCGGGGCCTCGGTGGTTGAGTGGTCTAAAGCTCGCGCTTACGGATAACAGCGCCTCTCACCGCCAAGGTTCGAATCCAACTCGGGACAGATCCTAGTGTGAGAAAGTTTGTTAGTTCGCTTGCCGAAGGTCGGTGGTTTTCTCCGGGGACTCCGATTTTCTCCACCATTCCAGAACTGACCGCCTCGAAATAAGTGAAAGATTCTTGACTGGGGCGTAAAACACCATTACTCCACTCCTCCTTTTACCATTCTACTCGGTGTTTGTCCGAAATCGGATGTTTAGTAATCACTATCCTCAACATGTGCTTTATATTCCGTATGCTTTCGGGGGATTAAAAAATCTAGACAGATCCGAGTGAGAAAAGGTTTGTTCTCCGGGCAGTTCAGTTTCCTCACTCATCTATGAACTGATCGCATTGATATAAGTGGAAGATACATGGCTTATTACTTTCATTCCACTCCATTTACAATGCGTATGGCTTTCAAAATAAATAAATAAATAAATAAATAAAAGTTTCTTTATTGTTATTAGTTTTATTTTCTAAATGGTTGTTTTATTGATTTTACAACAAATAGTAATGACTCTTTTCTTTGTAGAAGTAAAATAAAATCTTAAAAAGGCAGATAAACGGCGTAGTCTCCCTTTAGTTACTAGTTTGTTGCGGGTCTCATGTGTAAAGGTTTGGATTTTGACGAACCTATTTTATTATTTTTCAACATGATCCCCTTCATTATCTATATATTCTGCAAGCGGTTTTTAAGGACCTCAATGTCACTTTTTATCGTTCAGATAGTCCTCTATTGCATGTACAAAGTCTTTTTAAAAAAAAAAAAAAACAAAAAAAACCCTCTTATTCCACCCCATAGTAACAAACGTACGAAGAAAGTTAGCAGGATCTGCCTCTAAAAAGTATATAGATTAGCAAGCGACAAAATGCGCCTGGTTTGCTTCTCAACAACTATTAAAAGTTTTGGTACACAACAGGATGAAGTCTTTGTCAAGGCAATAATTTCTATGAATAGCATGTTCTGTTTAACTATCCAGGCTATATAGATCGCCTATCAGTCAGAACAATATCATGGACTTTACTGGCCATTTCTTGGGTTTCAACAATGATAAGCTTTCCTGAACGGCGTTATTCCCCAATTTTCTGCCTGCTGCGTTTAATATTTCACCACCCACATTTTACAGTACTGTGGCATATGAAGGGGCATCTTTGCCTGATGAGTATTGATATCCTCAGGCATTTAACCCAAGATAAACCTAGATATAAATATGGGGTCACTACTATGTCCCAGATTTTGTCCATTTTGCAAATGTCACTTGCCATATTTACTTGGGAACTGCCTCGTTGATATAAACCTACCAAACGACACAAGTCTTGGGACTTTAATTAGTAAGGAAATAGTAGGACTGATGAAAAAACATCAATTCTAACCGCATTCAAACTAATTGCACACTGCAAAAGTAATCATTTTTGCCATCACCTGGTGACGTCTCGTATTGAAAAATTATTGTCTGGGACTTAAAACCCGATTAAATCATTCAATAAATCATGTGTGAATACACCTACCTTATTCAGTGTTAATAAAACATTGTCAAGTTAAAACAAATTCCATTTGAGAGGATAATGCAAGTCAGAGATCTTATTACTTCATTTGTGGTAGTCTTTAAGTGTCATTTCATTACAATAAACACGAGCTGTAAGACTTGTAAAGATACAGATTTCTATATATAGATCATCATTGTTTATCTAGCATCCCAACTTCGGGAAATTTATACAACAGAGAAAGCTGCTTATAAAAAATTGTTGACTCAGGAATATCGCAAGCCTAGGCTTATCAAGGTCCTCAAAAAGTTTATAACCGTTATAACAAAATTGTTGATGAGTATGATGCCGCTGTATCCAAAATTACCCTGAATATATTTGACGTCAAATACATTTTCCATGTTCTATTTGTTTTCAGTTTTGATTACACACGTGGATATTCTCAGTTTTGATCACACACGTGGCTGTTCTCAGTTTTGATTACACGTGGCCGTTCTCAGTTTTGATTACACACGTGGATGTTCCCAGTTTTGATTACACACGTGGCTGGTGCAGCTAGCTAGACAAGAGTGGAGTAATGATATTTTACACCCCAGTCAAGATTCTTTCACTTATTTCGAGGCGGTCAGTTCTGGGATGATGGAGGAAACCGGAGTGTCCGGAGAAAACCACCGACCTTCAGCAAGTGCAATGACAAACTTTCTCCTACTAAAATCTGTCCCGAGTGGGATTCGAACCCAGGCGGGGAGAAGCGCTGTGATCCGTCAACGGGCGCTTTAGTCCACTCGACCACCGATGCCCCTAGCTAAACAAGAACTGAGTTGAGGGGAATTATAACGTTTCCACCCATGTCAAGCTTCTATCACTTATACAGAGGCGGTCATTCAGAGATGGCGGAGGAACCCGGAGTGTCCAGAGAAAACCATTGACCTTCGACAAGAAAACTGACAAACACACTAAGATTTGGCTTATTGGAACTCGAACAATGGCGGTTAAAGGGTCTACGAACCGGAGGCGTACACTTTATAAAATTCGCCTGGTAACCGAAGTCCCCTGTTAAGAGAATGTATACATTGGTGAATGCACTAATCATTAATCATAGCTGTCAAAATCCAACATGACCATCGTTTAACAGATCCAACCCAAAAGTTTGCAGATCCCTTTTTAATAGCTTTGTAAAACAACAGTTTTTGCTTTTCTAAGTATTTTATAGCTTTTTAATTTATAATCCATATTTGTCATAGGACATTTTTATTTTACATAAAGAATGGTTGTCAAAGAAATTATTTATAAAAGATTCAGTTTTAATTAGGTGCAGCTGTAATTGGAAAAGGAAAATTAAACATTTAAGTTAAGAAAAAGTTAATTTTGCGAACAATAGACAAAATAACAACAACAATAATAATAAATGACGATAATAATAATAATAATAATAATAATAATAAATATAATAAATATAATAATAATAATAATAATAACTAGAGATTGTAACTGGGATACCAGTTACGTATGATTCCCCACCATCCATAATCTATATATTGTCTAAAATATACACCTGCTGATGGACTGATCTCGCGATGGATTGATAGTATCCATTACTAGTAATCGAAAGCTGACTAAGAGAAAGGGCGGGAGACAAGTAAATTTAAAGTTAACATCGAATTGTACAATTATAATTCGAGCAGTATTCATTTTAATATATATTTTCATTCCCTCATACCCCATTGTTGCAACAATGTTTTTTGTTAAAAGAAACCAATTGATCACGGGAGTCCGAATCTGCATGTATAAATTTATAATTCGAAATGTATGTAAATTATACAAGTTTAATAGATCAGAATCATGCGTTCTGTCTTCTGACATAGGTCCTATCCATTAAATTGGCAATTCTATTAGCTGGTGTATTTTGATTGGACAGGTATTCAACTTTGATTAATAGCAAATCTATTTCACGAACTGTGAGGTGTTTAACCAACAAATTTGATTGACGTGTGTCATGACTGTGAAGTAGCCATAACCTACATATTAATGGATAATTGACAAAGAGATTAAAGCAATTATCCATATCAAAACATGTAATAATGCTATTGAATTTGTTTACAATTCTTTGAACAGGAATTTAATCCTGTAAACTTGCCTTAAGAAATGAAATCAAGTATGCCATAAGATAGTGTTTCTTGACTGAGGGTGGGTGTTAAGAATTCTGGCTTCCCACCCCTACCCTCTCTTGAAAATGATTTCCTGGAGGTTTTTATCACTCTTTACAAAAGTCCATAATGGACAAGAAAATATACAGATGAGTGGAAAGGATTTTAACTATTTAAAAGCTATACATGTACATAGCACCACCCACAGTGGGAAATGACCTTAGGTGCCCTTTATTAATATCAATCTATTCAACTTTTCATAAGGAACCAGAAAATACATAAATTAGGGGTGGGGATTTCAATAGTTTAAAATTAACTTAGCACCACCCAGCCCTACCCTTCAGTGGGAAAGGACCTTAGGTGTCTTTGATTAGTGTCATTCTTTTCATTTTATCATTAGGAACCAGAAAATATATACTTTAGGGATGGGGATCTCATTAGTTTATGAGTTATGTCAAAGCCCTATATATGGTTTTATAGCACACCGCAAAGTGTTTAAGGAAAAATTGGTGATTTTTGTTTTTAAGATCCCATCTTCCGTCCCTCACCCAATAAATACCCATGAATGTAAAAACTTTAATGGTGCAGGAACCTATCCTTAAATTTTGAACGAAATTGAATGATGCGTTTAACTTGTTTGGCAGTGCTGATAAAAATTTGATATATTTTTAACAATTTAATACATAGTAACTGAGAATTTATTAAGAACAAATTATGTATGTGAGAAAGAGGTTAGTCACTTAATTTACATTTAGTTCATTAACATTCAATCATTTTTGTTTAACTGTATACATTAATTCAGATTACCCATTTTTATCGGGCGCTCATATATCTGAGAAACTGAATAAGAAAGAAGAAGATTCTGTAAGAGTTATCTCTCTTTGTACGTATTGAACAGAAAGATGTTTGGAATTAAATTACGCAATTTACACGCACCGACCGCTGAGCCGTCGAGATAGAAAAAAAATTGATCATTTATCCATATCTACCAAGATAGCAGATTGTTGGTACCAAATTTCATCGAAACCCATCATACCGTTTCCGAGTTCTGCACCGGACAATTTCAAGGAAGAAAAAAAATTATAAAAATAATAATGATAATAATAATAAAAATAATAATAAGAAGAAACAGAACGAAAACAATATGATTCCCCACCTTTGGGTGGGGAATCATAATAATAATAATAATAATAATAATAATAATAATAATAATAATAAGAAAAATTAATAATAATAATAATAATAATAATAATAAATGTAAATATTATAATAATAATAATAAAATTAATAATAATAATAATAATAATAATAATGATAATAATAATAAAATTAATAATAATAATAATAATAATAATAATGATAATAATAATAATAATAATAATAATAATAATAATAATAATAATAATAATAATGATAATAATAATAATAATAAAAGACTTGAAAATTTTATTCAAATTCTTTATTTCTCATCATTGTAATATTGACAATACAGAGAACATGTTAATATATAAATACAATACAACATGCGTGAGTTAAGATACAAACAAAAATTAATCAGAAGGACTGACTCCCTCAAAAATAACACTTAGAAATTTACAAACATTGTTCAACAACATTAATGACAATTTCTTAGTTTAAAATAAAATAAATTTCTTAGTTTATAAATAAAAATATGTTAAATTTGGATTTTTTTTAATAAAATGATTTTTTTCTAACTCCATAAATACTTTTACAAACCATTATAATAAGAAGAATAACATACAATTTATCAGAAGCAGTTCTTATTTAATGAAATTCTATAACATTACATACTGCACAAAAACTGCTTTTTTGGTGAATATATGATTTAAAAAAATTCCCGTTTTCAAAAGGTGTCTTATATTAAGCTTTAATGTAGACTTTTTAAAAATGTTTTATGTTTTTTAGCATTTACTTAGTTTTAAATCTCTTCATAGCATTTATTTTCAGAGGACAACAAGTTACATGTATGTGGATGTATTGATTAAAGGGAGATAACTGTGAATATATTGCTTTTTTGTTCACTACGGTTTGTCTCCAATATGTCACCTATAAAAAAAATATTAGAAACATCATTGTCAAACATGTCTAAGATCGTTTGTTGTTGACATGTTGGCCTCTCAACTTTTGGGATGTTCAACCAATTAGAACCTTGTCAAAGTCAACAATCTATCTAGATTGTGCTATAAGGGATTATTTTTTTCAGAATCATCGATGCAAGATCTTTATAGCAAGGCCAGTTGACATAAATTTAAAACTTCCTTCGAGAAATACACCTGTTTAATAAAAATTAATTGGTTTATCTATTTTTACAGTATTTTATTTATAATGTGTTTGTGACATTACTGTTTTGTGTCAGTTTACCTTTTATCTATATTATTTTAAGCTACTGAATTTTTCATTTATCCACTAATTATTGATTGGTACCATTATATCTTTAACTTTTCCAACGGAATAGCTGCAAAATTGCTGATGCGGCTGTTAAAATCAACTGGCTCACTCACTCACGCACTTTCTCACTCCCTCGCGCACGCATGTAAGCACCCACTTACGCACTAACATACTCATTCACGCACGATCTCTCTCTCTCTCTCACACACACACACACACACACACACACACACACACACACACACACTCTCTCTCTCTCTCTCTCTCTCTCTCTCTCTCTCTCTCTCTCTCTCTCTCCCACACACACACTGACGCACTTGCTCACCCACTCACTTTAACTCATGCATTCACTCGCGCACTCACTCACTCAACTTTAATTATGATTTTATGAATCTTCTTTATATGATTGCTTCCATTGTTTGGTCTTATAACTCTTTTAAACAGAGTTACAACATTTATCCATCGCAAAAATCTAGATTATTAAATTATCCAGAATTCAAAAACATAGTATAGTGATCCAAAACGTTATCAGTACGCAACACGTCCATTAGTATACATATAAGGTTTTTTAATGGTCAGCAAGTTAGCACTTTGAGTAACATTGTCCATTCGGATGTACTTGGATAGAACAGTACTTCATTAGTATACTTATATGAATAAATATAAAATAAATGTATTTTTTTGCAATCAAGTCTTGGAACTTCCCATTATATGCCGGACATACTCTGAAAAAGTGAAGTAAAAATATGTTTCAAAGATAAGTTTATGAAAGTAAAAAAATAAATAAATAAATGAAAGGTTAAATATTGTTTGCATGGAAGAGGTCGATATTTCAAAGAAACTAACAATACGCCACGACAAAAAAGATAGATTAATCGGCACCAAACCGGGTGCTTGGTTAAAGTAAAAACAAGTCTTATTACAAAATGTGTTTTAATGTATTAAATACCATCTGTTTTGTTTAAAATACGTTTATGAAAGAGATGCAACAAATTAGTAACAAAATTGACCAGTGGGATGGGTAGGATGTTAGAGTTGGGGTAGGGGGTTAAGTACAGATCAGCTCGTTACAATATCTCACCTGTGTAGTCAATTTTTCCGTCGCCATTAATATCAGCTTCCTGAATCATTTGATTGACGTCGCTGTCATCTAGCTTGTTCCCTGAAAAAAAGAAAACATGATTAAACTGACTTCAAAAAACTTTAATGAGTGGAGTAAAAAAAAGTGTTTAGCACTCCATGCAAGATTTTTAAAACTTATATCGATGCGGTCACATCTGGGACATTGGATGTAAACAGGGTATCCCGAAAAAATACCACCGACCTCAGACAAAGTGAACTGACAAAGTATTTTGCATAAGGATTTGTCCTAAACATAACCTAGGCGGTGAGAGGCGCTGTGTTTTGTAAGTGCCACTAAACCACCGAGGCCAGACAGTTAAAAGGGACCATACACTGGGTCGTCCTATGTATCTGTCAAAAATGTGTACATGTGAAATTTGTCAAATCCGAATTACATCTACATCATCAAAAATTATATTTGATGTAATTATTTTGCAGGTCAAAAGTAAAAATGGTCTTCTCGGTATTACAGTTGACAAAAGATGCAGATGAATTGAAGGTACTTGTTAAGAGCGAGAACCATCAAAAACACTTCGGAGAACAGCGTATACATGTAATGAAATATATAAAATAGAGGATTAACATGTACTGTAACCATGGACATAAGTACCTGTTTGAATGATCAGGGGTATTATAATACAATGTATGCTGGTGGAGCCTATCATCGGCTGATAAATTACGATCTACAGACGTTGGACAAAAGTATTCGCACGATGGCGTTATTTTTAACTGTTGTTGTGCAATTCGCGTTATGTTAAAGCGGTATATTTTTAAAGGTAGCTATTGTATAGCTACACCGGTAATAAATATGAAAGTCAAAGGTCAGATTTGCAACGTATGTCAGGTTTGTTGTCGTCTGCTATTTTCAGAATCTGGATTTTTTTCTGAATCGGAAAATGGGTAAGAAATCGTCCGAGTTGAGTGTGAGTTGCAAAGAAATAATTATAAATTTGTTACAATATGGAAACAGTTTTGGTAAAGTTAGTCAGTTATTAAGTATTCCTAAATCAACAATATTTAGTGTTTGGAAAAAATATTCAACATAAGGGAGTGTAGAAAATCTACCGAGAAGTGGAAGAAAAAAATTTATTGACGACAGGGCCGCCCGTAATCTTATCCGTCATGTTAGAAACGATAGGAAATCTGTATTGTCAGATATAACCAACAGGTTTAATGAAAATTATAATGCCCATGTATCAAATAAGACAGTCTGGAGATGTTTAAGAAAAAATAATTACAAAAGATGTGTCTGTAAAAAGAAAATACGTATCCGTGTTGCTAACAGAATAAAGCGAGTACGGTGGTGTTCAGAAAGGAGGGGTTGGACTGTTGAACAGAATTGGAAAAATGTTATATTTTCGGATGAGTCCCAAATTGTTCTTGGTTCTGATGACAGAGTGTATATTTGGCGGAAAAGCGACGAGGCTTGGTTACCGGACTGCATTTCACCTGGTGTACAGAAAAAATTTAGTGCGATGATTTGGGGATGCATTACGTATCATGGTGTCGGGACCATTTGTCGCATAATTGGTAACATAAATTCTCAAAAATATATTGAAATTTTAGAAGACAATAATTTATGGCCAGTTATCGCTAGGCATTTTGCAAATACTAACTATTTATTTATGGACGATAATGCAACCGTTCACAAGTCTCGACTGACAAATGCATACAAACTGGAAAATGACATTTCGTCCTTAGAATGGCCCGCCCAGTCTTCCGATATAAACCGGAGCGTCTTTTTACTCAAATACACTCAAATATACTCAAATATACTCTAATATACTCAAATACTTTCAAATGTACGGTCAAAAATTGATGATTTTTGTTAGAATAACTCTTCAGAAATGTATCGTTGATGTAATATCTAGAATTTTCCCGTTTCCAGTCCGAATATTGGACATACAGCCTTTACCAGGCTTTATTAAAATTTCGGACGACCGTAGAATGACCAACATCCGGACATGCAGCGCATACGACGATCGATGTTACCCCACTGAGAAGCAAAACTGAAACACTAGTCGAAAAGCATTGATTGTAAATCTCTTCCTAAGTTTTAATTTCTTTAATAAATAAATCGATTATATACATATATGCCAAGGCAAGGGAAATAACTCTTTCAATCTCGTTCCCACATAAATATCAAGATACATATGGGTACTTTTTTTCCCTCCTAAATCTCAGCATAAACCCAGTTAAGCAGAGTTTCCAAAAAGCAGAGTTTTATTAAAAAGATAAAATATAAAAAGCCAAGATAATTTTGAGAATGGGAAATAATTATAGTAGAGTTCGGCTATAACGAAGTCCAGGGGACGGCTTAATGGTCATTATGGACTTCGTTATAGGCATATATCGTTTTAAACAATTTTTCAACAAATTAATCAACACTTGAATAAATAATTAAGCTATATTTTAATAGTTTCAAGCCGTATTTCTGCATATTAGTCGATATCTATGCGTATTTGAGTATATTTGAGTGTATTTGAGTAAAAAGACGCTCCCGATATAAACCCCATTGAAAATGTTTGGCTAAAGATAAAGCGGGGAGTCCGACGAGTTTCACATTTAATAAACACTAATGAAGATTTATATAATCAAATTTTAAGAATTTGGGAATCATTTTCTGTGGAATACATCCAAAGTTTATATGCTAGTTTACCTGCACGGATACAGAGAGTTCAGAAGGCCCGTGGGTATATCACTAAATATTAAGGTAAGAATTTTTATATATATATGTTGCCTTTATTTCTTAAAAAAGTAAAGCATTTGTTAATGAAAGAGTCTAAATTAGTCTAAATTTGCGTATTTATGTTGATTCTAAGCCAAGTAATACACATTTGTTTATCGCGAACCGGTGTAATAGAAAAAACATGGCCGCTAAAATCGTGCGAATACTTTTGTCCAACGTCTGTAGATATACATCTGTTTAACCATCTAAAATATAGGTAAAACCTCCTGTACCCCCCACCCATTTTTCTTTTTTCTTTCTTTCTTTTTTTTTCTTTTTTATTTATTTATTTTTTTTTTTTTTGAAAAAAGGTTTTTAAAATGGCTTGATTTCACCTTTTTATACTATTTCAGTAGAAATTAAAAAAATTAAGTGGGCGGTACAAAAGAAAATTTTTCTTAAATTTCCTTGAACATACGAATAAAGTTTTTATACCTACCAAATTTTGTCATAAAGTATCGGAGTTCTTCCTTGTCAATATATCCATCACCATCACGATCTAACACTCGGAAGGCCTCGATCATTTCTTTGTCAGACTCATCCGGGTATTTTGAGAGAAGTGCGTTCATTAGTCCTTTAGTGCGTAGTACAAATGATTCAAATTCTGAATATTCAACTGACCCACTTCCTGAAATAAAAAGAAATCACCGTAACATTTATCTTGGTTTTTGGGAAAAAAAAACGTTAACTGTCATTTCTTAGGAGCATTTATTTGCCTCAGAATTAAAGATGCATTAAGTTTTTCAATTTTCATAATTTATTTATTTTTATTTATTTTTTATTTATTTATTTTTATTTATTTTTTTTTTATCATGAAAATAATATATTTTTTAAAAAATAGATTACTTCTAATCACGATCCGTGAGATTCATTTTCTAAAATTTCATTCCTATTAGCTGTAAATAAACGGATTCCTTTAACGGATTGGTCAATGTTTAACGATGATTATTATTTGCTTGGAGCATGCGCAGTGATGTACAGAAATTCCAATGAAACGAAGGTGAAGCCTGACAAATTGTATTAATTGAACGTCATTAATTTCCAAATGTATTCGCATTGGTGTTACGTATCCCTTATAAAGTCACAAATGACCAATTTAATGAAATTCTGTGTTTGATTTATCGTATTTCACCGTCGCGGGCAGTTAAACCAGTTTTTTTCCTTGCGTCATGACAATTTTCTCGTTTTTGCTTTATATTTGAAATATTAAAAGAAAATGACTATACTGGTGTTATATACCACTTTCTGAATTTAATCTTAAAAATACATTTAAAAAGTGGAATTTGGCACTGAATTCTGCTTATTTTGCAGTTTATTTATAAAATTTATAAAGTTTATATTGAAGCAAGAAATACAGGACTTTAGTAACAGAAAAAAAAAACAACATAAATTGAATAATTTTTTAAATAGACAGATATGGTCATTCTGTGGTTGATGCCAATAATAGGATGGTCGGTGAGAATTGGTCCATTTCCAAATCTGCATCCGAAAAAATACCTTTATGACATCTTACGTGAAATCTGTGACAAATCAGGGATGTGTTAATTTGACACAAGAAACCCAATATACCGTTTAAAGCACAAAAACAAAGAAACGGGCATGTGACAATTGAGTTTATGAAAACCTCACCCATCCATCTCGCCATTAAATATGGCTATTGGATTAATAAAGCTTTTAAACACGTGATAAAAGTATTATAGCCGGGAGATTAATTAGGTATTATTTATAACAACAATATGGTAAAGGGCTTAAATCTGTTATTTTATGAGTTATTAACTTGACCTGTTTTTATTTATCATAGGTTTTGTAAACAAGGTCAGGTTGTAAATATTTACGGTTTTCTTTTAAATGTCCGAGGTGAACTTTTGATGACACACGGACAGCTGTTTCAAAATATATTATTGTTCCGTTAAAGCAATAAACATCTAAAAATTTTGAGTTTCCTGTGTATATTTTCAGTGCCTGAAAAAGTCTTAGGACATTCTAAAAACTTTCGATTTTGCATATATATATGCGCGTGTGTGTGTGTGTGTGTGTGTGTGTGTTATTTAATTTTGATACCCTGGTGCCCCCGGACCCATCGATGATTGGATGATTTGGCTTTAGCCATTTGCTTTAGTTCCGAGTATTGATGTCATATTTTAAATTTTTGAATTTTCTGAATGAAGTATTCGAAAATTTATTGTCATATTATAAATTTTTGAATATTTCATTCAGAAAATTCAAAAATTTATAATATGACATTGACCTTGCCGGAGTTTGAACCCTTGTGATAACTTTTACTTACCGAACCAACACTCTGCCAACCAAGCTACCACGTTTAAAGAGAATGGTGAGTTTTAAATCATTAACTTACCATCAGTGTCTAGTGTGTTAAGAATATCATAAGTATTGCCATCCTCTGACGTCAACCCAAACGATCCTAAAATCTTTTTGATTTCTTCCACGGAAATGTGTCCATCATGATCAGCATCAAATAGGTCAAAGGTGGCTTTTATAACTGAAAATGTCGGAAAATAATGAATGAATTGATGAATTTGTCATGGTACCGAGAGTCGACATCAAAATCAATTAGATATTCTCAAATAAATAAATAAATAAATAAATAAATAAATAAATAAATAAATAAATAAATAATGATAAAAAACAAGTTTGATCATCATCACAATATAACAGGAAGTAAAAAAAATAGCCAGGTGATTCATAAATTCCTTTCAATGAAGAGAATGACGTAAAAGAATTTTGACGGGGGAGGGGTGGGGGTGGGGGTGGTGGTAATGTGGTGTGGTGGTTATATCATTATCACTGCACTTTAACTAGAATTTCACAAAGTTTTTTGTAGTAAGATTACAAGTAACTTACCAGTTTTCATTTCAGGAGGTACTTTTCCACTCTGTAAATAACAAAATATTTTTAATAATAATAATAATAATAATAATAATAATAATAAAAGCAAACAAGCAAACAAGCAAACAAGCAAACAAACGACGGTGTTTTAAATATACTGTATTTATGTGAAATGCGTCAAGCCAAAACCGCACTCGTTTATTTTGAATCTGATGACACTGTGTTATAGCGGTCATTGGACAAATGACCAATGGAACCCGCCAGCGTACCACGTGATCAGTACCACTTAACGTTTTTGCGGAATGAAATAAATAACGTTTACGTCAAATTTTCCCGATAAAAAACGTCGTTATTACGGGAAAATGTCACTTTAAATGCGAGTCCATTGTCAATGAAAATAACTATCCTGCACAAGCGCTATGAGGTACCACGTGGTGCTCTTGGGAATTCCATTTTAACGGCATGTCATATTTACATGTAATACTGTATTAATTATATACAATTACAAGAAAATAAGGTGTGCGAGTTCAAATAAACTTGAAACCTACAACATGATCGACATGCTTAACGCTTTACCTTTACACAACACATTTTAAGAGTAATCGGTGACGTCATTTTTTAGAATATTGCGTTACAGTGAATATGTTTCCAATAATGCCAAAGTGATTACTTTGCATATTTCAACTCTAATATTTGTATTTAAAATTAAATTGATATGCCGAATCAGATAACCGCGATTTTCTAAATTAAAATTTTACCGGTCATATGTATGACATGAAAATGTGACGACACTGGATGTACAACAGCCAAGTTGTTGAACAACGTTATGACGCTGCTATTAGCTAACATGAAATAATGCGTTGTTTACGTCAAAGTTTTGACCCTCGCTCGCTGCATGGATTGGTCTGATGATGCGATAAGAATTTATTTTAGACATTGGCATATTTAAATATATTACGTCACATAAAACACTGGATTACCTAAAAAGTTTCTAAAGCCATCGTTGGGTTTTTTTCGAGTTTCATTTTGACCTTCATATGGACATAACCGGCAAGAAGCATTGGAAACATTTAGATCAAGGTGGAGAGGGCTCCACAATGAATCGGTTGTTAAAATTATTTTTTCGATTCCATATAGGTAGACTGAGCAATACTTGAAGGAAACAAGTCGAGAACGTTTAATTTATCATTTTTTAATCCACCAAGAACAATTTTTCACTGATATATAAATAAATAAATAAATAAATAAATAAATAAATAAATAAATAAAATTTCAATTATAAAAGAACTTTTACCTTTATCATACTAATTGCAGCTTTTTCATCCAATTTAATGATAGTCCATATTGGGACATCCGAGAAAAATAAGCCATATGTGAAAGGACTTTTTGGTGAAAGAGACATGATAATAACCGGGTATACACTTCGAACACGTCCTATCTTACACTTCGAACACGTCCTATCTTACACTTCGAACACGTCCTATCTTATAATTCTTATTACCTTATTTATATCAATATAACTGGAATGATTTATTTTGGGTTAGACAGAAAAATAGGATTACCGATAAACAAAATGGGATTTTCGGTTTGATTCCATATAAGGAGTTAAACGGGGGTTAAAGCATTGATTTATGATCTTGTGAATCGATCTTTGATTATAAAGGGGGACTTTGTGCAATTAAAGGACTTTTTTCTTATCCCCTTTTTTACCATAAACAAGATTAAGGTAAAATTATAAAAAAGTTGAATTTATCTGAAGGGTTCCGTTTGGATCTTTGTAATATGGATAATATTATTTAAGAGGTTAACATACAATATTAAATTTGTTGTACTGATTTTAGCGTATTAATTTGTTTAAATGGTGGCAGTTTTACAAATAGGATAATAACATCTTTTCAGTAAGCCTCGAACTGTGCTTCAATGGGATAAGGCGATCCAAGGGATTTTCATCGAGCCAAAAAAATATGAAATAATGTCTTAAAGGTCACAAATCCAGATTTAATCGGATTCTAAATAGCTTTGTTATTCAGGAGACTGTCTGTGGTCTTTTTCTTACCAGGATAGGGGTTTTAATCCACAAAAAAGTCTTTATTTTAAAAATGCTGAAATTATACTTATAAACTCAGCTAATCCCGTGTATTTTTTGTTTTGTTTGATAATTTTTGTTCAAAAACTTTTTTAGTCAATTTTTTTTTCGCCCCACAGTCCTGCTGGACTTGTACGGCCTAGGTACGCCTAGCTGATCTTTCATGCATTTTGATTTCGTTATTTCCAGTTAGAGGAACGCCTCCAATAAAACTCTAGATAATAAAGTTTTGCCCTATTTGATGAAAATTATTTTTTGAAAGACAGTCCTGAAATAGTTAGAACCATTACAGTATTTTTCCCGTGGCACTGTTTTGCCCATTTCTTTTGGAGAATGGACTCGTTTACCGGCTTGTTTGAGCACCCGATTACAAATCATAGAGCTTCTATATGAAGAAGGACGTTAATGATTGAATGGTTATTTAAAACAACGCCTCGCACCGCCCAGATGGTCCAAGTTTCAGAATATTTGTTAGTTTTCTTGACGAAGGTAAATGGTCAGTGGTTTTCTCTGGGTACTCCAGTTTCCTTAATCACCCAATATTAATACCCCTTAAGAACAATGAATGAATCTTGATAGTAGTATGGTCCTTTTGAATATACTACTCTTGATCTTACATAAAACACTTATATTACTCCACTGAAGTTGTTTCCTGGGCGCATATTTCTTCTTGAAGATGCAACATCAGAACGAGAAGGTTCTTATGAACTAAATTGTGTATTTTATGTATCTATATATATATACAATTGTTTTATTCCTGTTGCAGAAATCCAAACTATTTCATATACTCGTTGGTTGGCTGCGATGTTGTTTAACGTAGAATTAGCCATTTTTCAGCAATTTGCGACGAGAGCAAAATAATAAATCTCCGAGGAATAAACAATAAACAAGTTCTTTTTCGTATAAGTTGTACGAGTTTGTATTGTGGTTCATTTTGTACAAGCGTACACGACGGCATTTTGTTGTGGTGGTCAACAAATCAGTATGCGATAAACAAGCATACCACTTGGCCACTAACATTATCCTGATCGTTTGAACAAATATATACAATGTCCTCTGAATGCCGACCGCCAGGCTGGGAAGAAGAATCGTAAAATTTAGTCTTATGTATAACTAGACTGGGGTTCGAACCTACAAACTCCAGTTCATGTGGTGCCATTTCTTTAGTTTTTGTTTTGTGATGATAGCAAGCCAACAAAATATAAAAAAAATTTACAAATTGCGACTGGCGACTGTTGCGTTGCCTTCACACCCAAGTTGTCCCACCGCTATGGGTTCCATCTCGGTAGATCTCCAGTGAAAAGGATTTTACAGGTTGGTTGAACATGCTGTAATGTTTATCTACGACGAAGGAACTAGCACACTAAAGTCTCCATAAGTGCAAAAATCTGATCAGAAATAATGTCTCTCTATAATTAATCCTCGAGGTAAAACGATAAACAAGTCCCGTCACTAACAGTTGAATAAACTGCTGATGTGACGTAAAGCAAAATTTAGCCAACCGCATCAAGTGGTATGGTGTAGACTTTTGGAGAACTCAACGATAGCACTTATTTTATAACAAATGAAACCAAAACAGATACACAAGTATTAAAAATTTTTCAGAAAGGCATTATTTAACCAATTGATAAACATTATATATATATATAAATTACGGTTCTGTTTTTCTTAAGTTTTCATTGATTTAACAATACAATAACAATCATTTTTTTTAATCTTCGATAGTTTCGCATATTTTGTTTTTTTTATACACGGTAATTACTTATATTGACCTAATTATGAACCATCGATTGATGTTATTATTTTCCACACACACACACACACACACACACACACACACACATATATTAACTTACCATTATTATTTCTTTATCATTTCTTTGTCATATTATTTTCCAAAACACAGGGATATTTTTTTCCACAATTTCTAAACAGTTTGTTTCGCCTAAACTTGACTTGCAAAAACTACAACCTCTTTAACTGTAAGAAAGTCTTCCGTATAATAGTCCAGATTTTTATTTATTTGTTCCAAATGGAGATAACGAATATTTAAAATTGGCTATTGAAAGCACAGATAATAGTTACCGTGTCAAAACACTGCCCCGAGGAATCAATATGGATAATTTATAGTTTTCTAGTCAAGATATTTCTAATAACGGTAACAATGCTATAATAATTATATGCCCGATTTATTACCCCATGTGGCTTATGCAATGAAAGCAAGCAGATAAATATTGACTCTACTTTTAACGATTAACGGAATTATAATTGACCATAACGCGACGGAGCGATAAAAGAAATTTAATTTCAAATCACGGTTTATGATTGTGACGTCATCAATCGGCGCCCTTCGAGTTATACTTAATACTTGTTCTTTATACAAAAACACCCGTATGGTGACGATCTAATCTAATTATGTAATCAGTCACTATTCTTAAGAATTATATTTCGATAGAAATCGGTGATACAAGGCCTATTTTCTCAGATCTTGATAAGATCAACGCGAAATGATACCCTTTTCATATCATAAATTTGCAATTAAAAAAAATTAAATTATTCAAAAATAAGAACACGATATGCTTATGAAAATTTACTATAGGATTACACAATAAATAGTTTAAGTAAAGAGAAAAAAGTAATGGAGTTATTTATATTATTATTCCCGTTGGTTCAGGGATTGTGGAGGAACCCGGAGTGAAAAAAACCACGACCCTTCGGCAAGCTTTCTCACAAATATGCATGTCTCGATTGGATTCGAGCCAAGGCGATGAAGAGCGCTATAATATGTTTACAAGCACATTTTGACTACTCGTCTTCAAGGCAACTTTTAGTGTCACATATATCATACAATTATCACATTCCAGCATACATCACAGTGAGTCAAAAACATTTAATGGTGTTAATAAAACATCAAAGACTTACGAGACACTCGAACACATGTTAAAAAACAAAGACATCTCTTAAAAACATCATTGAGATCTTAATAAAATTAAAATAAAAAAAGATGTGCCCCAAAAGTTGTACCTAATAAGCTATAGGCTGGTTAATTGTAGTGTTGTTTAACGTCGCATCGGCAATTTTTCTGGTATTCGCAACGAGAGCCAGGTTATTAAAATCTAAGATTTAATTTCTTGTTATGCGTGAGCAGTGTGAGTTTGCATAATGGCCTGCCTTGTACTAGCGGGCATTAAGGGCTCTTTTTTTTTAAAAATTAGCGATAGGATAGCTTGATCTGGTTCACAGCCATCTTTTGCTAACATACAATCAAGTAAAGCATTCGGTAAAAATGTCAGGGAATTTGTCAATGGTTTTTAAGTCTTCAAATACTTATGCATTTTAAAAAGAATGTTTAGAATATCACAGCTCCAAAGTTCAAATAATATATTAACAGTTCTTATAATGCGACTTTAGCATCACGTGGAAATTGAAAATACACCGTGATCTCCAATAAGTCTAAGGATGCAAAATCTTCATCGTCATTATATATAGACTAAAACCGGTTACTCCGTGACGTCAAGCTGTATACTATGGGTTACATTCGTACACCTCCAAAAAATCGCAAACACGCATTAAGAAAACTTAATACAGCTGTATTTCTATCCAACAATTATTTTGTCAAAATGTATTTTAAAAAATCGCAATGAAAACCGGTAACGTTTTGCGTTGTCGTATTCTCGAATTTGACATCGAGAGTAGATTCTTACGTCAGTAGAGCCCCTTTATAAAAGGGGAAAAGGCATGAAATGACTACAGTCAATAATGACGTTTTGGCCCATCGATGCATCCCGGGGTTGCGTTGCGTTCTATGGTAAGCTATGTAAAATGATGCATATACACATGTAATTATTGTTATATAAAGAACTTTATGTGTGTGTGTGTGTGTGTGTGTGTGTGTGTGTGTGTGTTGTGTGTGTGTGTGTGTGTTGGTATATATATGACATATAACGGCACCACAGTTTGACAAGATAATACCAGAAGTTGTCGGAAATCGAGAGTAGATTTTTACGTCAGATGGACCCCACTTAAAGCAGACGAAAAAAAAAAAAAACAACCTTGTATCGAGATTAATGACACTACGTACTTGAACCTGCGAATAATTTCAGCTATGTGTTAATTCAGTCAGATTTTGAGGCTTTAATGACGAATTATCTGTGACGTCATCAAGATTATTCTTTTGGCGTCTCTCTTTATACATAGTTATGTATGAAAAATCGTTTTAATTTTCCACCTATACATGTAAGTCAGAACAAAAAGTTATGTTGGTATTGAAAAAAAAATCAATACTCTTATATACAGTGTATTACATAAATATACGAATAGATCTGTAAAAGTATATATAGTTATATTGAATCAACGGTTTTTATTCGAACAGTCAATGGTTCAGTGATAAATAAATAAATAAATAAATAAATAAATAAATAAATAAATAAATAAATAAATAAATAAAAAATAAATAAATATATAAATAAATAAAACAAAACAAAATGAAATAAATAAATAAAAGAATATAAAATAAATTTTCGTGATTTCTCCTGCTAATCGCCTTGAGCGCACTGCAAAGGTAAAAATTTCTGCCACTTCACCTATAGCTGGTGATGTCTCCATATAAGTTAAATATTCTTGACCGGGACGTAAACCCTAAATCAATTAACCTTAGTCCTCACTTTCCTGCGGTGTGGTCAAATGCTTGCGATCCGCGGGTCTTTATTTCTTAAACCGGATGAGTTTGAAGTATTGTAGTAGCAGTTTATGCTTTGTACAATAAAATGATCACTTATACTGAGGCCGTTAGTTCTGAAATCGTGAAAAATCCGGAGTGCCCTGAAAAAATCACCGAAAAATTTACCAGCAATGACAAAGCTCGGTCAAGATGTTTATGTTCTTGCTTTATAATTCGATGTTACATGCAAGGCCATGATGAAATAATTACATTTTGGCCAACCGACGTATCTTGTCCTGTAACCCGGGATCTGCTTTAGCGTCCAGCGCTATGTTTATATGGCAACATATACAACACGATGCATGTATACGTGTGAGCTTTATGTATCTGGGTGACATTTTTGAAAGATTTACACGCTGAAATGATTTAGCCCATGAAACCGATTTGGCTACTAGCAGCAAAAGTCCCCAAACACAATATGTAATTATAGATGAATTTTGTCTTTAAAGTTTAGAAAAACATAAACAACTCATTATTTTGTGGAAATTGAATAAGTTTTATTAAAATTTACATATATATAGCATTTACAAGGTTAGCAAAATTGATAATATTATGGCCCCATATAAAATTATTGCAAGTATAAAAGTCATGGTTAACTCCCCTTTGTGTCTAGCCCTTACATATCCTTCACAACAATATTCCATGCGTTCTTCATTTATTTTGGACTATAAAATATTCCATAAATATGAATTTATAATTGGTAAAAACCCTTTTAGAAACTAGATATGTTTCTTTGAAACAGATGTGTCGCCTGACACTGCATAAAAATCAATCAAAGGGAAATAATTCAAAAACGGAACAAGATAGAGTTGTGGTTCTTGTGCACTGCACTTCGAGTCATTGCCAGAAACATGTACACCAAGTTTGGAGTCATTTGAACATACTACACCAAAGTTATGCTCCGGACAAGAAATGCTCTATAAAAATCAATCAAAGGGAAATAATTCAAAAACGGAAAAAGATAGAGTTGCGGTTCTTGTGCACTGCACTTCGAGTCATTGCCAGAAACATGCACACCAAGTTTGGAGTCATTTGAACGTACAACACCAATGCTATGCTCCGGACAAGGAAATCCAGACGCCGCAGACGCCGATGACGACGACGACGCCGCCGACGAAAGTAATCCCTATATGTCGCCTAGTCAGGCGACACAAAAAACTAAATTACTAAATTTGTTAGTTCCAGTCAACTTGTTACAATTCTTATTTGAGAAATGGAGACAACATTCAATTTTTATTACTATCATTATATTATATATATATTTTTTTGGCATCATAAGTTCCTGTTTGACAAATACAAAACAGAATACATGTACACATAATGTAACATTAGATAAAGAAACAACCAAGCAGCCAAATCGGTTACCAACCAATCAACCAAACAACAATCAACGAGATTACTTACCAACTTACCAATCAACCATTCAAATCATAAACTGGCCAACCACAAAAAAAAAAAAAAAAAAAAGGGGGGGGGGGTTAAAAATAGACTAACCGACCAAATAACCAACCAATAACAATTGATCAACTAGCTGATTAACAAACTAACTTACAAAAAGTAACGAATACACGCAAATGATTTGTTTGAGTTTCAATTAATTCCGAGAGATAATACTAACAAAAAAAATTAGAAGAGATACGACCCTTCACTAATGCTAAATACTTTCTTTTCGTTATGATCATTCTAGAATATACAACACACAAATGCCGGTAATATATTGAATGCATAACAACCTATTAAAATACATGAACTTAGTACTGAGATTAATGGTGTTTAACGTCCAAGTCAAGATTTTTTTACTGATATGGAGGCGGTCAGTTATGAATGTCCGGGAAAAAAGTTTTTCGGCAAGGGATCCGACAAACTCGCACTAGGATTTGTTCGAGTGAAATTAGAAATTCGGCGGTGAGAGGCATTGCGATCAGTAAGGATGTGTTTAAGACCACTTGGCCAACAAGACCCCCTAATAAGATCGAGGGAGATTAAGTTAAGATACTTTGGAAGATCATTTGGAAGCTCTGTAAAATATTTTTTTGTTTTTGTTTTTATTTAATTCCCTAGAGTTTTACGAATTTGATCCATTACTGACCAATTTGTTGGACCTTTGAAGAATATTTGTCTTTAGTTAAAGAATTTACAGGATTAGAATAGAAAATAAAAACACATATTCTAGATGGATTTCACAGACCCTTTGAAATCCCTAAAATGAGGGGAAAAAGCAGCATTTTCACTTATGTGATCCGAATGTTTTCAATTCGTCATGCTCAATGTCCTTCAGTTTTAAAGACGTTTCTCTGGAGATTTGTTCCAATTCCTTCATTTCTGTCTCTTTATCCAAAAACCTCTCTGTCTCGGCATGTTTGTGGGATCCACTGCCGACATCAACGCTCCAGTCTGTTTTATGCCTTGAGAACCAATATATTAACACGGTCAGAATTAATGTCAAACTCTTTGCAACGGCGATTATTGTACTGATTTTTATACGAAGCTGGTCATTGTCATGTAATGCGCATGCGCCTTGTTTCGAACACGATGACGTCCACAAAACACAAGTTGAATCTACAATTTTTCCTACAATAATTGGACCAGGAAAAAATCCTGAAATTAAAAAAAAACCTTTTTAGAAAACTTTTTAATAAAAAATTTAAAAAAATATCTTAATAATATGATCAAATTGTCTAAGTTTGACATAAAAATAATAATTAATTAAAATATACTTCTTTACGAGAAGGTGATAAATTAGAGTCAGGGCATTAATTATTTCATTTTATGCATGTATGCAATCTATCTGCACTTGACGTTAAATCCTGTATCAATTTATTATGACGTATTGCATAATTTCACGATACCTTGCAAATTATAGTTTCGGACGATAGCAATGACAATGATACATACTTAACTTTCAAAAAAACCTTTTCAAATTTTAAATTTTATATTTAAAAGGTGCAATTTGATAATATATTATTATATAAAACTTTTTATTTATTAGTAATAAAAATACAAAAATTTTACATGATATTGCCATTAACAGCCCCGTTTTTTTAATTTGTGCAATAAATGAGTACTTTTTAAGCTCATATGCACTTTTTAATAACAACAGAATGACTAGACAGAATTATCTTAAATTTATAGCTAACATGCACACTTTATATTCAATTCTATTCGGAACTTTATATTCCATTCGGAACGGGTTCATACAATAGAAAAAAGGTCAACAGCACTAAAACTACATAAAATGTTCGCTAGAAGAAAGCGGATCAGAATTAATTCACGCACTAAAAACATTTGTGTATAATTGATTTTGATTTTTATGGGTTAGTTAAGAAGCAAATTAGGTGACGTGTGCAAAATCTAATACCCGAATACAGTTTTATATATATATATATCGACTACTCTTATTTTTAAGACAATGAACTGATTCCATATACATAGTCATTAACGTCATCTTAACAACATATAGAATTACTATGGCTAATACTCTTCGCGCATAATTAATCAGCAATTTGAATTTTTAACGAAAACAACAAAATTATCATGTTTGTGAGACATTTGATATCAAGTGTATAATTATTGATTAATCAACGAAAAAAAAACCTGACATTTGAAATGAATCCTTAAACACGCTATTTTGTTGGAATATTTAAAATAAAAACATTTAAATTTTTGCCATATATATATTAAGTAAATATATATATAATATATACATATATATATTTTTCCTGGATGCAACAAAGTTAACGATGTTCTGTTTGGTATATTTTCTATTTGAATTGCGCATTTGAAAAGTTAATTCATATTTAATATTTCTAGAATACAGTCATAAGCTTTCAACACTTGTTACTGAATCCCATTTGTCACCGTATATTTCATATTGTTTACTCTTCAACATGTAATTTTTGATATGATAAATAAAATATGTTTAAACTATATATATATATATATATATATATATATATATATATATATATATATAAGCCCATTCTACAATTTAATAGCCTAAAAAGTTTTTTAAAAAATTGCACTGATATGAATACGATTTGTCTTATGCTACTTTTGAATGCATTATTTTGTAACAATTCCAAAGAAACACATGACACAAATATGTTGTCAATGACATGACGACGCCATTCTACATTTTACACACGTATCATCATTTGAGAAATACGCAAATTGTACAATTTAACAAATATCCAATTCTTTCATTTTTAAAACAATATTTTTTAATCTGTATAGTACAAAATCCCTTTTTACTTTTACCTAGCAAAGTTTGAAGAAACGTCGAAACACCAATAGCTAACGATTTGTCCTTATCCGTTACAGCTCTGAAAAATAATAAAATAATGGTCATAAATCGATAAACTTTACTGATCAAACATCTAAACAGTGTGTCAATTGAAATTTGTTTGTAGCATAAATGCTTTATATTTAATAGTCCCTTTATAGAATTTTCCCGTTTTGTCTTGTCCGCGGGCTTCGGTGGCCAAGTGGTCTAAAAAGAAAGTGCTTAGAGATCGCAGAGTTTCTCGAAGCCTAGGTTCGAAGCCAGCTTGGGAAGATCTTAGTGTTAGAATGTTTGTCAATTCGTTTGTCGAAGGTCGGGTTATTTCTTTCCGGGAACTCTGGTTTTCTCCACCATCCTAAAACCGACCGTCTCAATATAACTGAAAGAATCTTGATTTGGGTGTGAAACACTATTCCTCCACTTCTTATTCGGCCGTTGCCATCACTTAATTCGAAATGTGTCCTTTTAATTACCTCTTTAAAAGGTCGGCGATTTTCTCTGGTACTTCAGTTTTCTCGACTATACAGAACTGTATAGAGACTCGATATGAATATAAAAAGAATCTGACTAGAGCGTAAAACATCATTACTCGACTCTTTTTTTTATTGCGTTGGCGACTACCAACTACATATTTTTATTACAAATTCCTTTTTTTCCCTCCCACAATTAGTAATAAAGCATTCATTCCAAAACGTCAAGTAGGATGTACTTAAGACGTCATTTGTCATAAATTTGTAGTTTTAGATAATCTTTACAGATTCCCTAACGATTCTTCTAGGTTTTTGTTTTTAAGGGAAATTATTATACAGTGGCGTTCTTAAAGCAATCAAAATAGTAAGATTTCATTTGATCTCATCCTTTGTAATACCAATAAATATAGTGCTAGGGGGCGTCTAAGTATCGAGAAGATTGTAAAGTGCATTACCTAATTATGAAAATGATAAACGGCATGGCCGATATTGTAGATAGAAATCCGGTTACAAGCATTAGCCCTATAAATGGATACAACATTGTACAGTTTGGTCTACATAGTCCTGGATATGATGATCCGCCGTTGTTTATACAGCTACAGTTCACATACAGCTAAAACCATAAAAAGAAAAAAGGAAGTGATAAATATACAACTGGGAATTCCCTTCAATGCCACGTGTTCTTCACAGAGCCAGTTTTATTAAACAAAATACTTCCTCGTCTTGACGCGGATGTTGCATGTATCCATGAAATTTTTCAACGTATCCATTATAAAACTTTTCATGCTGTACTTAGAGGCACTTAGTCTTTATATTGTGGTTTTATTCGAGAGATATAAGCCATTGTACCACGTGATCAATACCCTATAAAACGTTTTTCCCCCGAAAAATACGAAACGTCAAAAATTAGAAAATAAAGTCCTTTTAAGGAAAAACAAATACGTAAGCGATTCTTCGCGAATAGAACATCATTTGGTGCGCGAAAAACCTCATCTTGTGCTAAATAATACATCTGTTTTCAAAATGCTTCTATATTGATCGAATAATTCAAATACGTATAGTTTAACGGAATTGCACGTACTTCTAATCACTCACTAATTTACTCGCTCGTTCACTATATCCATCCATTCATCTGCCACCTATCCAATCAATTCATCTGCTACCCATCCATTTATTCTTCATCCACACATTCTTTATCTATCCATCCGTCCATCCATTCATACTTCCATTCATTTATGAACCACTAATTATTCCATTGCAGGTCATTGCCTAGTTTCACAAACATTTCTTAACTAAAAATTTTCCTTGACATGTATTTTACAAATTTTGCCAACCTTTTTTGAAATCTCAATTAAGCATTTTAGACAAAATTAAGTTCTGGTGTTATCGGCTTGTAGTGATCTTTAAAACAACAACATAAAATTCTTGAATATCTTAACAGTAAAAAGAATTATTTAGATTTCAATTTTCCTAAATTTAAGTAAAGGAAAATCTTAGTTAAGGAATGATTGTGAAACTTGGGCCTGAATTCCAAGTTCTTTATTGGTACATGTGGTTGTTACAAGTATGAACAGTACCTTATTAATTTGACCAGTACATCCAGCATGGCATGGTGAAAAATAATTTCGACCATCTGACCCACATACAACGAAATAATCTGTGTCATCACATTCACAATTACTCATACACGTTCCGTTAGAGATGTCGGACCTAAAGAAGAAGAAGAAAAAAGTCATTGAAATATATAGGGTCTGACCAAGACTTGAAAGTGGGTAGTGGCTGTTCTTTCGCCAAGCACTCGGCATTACGAAATGGAAGTCACGGCTTTTTCGGATGGGAACTCAAAATAAACGAGGTCTCGTTTCACGGTAGGCGTGGCAGTATAAAGAAACCTGTTGTATAATGCCATCAGCGCAACGCACAGGCAAAATTTCTGCACTTTTTCCTATAGCTGGCGATATAAGTGAAATATTCTTGACTGAGACGTTAAACACCATTATTCAACTCAACTCACATTCACAACTATTCTGTTTGAGATGTTTTACCTAAAGATGAATAAGAAGAAAGTCATTAAAATTACAGGTATAGGACATTATTACACATGATAGTAATATCACACTTGTACCTTAATCGTCACCGCGATGAAGTGAAAGCGTGCTATAAAAATTTGACGGTTTGGTTTTCGATTGTTTCATTTTAGATTTAAATTAAATTATCTTTTTGGGCTTGCTTTATGACATGTTCTGCTATTTTCTAGATGTAATTCTACTATGTTTATCTGCGAAACGGTAAACTGGCGTGATTATCAGTGATATTTTCACTTCATTTGAAGTCAAGTGTTTCAACTCTTTTGAGACTTGGTTACCGGAAAAACTCAGAACGAAGGATTAATGTGTTAAAATTGAGTTTCAGGAGAAAACAGATCACCATTTTCTTAAAAAGATCACGTTAATACATAGATCTGCCTAATATAATAGTTTCTTTTATACTTTTGTCATCTGCTAATATCATCAAATTTTATTCTTACGATCACAAAACGTTTCCAACTTCATAAAATAACTTAAGAATTTGTATAAATCTTGGGTAATTGGATCAATCGGTCTAATTTTAGATCGTCCATCTCTTAAATGCAAATTAAAAATTTGAGGTATTTTTGAATTTGAGAAATTTGAGAAATTAAAGGTAATTGTTAAGTTGCCTTACCCGCTGAAACCCGAAATTTCCGGGGTCGGAACACCCAATACATAAAACAGCAATCCTGTCAGTAGTCCAATTACATTAATTATAAACACAAACTTCAGACAACCCAAGGGAGACAATTGAGTTTTGACGTTATACATCCCCCGAGAAAACCACCAAGAGCGGCAGCCAGTATAGCTACAATACCTAAAATAAAATAAATAAAGCAACACGTAAAAATTATTGATGAGTTTCATAATAATAATAATAATAATAATAATAATAATATATAATAAAATGAAAAAAAAAAAATATATATAATAACAAAAGGGTAAAATTTCTGTCAAACTGATTTAGTTATTTTCAATTTGACACATTAATTACGGTTGAAGTTTCAGGTGCAGAAATTTAAATGTTTACCAAAGTAATAGTACAATGTCTGCACATGACAGAAATTAAGATTCTTATATAAAGATAATTGAATGACATGGTGTCATACAGCGACCGGTGTCCATCCAAAAGTAAAGAGGTACACGTGTATCATCAAACACGTGTTTTATCATAACTTCAGTCAAACTGTCTATAAAGGCCACCCATTGGGAATCAGGTAAAAGTGGCCTTTATGGACAGGTGCCTTTATATATAAGTTCAATGAATATGAATAACAGCTAGGATAGAATTTTATTGGCCTTATAGCAGGTGGCCCTTATAGAGAGGTGGGCCTTAAGGCAGGTTTGACTGTATCTCTTCTTTGATTTTTAGTTCGTTTATTTGTTGTTTCTTATTCTTGGTTGCACTAGCTATTGATAACTACGTGTTTTTCAGCAATATATTTGTATATGCAATGATGTTATTTTCTGCAAGATTAATTTAGAAGTTGAGACTTCATTTGAATATTCGTAGCATTTTTTGCTTAATTTTGAATACATTTATCTTGCCCTCAGATTCACAAAGATTCATTAATGACATTTTTCTCTTCCTAAAATCCCAAATAGAAAAATATGAATGATTGTGAAAGTTTTCAAGATAATTCTTCATTTAATTCAGATGTCATTTTTAACATAAGTTCAAATTCGAGACATCGTATACTGCACTCTGGTTTTGTTGAAAGCCATATAAATGACAATACGCGAAACTTAACAGACTATATGTCAGTATTAAACAAATACATTGATGAGCTTATAAAAATTATAGCTGACTTACCTAATAAAATATTGCTTGCCATGCTGGTAATGTAAATTGCGTCTCGACATACTTTGGCATAAATGTGTATAAACCGGCTAGAAGAAAAGCTCCATACAACGCTGGCTACACATAAGGCGTATATAGGGTTGGTAAACAGTCGAATAACGGCTTTAAAACCAACCTGAAAGAATAAATAAATAAATAAATAAAGAAATAAATAAATAAATAAATGAAACAAAGGCATTGTTTCAGTCCAAAACAGGTACTTTGAAAAGCATTTAATTGCTCTAGTCCATTTGTAAATGAAAAACCGGACTATACTCCGTTTATCTGACTTGATTGCAAAGGATTTGTTTTTGTTAGAGAGACTCAAAATGGAGTGAAATAAATGATGTTTTTACTATTGGATTATTAGAAACGATAAGTTCAGGGATGATGAAGAAAACCAAAAACCTTCGACATACAAACTATATTGTATCAATAGGATTTTTTGTTTTAAAATCAACAGAAATAAAATTCTACAATCGCTGGACATTACATTAATTTGTTGGTCAACATAAAGAATACTACTTAGTATATTTTGGAGGCTTGGCTTTTTTTTTTTGCTCTAATGTCCCGTTATTGCCTAAATAAGCTAAGAACGCACTAAATTCCTCACAGTAAATAGTAATAAATTTCTAAATAATAACACACAACAACAACAACAACCAACAACAACAGAAAACAACAATAATAATAATATGATGATGAGATGAATAACAACAACAACAATAATAATAACACAACACACAACAACAACAACAATAATAATATAATAATAATAATTATAATAATAATAATAATAATAATAATAAAATAATAATAATGATGATGATGATGATGATGACGACGATTATGATGATGATAATACATGTTGTGTAATAATACGGTAAGGCTATTGTTTTCAGTCTTATATTCCTACCTGTATAGCCGTATGCT